>CM058042.1:40312045-40661910 GCA_030169165.1 Centaurea solstitialis | reverse complement strand
TTATTTACTTGCTTACTGTTTTATGAAAAACCATCATTTGTGAAATTGCTATAATCACATAGATTAAGCTCTCTACTTATCTAGTTATATCTATATTTAAAAAAAACTAACCATATTTTTATACTTTATAATAAATGAATAAGAAAAAAGAAAAAAAAAAACTTAAATGTCCATTTGATTTTCCCACTTTGAAACCAAATGTGCTCTTTCGTTACAAAATTTGAAGAAATTGGAATTGTTAGTTTACGTGATCAATTTCATTCATTTGTTTCGATAAATGTTTTGAATTCCTTTAAGTGGGTGAGTTATTCAATCTGTGGGATTGAGTAAGTTTCTGAATTTTATTCGTTGGAATCAGGGCCGTTCCTAGAGTTTCGGATGCCCTGTGCGAAAATGCAAAATTATGCCCCTATGTCTATTTTTAAGCAAATGAAACGATGAACGATACAAGTTTTTATAAGGTTTTGAACCTAGCTAAGCTTTGTGGCTCATCCATGCGCCGAATTTTATTAACTAAACAAAGAATACAAGGGGGACATAAGAACCAAAACCCCATTTTACAAAATATAAATACAAGTCACCTAAAATGATGTCTTCATGCATAGAAGGATAAAAGACAAAAAAAAACTATAATTAGTTTTAACTAAAATGGTAAATTATTAGATTAAAGCTATTAAAAGAAACTGCAACTTAGCAAGTCTATAAACGTCAAGACTAATACAAACAATAAGGTCATTAAAATTGATTAAAAACAACAATGAGTGCAATGGTGCAAGAAAACAACAAATGACTACATCCTAAATTTCTAAGCATAGCAACTTAATTGATGTTAAGATGCAAATGTGCAATCTACCATTTTCTCAAATCCTTTTATTGATGCAAAAGCAAGTAACGTAGATGGAATAATGAATAATTCCACTAAATCAAAATCAACTAGACTAATAAAATATAATACCATATTTGAAAATTGTATAGAGACCAACTAATAATTTATTAAAACTAATTACCTATACTAATAACGTTATATAAAAATTTGATGCCCCTTGGGCTTTGATGCCCTGTGCGATCGCACGGGCTGCACGGCCCTAGGGCCGGGCCTGGTTGGAATGTTTTTAAAAGACAATGTTATCTTTAGGGACGTAATCAAGAAAATCATGAAAAAATGATACTTTTAAAATAAGGGTAAAGCATATCAAAATTTAATAAATTTTGGTTTAATATGCCTTTTATGTAATAAATATCTTTTTCTCAACTAATATAACAAAGTTTCAAAATTTATATTTTGTACCTATTTTAAAGTTTCAAAAATTTATATTTTGTACCTATTTTGATCAGCAATTAACCTACTTACATTGAAACATATGATCATGCATAAACTTGTTTACAAAATAGTTATAATGAATCGGAACATGCATGGCATATTTATGTTATCAAATATTACATAAAATAGATACTTTGGAATTTTTGTTACGCTAATCGGGAAAAAATATTTCTTACACCAAAGACAAATCAAAACGACATCCATTGACAAATGAAAAAAAAAAGTTTCTTTATGATATGTATGTACTTATGCATCTGTTGTGTATATGCACTTGTGCATGCTACAAATTACTTATATGTAAGTTTTTTTTGTTTTTTTTAATATTTATGTATGCACTTGTACATACCTAGTTTTTTTACAAATTATCCCGTATACATAAGTGCATATCGGTTTTCCGGTTATTTAAGGTTTTTTGAACCTCCCTCTCCCTCTCTCTCTCTCTCTCTCTCTCTCTCTCTCTCTCTCTTTCTATATATATATATATATACATATATATATATATAGAGGAAAGTTCAAATGTGAACCACTTTTTGGTTGTGAAAGTGAGGACAACCGAGAGCACGACACGTGTCGGATTTGAGTGTGGTCCCCCCATTTAATTCAATGCCCTCCCATGAATCGCGCCTAGTCATCCGCCGTGGACCTGACGTGGTGCCTAGTCATCCGCCACGTGTCGCGCTCTCGGCTGTCCTCACGTTCACAACCAAAAGGTGGTTCACACATTTGAACCCACCCCGAGATATATATATATATATATATAGATAGATAGATAGATAGATAGATAGATAGATAGATAGATAGATAGATAGATAGATAGATAGATAGATAGATAGATAGATAGATAGATAGATAGAGAAAGGTTCAAATGAGAAGTGCTAAAAAATGAAAAGTAGAGAAGTGATCTCCACCACTCATCTAGTCAATAAAGGCGGCTTTGACCGATTACGGCGGAGGCGATCATGGAGGATTGACGCGATTCATGGAGGGTGGAGACGATTAAAGAAGGGTGACCCAGTCAAAGCCCCTTTTATTGACCGGATGAGTGGTGGAGATCACTTCTCTACTTCTATTTTTTTGCACTTCTCATTTTAACCCAATACTATATATATATATATATATATAGAGAGAGAGAGAGAGAGAGAGAGACAGAGAGAGAGAAAGGTTCAAATGAGAAATGTTAAAAAAATACGCAGTAGAGAAGTGATCTCAACCGTTGATACGGTTGAGATCATAGTTAACTAGTCAAAGATTGCAGCTTTGACTGGTCAAAGCCGTCATCTTTGATTAGCCAACTATGATTTCAACCGTTGATGGACGCGATTCACTGACGGTAATTGGTCAAAGCAACATTTATTAAACGAATGAGTGGTGGAGAACTGGAGATCACTTCTCTACTTCATATTTTCTTAGCATGTCTCATTTGAACATTTTCTCTATATGCAAGTTCTGTTTCTATTTATTATATGAATCTTTTTCTTTAAATGCAAGAAATTGAGATATTCCTTCACATTTATTTGTTTTACCATGTGAATATACTTACATGTATTTTTCACTTAAGTATATAAACAAATAAAAAATTTCACATATAACTTTTTCATAAGATAAATACAAACATATGTGAAATAATATTTTAAATTATAACTTTTGATGAAAAAATCATGTAAAAGAAATATCATGTAAAAAAACATTTTTATATCAATTTGTAAGAGTTCGTAACTTTTTTATGGTTTTCATTTAATTGTTGTCCCTAACAATATATTTGATTCAAATAAGAATACCGTCAATTTGTGACATGGCGAAAAACAATTTAAATATACCATACATAAAAAATAAAAGAAGTTAGGATAATTGTCATTATAAATTGAATGGGATATTCTTTAAATGGTATAATTGTAAAAAAAAGAAGCACTATATGAATCCCTAAAGAATCTTATTAAATCTTTTAAATTTTATTTTAACTATATTCATAGTTTTTTAATCAAGTTATATACAGTTTTCCTTCAATATTTATAAATAAAATTATGATAATATTTTTTCACAATGTTTTTCAAATATCACATGTGAAATCTACGATCAATCTATTATATTTTTTTCCTCAATCTTTTTGGTCTAGGTTTTGAATGATATATGGTAAGTTATGTTTAAAATATGATTTATAATGTATTACATATTATCAATTTTGTAAATTTTTATACATATCCATATATTATCCATAAGAAGATCAATATAAGTTATGTATTATCATATGTCGTACAAATCCTTAAGAGTAAATTACGATTTTCGTCCATGTGGTTTGACAATTATAACTATTTTCGTCCCTATGGTTCAAAAATTGCTTTTTTCGTCCTTGTAGTTTCAATTTGTTTCTATTTTCATCCCTGCCTCTAACTCTGTTAACAAAAAGATTTAAAATGTCAAAAAACTTTTTTTTTTGAAAAAATACATATTCAATCTTTGTAGTTTGTAGAGTTACAAAATTTATCCTTAAGTTTCAAACAAATTAAAACTTATTTATTGGTTTTTTCTTTTTTTTTACTATATTTCTATGTTATATGTTATACATATTTTTTTTAAAATATATATATATATATATATATATATATATAGAGGGAAGTTATTTTGCAAACCATAAAAAACGTGCAAACCGTGCAAACTCATGGTTGCACACGTAAGTGAAATTGATTCATGGAGTTGTTTAATATGATGAAAATGTTTCATAAACATCAAATTTTGAGGAAATTGTTTCATATGTTGGTGTTTTTTATTCATATGAAACTTTTTTATCGTTTATATGAAACTTTTTCATTTCTACGTAAATAAACACCTTCATATGAAACAATTTCATCACAAAATTTAGTATATGAAACATTTTCATCATATTAAACGACTCTATAAAAGATTTTTCATTGATTTACGTGTGCAACCATGAGTTTGCACGGTTTGCACGTTTTTTATGGTTTGCAAAATAACTTCCCACTATATATATATATATACACACACACATATAAGTTTAAATAATAAAACAGAGTTTAGGATATGAGGGTATGAAAGGATGCGGTACTCTACTTGAGGGTTCAAAGGCTAAGAAGAGAAAATTTGATATGATGCTGATAGTGTGTATGAAGAAGGCGGCGCTCATGGCCTTAGTGTGTATGATTGTAATAGTTTTTCATACAATATTTTTTTTAATCAATTTGTGATTGAAGAAAATACTAAAATAATTTAGCATATTTGGTCATTTATGTTCAAACACAAATCTTAAAACCTTTTAACAAGTAATCACGTTAATTTCTCATTCTCGGCTACAATAATAGCATCTAACAACCAAATAAATCTGCAGAATACAAAACATGTAAATCAAAATACGTCACGTCTTCATGATTTTGATGTTTACTTCCTGTTAGACCCTACTTTGAGGTTGTGAAGAAGTCAAGGGTCTATCTTGTACTTTATCTATTCTTACTTATGCTTTAGTTTATGTTTGCCCTCTTTTGTAAAGAGTCATAGACTCTAAGGGCTTGTTTTGTAATTTACTTATACCTAGTGCTATATATACCAAGCTATAGCCTAGGGTTTGTTAGACTTGTTGGTAGCCTACTTTATCTATGAGAAGCAATCCCTAGAAATTCCTTATTCTCTTTTGTCTTCTCCATCACATTTACCAACATTCTCACCATTATTGTTCTTCAATGCTTAATCTATAGCTTGTATTTCTCTCCATCTTTCATTCTCATTTATTTTGGGACTCACATTTGGTATCAGAGCAACACCTTTGGTGGATTTCTTGGAGTTTTTAGCTTATTTGAAATGGTTTGAAAAGTTTTGAAAAAAACTTGGTTTTACCAACTTTTGCTCACTTTGAGCCTCAAATCCACTCTATTCTTATTGTTTTTAAGTGATAAGTGTTTTCAAAAGGTTTTTGCACTTGTTTTGCACAAATTGGAGCATTTTTCACTGATTCAAGAAGTGGTTTTTGATGATTTTCAGCTATTTTTCGGAGCTTCTGGTCAGCTTTCCCGAATCGGGTATTTTGAACTGATTCATCAGCTCAAAACCCGAATCGGGTAAAGTTCCCCACACCCGAACCGGGAATTGCACGTTGCCCAATCAGGAAAACCTCGGTTTCCCGAATCGGGTAACGGGTTACCCGAACCGGGTTTAGCTCAAATTTGTCCAATTCCGGTTTTCCACTTACCCGAATCGGGACCACTGTTCACCAATTCGGGTTTTACCAAAACCCGAATCGGGTTTCTTGGCCAGATCCAAATCGGGAATCTCACGATCCCGAATTGTGTCTCGCACTCTTTGACCCGGAAATTTTCAATTTTCGCGTCAAATCCGATACTTAGCCATTTTTCTAAAACGCAAATTTTTTTTTCAAGGCTAATTGTGTCACGAGTGCTCGCCCGAACAGTCTTTTCGAAAACCTTTTCAAAACCAAGTCATCCACTCGAAGGGGATCTTTATTTGTGAGGATATGATGTCGAGAGAAATTGTCAGCATGGGGTCTGAGTCACGTCCCCCAGTGCTTGTCATGGGAGAATATGCTCAATGGAAGCTTAGGATGATCCATTTTCTCGATCAACTTGATAGAAATCTGATGAAATCAATCAGAGAAGGTCCAGTAAGACCCACAGTCACTATCGCCGAAGTACCTGAAACCGACACCTGTCCACTTCTGCCCTCATACACGGTGGAGAAACCTTATCACCTGTATAGTCAAGAACAACGCGAACGCCACGAAATCGACAAGCGTGCTATGTCTCTTCTCATCATGTCTCTCCCAAATGACATGTATTCCCGCGTCGACAGTTTCGACAATGCTCGGGACATTTGGATCGAAATTGAACAACAAATGCAAGGGGGAGACACTGCTTCAGAATTCCAGAAGGAATCAGCCATGAATGCCTACGAAGGGTTTCATGCGAGAGAAGGTGAATTGTTGCACGACTCATATCAGCGTTTGAACTCCCTAGTCAACGATCTTCGAAGACTGAAGGTTGAAAAATCACGATATGAGGTGAACGTGAAGTTCTTGAAGAACTTGAATCCAGAATGGTGAAACCTGGCCATTAACATCCAACTTAGCAGGAACCTTGGACAAATGGGTCTCCATGATCTGTTCAGCATGATGGTCCAACATGAGGAATACATCACCGGCAACAAACCAAGGAAAGCTATTGACCCTCTTGCATTGGCAGCAGTGCCCCATGGAGGATCAAACTTACCGGTGAATCCCTACCCGGAAGAACTCTACCAAGACTACCACTATGATGTGAGCCAAGACTACTATCCACACAGTGATAACTACAATGATCCAACGATCATCACCGTCACTGATGAAGAACTGCACAACATGAATGAATCCCTTGCATTGATCTCACACAAAATGCAACGATTAACAGCTAATCGGGGATTCAACCGTTCAAACTCTCATAGTGGAAACCGTTTTGGTTCGGGAAGAGGCGGACAACCTTCATTTGCTCAAGGAAGAGGTCACTACCCACAAGGGGGTAGATTTCAGTCGTCAGATCGTGGAAGAGGTGGACGTGGAAGATTCGGGAACAACTTCAGGCCTGACAACAGCTTTTTGGAGTATCAAGGAAACTCAGGAAATGGAAGCATCTATCAGGGAAACTCTCAAGGGACTGGATACAATCGGCATGGTCCTAGCTACAACAACCAAGACAGTGGATACGGGCAAAACCTTTCTGGACAAGGTTACAATCAGCATTCTGGGAGCTATGATCAAGGAAGGACCGGGCAAGGTGATCAGAACATCCACGGAGGAAACTTCAGCAGTGGGAGTCACTTCAAGCTACCTCCACATGGGAAAGGAGTTCAGATCAGTGAATAGCAGTCGGGAACAAACAGTGCTCAAATCCAGAATCCTCAACCCCCACCGTCATCTCAAGGCAAAGCTACTGGCCATGGTCCCACCTGCTTTAAGTGCGGGATGCCTGGCCACTATGCCAAAGACTGCAAAGCGGTGTACAAAGATGCCGCTTACTTTGAGAGGAAGGCTGCTCTCATGAGGAAGAAGGAGAAAGGAGTGGCCCTGTTAGCGGAAGAGGAGAACTGGGTGATCGAGGGAGAAAGTTCGGATGAAGAAGATCACATGGTCAATGGACCGTGTTTGATGGCTGACTTCGAAGCGCCAGACAGTGTCAACACCGAAGTGGTCGACTTTGATACCGAAGCCGGCCTTCAATACAACAACGACGCTTTCGAGGTATCCTCTATTCCCGATATATCTGACTGCACAGCGCTGTTGGAATCTAAGATTAGTGCGCTTGAGAGAGATCTCCAAATGGAGAGAACTCTCGTCACGAAATTCAGAACCGACAGTGCCGTGTACAAGAGCTCCTACGAGGACTTGTTAATGTGTTATAATCGTGAAACTCTCGAGTCTAGCATCAGAGAAACCAATCTTGTGAACAAAATGTTGTCCCTCAATACATCTCACGACGAACTGAAAAGTAGTCATGGAGAACTCGAGCTCAAATTTAAGTTGCTTTCGGAAGAAAGAACCAAACTGTTTTCAAAAATCAAAGAGCTCGAAGACAACAATCTCAAGAGGGGTCAATCTGAACAGACTCTGCATATTCTCACTGCTCATGCCAATAACAATCCTTTCTATCATGCTAAACCTGGACTAGGACACTCAGAGAAGAACATCCTAGATAAAGCACCGTCCAACCTATACACCTTTGAGAACATGTCTGCATCTAAACCTAAACCAGCTTTTGTAGGAGGAATCACTACTGAAGAGTTTGTTAGACAATCTGTGACCTTTAGTGAAGTGATCAATGGAGAAGTCATAACTAGGACTACTAGTCTATCTGATAATGCCTCCATTAGTCCTCCCACCAGTCCCACTCCCATAGGACCTATCTTCACTCCAGCTAAGGACCCTAGGAATACCAAATCAGACTGGGAAAGTATCAAAGCCAGAACTCCTAAGGTAGCGATGCCTCCCATAGACTATTCCAACCTGAACTCAAGCTATGACTCTAGGGAGATGGAATTATCAGAGGATGTCTTAGTTATCCCCCCAAAGGATGTTTCCGCAACTAAGAGTCCGGACCTAGTTAAGCTGGAAAAGGAGATTTTTGAGCTTAGGTTGAAGGCCATGGACTTAGATGCCTGTCAACATCAGATTCTGAATCTAAGAGCGATTGTCTCGGAAAAGGACACGTTGGTTCTCACACTCGAAAAGGACCTTCTTGAAGCTAACGCTGAGAGAATTAGGCTCTCTTCTGAGTGTGAAACTGCAACCTCTTCTTTCACTATCTTCAAAAGGAAGGTTGCAGATCTTCAAACTCGGTACATCCTCACAGACATTCACCTAGATTTAACAAAAGAACTTTTTCATGAAGAGAGGATGAAATATCGCCAATCTTTAACAAACCAACTCGTGTCTAATTCCCTTTTGAAAAAGAAAGTCATGAATTTTGAAAACTTTTACTCTTTGGATTCAGATGATGATATGACTTATCCCGTGCTTAACCATAGTTTAGCCAATCCTAGGCCCAAACCTGTCTTAGATTCAAATGTTGAGTATGGTGTTAAGATCTTCTTAGATGAAGGGGATGATCCTTCCGGGTTCTTTCCCAAGAAAAAGGTAAGCATTCCTTCCAAACCCGATGAGTCCGCTGTGACACCTGCATCCTGTTCTGAGATAAACAAACCCGCGGGTGAAAAATGTGTTGGTACTGACAAAGGGAAGTCAGTTAAGCCTCACGCACCCAAAGGTCTCCAGAACAAGAATTCCAAGTCTACTGATGCTTGTGTTTCAGCCAAACCCATAAAAAGTCTTGAGCTCAATTCAAGCTCCTTTGAAGTGGGTGAGAACTCTCGGGCCAAACCTAATCAGAAACAACCTTTCAATTCCACAAAACCTAATTTTCAAAAACCGTCATCTGGAAAAGGTGGCAAATCCATTTCACACAAACCGTCCTCTAACTCACACATTGCTTCTAATGCAGTTGGGAGGAAAGAAGATGGTGGACAGAATGTGAAGCCACCAAGAAAGGATCAAGGAAGGAACAAACCCTTTTCTGCTTTCCCTAAGTGGCGTGGTCCTAACCATGCGGGTCTAGGCCATGCCCCACCTAGTGTAGGATTTGATTCAAACCTGTCTGTAACCCGTAATGGGAATTTGAACAATGTTTTTGCTACTTTTAGGAATGACATGTGCACTATGTTTGATAATCTCTTGCGCTTTGGTGTGGCTAATTCTTTAAATGCTCATGATTTGAATGCCAAGTCTCATAAGAGACGAAGGAGGCGAAGAAGAAATTCTAAAACCTCCTCCTCAGTACAGTCCCCTATGCCTAAGGAGCAATCCGAAAAGGAGACTGCACCGAGTGTTTTAAATGCTTCATCTAACCCTAAGGAACCCATTGGGCAATGGGTCCCTAAACAAGCTTAATTCTTTTGCAGGTCAGTCATGTGTGGTACATAGATTCCGGAGCCCATCGACACATGACTGGTCATCGGTCCTTCCTTTTTGACTTCGTTGAAAAGTTTGAGGGATACGTCAAGATGGCTGATTCAAGACCGAAAAGGATAGAGGGGTATGGAAGCATCACAGATGGGAAGTATATAATCAAGCAGGTGAGGTATGTGAGGGGTTTGGCATACAACATGTTCAGTTCAAGCCAATTTTGTGACAATGGCTACTGGTGCAAACAATTCATGTACGGAGCTACTGTGAACACAGAAGATGAGGATCCCGTTCTAGTTGCACGCAGAACTGGGAATCTGTACACCACCGTCTTCAGATGCATTCCCCAATCACATCCTCAGTTTGAAGATCTTTCAAAAACAGACAACAAAATCTGTTTGCTCGCGAAAGCTACCAAAGCGGACAGTTGGTTATGGCATCAACGGCTATGTCATCAGAACTTCAAAGACATGAACAAGCTGGTTTCACGAGGCTTGGTCAGTGGACTTCCTGAGACACGCCTCTCCAAGGACACACTTTGTCCTGCATGTGTGTTAGGAAAAATGAAGAGAAGTTCCCATCCTCCCAAGATGGAAACTAATTGTCGAAGTCCACTCGACATGATACACATGGATCTATGTGGGCCGATGAGAATTGAAAGTCTAGCAAGAAAGAAATACATGCTAGTCATGGTTGACGAATTCTCTCGGTTCACTTGGCTTGAATTTCTTCGTGCCAAATCCGATGCTGCGGATCGAATCATTGCCTTCATCAAAAGGATCCAAGTTTCCTTGAATCTAAAGGTGAAGAAGTTGAGGAGCGACAACGGAACCGAATTTCGCAACTCGAAGTTGCAATCCTTCCTTGAACATGTGGGGATCTCTCACAACTTCGCCGCCGTGCGTACTCCTCAACAAAACGGGGTTGTGGAAAGGAAGAATCGGACGTTAGTCGAGGCAGCAAGATCCATGATGGCTCATTCCGGCGTTCCGAAATCATTTTGGGCCGAAGCAGTAGCAACAGCTTGCTACACGCAAAACCGCACTCTCATCATCAAGCGAACCGGAAAGACAGCTTATGAGATGATCGAGAAGCGCAAGCCGGACATCAAGCATCTACGGGTATTTGGTTGTAAGTGTTATATTCTGAATGACCGGGACGATTTGGGAAAGTTTGATCCCAAGGCTGATGAGTCTATCTTCATAGGATACTCACCACACTCAAAGGCCTATCGGGTTTACAACAAACGATCCCAAACCATCCTGGAAAGTACCAATGTAGATTTTTCTGAAACCGAAACTCTCTCTGATGCTAGCTCTAGTAATCCTGATGCTATTCTACCTGACATGCCTAATGCACCACCGAGCACAGATTTTAGACCTCACACCTTTGATTTAGATTTTATAGATCCTTCAGACTATGATTTGCCGATCTTAACTGGTCCAATCATCGTACCTGCTGCACCTGGAAACTCCACGACGTCTGTATCGTCCGATGCTTTCGTGACAGAAAGCACATCTGAGGCTACTACTTCCGCTCAGAATACGACTACAGAACCAGTGGTCTCACCACCTCAGAATTCATCTAACGAGCAACATTCAGAAGCTTCACAAGAACCCGTTGTAGCACAAAATTCCACACCTGTTCGTGCTCCGGTCGCTGAAGCCGCTCCGCAACCATCTCCAAGCACATCTCAACGATCGTATGCTCAAGTGGTTCGGGAGCCCAGACTGGAAGTTGTTCTTGTTGGGATTTTGTGAGATCCTCGTATCGAACTGACACGAGAAAAACTGTGATCTCAAACCTAACTGGATTGAGATACACGACAAAAATCACATGAAACAAACTGTTCCAAAGGTTTAACAATCAAACCTAACTGGTTTGATTAAGCGGAAGCAATAACGATTAAAATCCCGAAAACATCACAGATCTTATTTGTTTATCTTATTACAGTTAATATGTAGGTTTAGGGTTATTACCTGGATTGCTTGAGATAGATCCACCCGTAAACGACCAAACGGAATTCCCTCTAGCTGGATCTAACCCCGGAACGCTTCACGAACAAACGGTACGCGAAGAACACGATCAATCAGAAACGAAACCGGATCTGGTTTCTTGCTTAGTGAGATCGACGAAAGAGAGAGAGATGGAGAGAGAAAAGTTTCTTTCAGAATTAATTGAATGAATTGTGTGTTATTCTGATAACCTGGCATATCTATTTATATGGAAAACCTTCCATCTATCAGATAGCCTTTATTCTTTCTTTCTCTCTAAGAAAGAATAATTTCCATAATTATCTTATTCTTTCTTCTTCTCCAAGAAAAAAATATTTACCAATTATTATATTTCCATATAATAATTACTAGATAATTATAAACCAATTAATTAACCCTTTTATATATTTATTTAACTAATAAATATATAACTGTAATTAATTATCAGAAACCTTTCACTTTAGGGTTTATACAGAAAACACCCAACAGTTTTATAATTCACTATTATAAAACTAAACTCTCCAAACTGGGGTTATTATACTATCCGAATTATAGGTCCTCACAGGTGTGACCCTCAAGTGACTTATAACGTTGGATGTGCGATCAAACGGTTTGTCAACTTATGCACATAATGCTAACAGACTCCCACTTGTGCAAGTTGGCAATACCAGATTGATGACACGGACCTAAGGAGGCCCCTAGACAGGCACTTAGGCTAACCAGGTTATAAGCACCCTTATACCCAGGTAGGTGATAAAACGTTCCTAAAAGGAAACAACATTTATGAACAAACTGTCCACAAATCGGGTATAAACTAGGCTTTTCCTTTTGCATCACGATATTTCAATTTTGAGTATGAGCATGGATACAGTCAACTCTGAATACTCAAAGATTATGTTTCTCGACTATCCGACCTCTACTGATTGGTAAACGACAAAGAACAAATCAGTTCGTTTGGGCATGGCCATGCACTTCATCAGTCTTTTCAGTCAGTCAAGGGGCCCAGGAAATATCTCTCTTCGAAGAAGAGGTGCAAATCCCATCTTGCATATCTGCATTTGTCACCACGGCTTCCGCTGAATCTAGTTACGCCCCGTATGACCACCCTGTTACGGCGTGATGTTAGAACGTACTAAGTATCCAACAGTCCCCGTAATGCCAAACCAAATACCTCAGGTGCTAAGGACAACCTCTGGGAGTCTTACTCATGACTAAATCCATGGAGTAATCTCAACCGGCGGATCACATCCGATATTCGCTGCTCTATCGAATATCCGTGCAGTTTTTGGTCTACATCGCTTGTAGCTGTTATTCAACACTCTGTTTATAACTACCCAAAAACTCACGATGACTTTAAAACCCTATCAGGTTCCCACCTTGATAAGTTGTCACGGATAATTTCAAATAAAACTTAGACTAGTTTTATTCCTGGATCAAAAACATGCTAAGTTTAAAAGAAACAAAGAAACTAATTTTGTATAGTCCATATTCCACTCTGTAATAATAACAAAATTAATAGCATTTCTAAGTTACTTTTACGGTGTCTATTCAATGTGTACTTTATACTTGGTTTAAATGAAGTATCACCTTCCTTCAATTTAAACCCTTCGATTAGTGTTTACCATCCTAATCAAAGAAATAACCAAAACAACGCAAGTTATTAAATAATAATTTTTAACTTGGTTCTGCTAGTTTTGTTTTGCAAACACATTTAAACAAAATCTAGACTTTTCTTTACCATATTGCCTAAATCTTGGAGATACTGGAATAACTCCAAGTTTCTTGAATATGTAAAGTCAACTCCGCAACTTTCCTTAGTTGCTGTGTAGATAAAGATTTCTTCCTGAAATCTGATAAAATTTCCATCTACCAAGCTGGTAAATTTCAGGAAAGAATAAGATCATATTTCAAAACTTTGAAACTCTTGATAAAGACTTCTTTATTGTTTCAAAACTTTGAAACTCTTGATAAAGACTTCTGTAGATAAAGATTTCTTTATTGTTTCAAAACTTTGAAACTCTTGATCTAAACCTTTTTTGACTTAAAAGAATAGATCATATTTCTCATGAATTCTTATCCTCTCTGGATTATGAATTCCTAGAAATACAGATCAATAATATAGCTTTTATTCTTTATCGGAAGCATAGATAGAGAATAAATTGGGCTCCCACTAACCTATATGAAAACTGACTATTACTTAAATTTAATGCTTCATTGACTTAGTCAAGACTTGACTATTTAGTCAATTTTATTTTTAAGTAATAAGTTTAAAACTATAAACTTGAATTTTACTATTCATAAAACTTAACTGGATCTTATTAGATCCCTAATTCCAAAACTTGGAATTTACTAGTTTTATAAATACTGATATTATCAACGTCATCTGTGATAATATCCTAAATTCCCTTTTTAAAACATATGAGTAATTTGAACTTGACTACAATATACTTGTTATAATCATATTACTCGTAAATGTTTTATTCCAAAACACATTCCTATAAAATAGTACTTCGTGTGTTTTTGACAGTTTTCATATATTACTTCGAATTACTAAATTTTGAAGTATATTTGTTAGTGTGGTAGACAATATCTAGGATCAACAAATTGAATCAGGTCTATCTTGACTTAGATTCAAAACAAAATTAGATATATATAAATCAAGACAATAATTTTAAATTTAATTACCAAAATCCCATAAATTTAAATCAACCAACATTTCAAAAATATCCAAAATAAAATGTCTTAAAATAAGTTTAAAATGTCTTGATAATATCTAAAATAAATCTTGTCTGATCCTCAGGACCCGGGCACTGCATTTCTCCTGACCACCTGCAAACAAACATTTGCTCTAGGTGTCAGTTAACTTGTAAACTGACAAGTAGTAATGATAAACTGAAGCAGTCATAAAACGTCCTAGGTGTTTATACCTGTTTCATGACGCTTCGGGCAATTGTGTCTCCAATGTCCGACCTCATGACACGTAAAGCATCGATTCTCGGCCTTCGCTTTATTGACTTTGACCTTTTTGCCCTTGCCCTTGCCCTTTCTATTGTCAACGGCCTTTGGTACACTCTGGCTGACCTGAACCTGGTCCTTGCCCTTGCTGGTGTTCCTTTGCCCTCTTTTCTTCTTCACTCCACCATCCCTGACCATCAGAACATCTTTGGTCTTGGTCCCCGTTCCCATACTTTGTTCAGCAGTTTCTAACATGGAGTGCAATTCAGCTATGCTCCTTTCCATGTTATTCATATTAAAATTCATCACAAACTGCTTGTAATCATCGGACAATGAATTAAGTATGGTATCCGTTGCCAACTGCAACGGAACTGGGTGACCTAACCTCTCTAGGTGGTCAAGTAGCCTCTTCATTTTCATAACGTGGGCACTGACAGAGGTCCCCTTGGCCATTTTGCACGCGTTTAGAGCCCTCGTGGCATCATAACGCTCTGTGCGAGCTTGCGTTTGAAACATGTCCCTCAGCTGGCGGATCATGTCGTAAGCATTAGTGTTCATGAGCCCTGTTTGTAGTTCTGGGCTCATAGTCGCAAGCATCAAGCAGCCAACATCCAGCAAATCATCCGAACGCTTTTGATAAGCATTTCTGATTGCCGTACTGGCATTTGCTGGTGGGGCCTCACCTAGAGGTTCTTCTAGGACATACCACTTTCTCTCGTGCCTGAGCACAATCTGGAGATTGCGCTCCCAGTCGAGAAAATTTGGACCAGTGAGTTTGTCCTTTTCTAGGATGGAGCGAAGAGAAAGGTTATTGGTGTTGGTAACTGTGTTTGCCATCTACACATTTAAAACTTGGTTTTAGTACCTTTGAATAAACGGTTCCGAATAAATATCAATAAACCCTAAAATGATAAATATCGGACTAGGATCCTTATTTCATACGTCCTGATGCGCGGTTTGCTCACGCCCCACCAGGCCCGTACTATTTCGGTAGGTAAGGACTTTTACCAATCATATCTAACTGACATGACTCCTAGATCTTTTCGGGACATCGGATAAAACCGTACATGTTTTAGTCCCTCTTAGTGCTCTTTGGCCCGGTACCACCCGGTGAATTGTAACAATTACCAAAATAGATCTCACCACCCAGGACAGGATGTACTCTGGTCGGTACCCCCCGATATCGCAGAGTCTTTTCACCCCCTTCAGCTTGGGGTTTGAACGTGGGTGCTAAAGGTTCGACTCCTTCGAGCTCCAACGTACCTTACGCCAAAGGTGTCCACAAATGGGTTGCACTACTGATCTATGATTTTATGGGTTTTAGCTAAGTTTTGAAAAACTTTAAATTTCCAGTATTTTTAAAAACTTTGCTATTTAAACCGACTGTTTAAAAGGCAACTGATGTTTAAAACCAACTGTTAATAAACATACATTCTGTTTAAAACTAACTTGTTTTAAAACACTTGCTAATTTAAAACTAACTGTTTTAATAGCATGACTGTCGACTAAAACCAACTGTTTTGAAAGTCAACCAGTTGACCAAAACTAACTGTTTTTGTCAACATTCCTTTATAAGAAAAGCGATCTTATAAATATAAGGTTAATTAAAATAAAAATCTACCGTTTGAAAAGGTTTGAAAACTTGGTAATTTTAATTTTAAAAACCTATCATATCTCATGATTGAAAAGTTTTAAAACTCTCTCTAAATTTTAAAACGTTTGATAAAAGCTAAGCATGCAATAATTATCAACTAATCATGAGCAAACACATTCACGCAGTTAAACATTAACAACTACGCAGTTGATACGTCTAATCATAGTTTTGCCAACTAATTCCTAAAGGTCCAAAATGACCTAACTAATTTTCAAAAAATTCTAGTAGCTCCCACTGGCCTTATCACCTCTCGGTGGAATTTTCGAAAAAGAAAAATTATAATAAAGGAGTTGTAAAACTATGCAGGTCCTTTCAAGAATAAAATAATGAGCTAAGTTGGCAAATTTTACAACAGGCACAAATATACACAAACAGGTATAATATATAATTTGTGCACATATATAAAGCAAATAAACAAGCAACATATATAAAGCATAAAAATAATCCTAGATCCGTTAAATAATATCTCGTTCGGTTTATCGCAAAATGTGGTTTTAACTGATTTATAAAACAAACTGTTTTACAAATCGAAACTAATATTTTAATCTGAAATCGGTTTTATAAAATTACCTAAGATTTATAAACTATAAATCTAATATGTAAAATAAAACCAATTTTCTAAAATATTTACGTTTATCCAAAACATATCAAACCGGACATTCCGAACCAACTGTTCGAAATTATAGACACTGGCCTAAAAACTGTATCGTGGTTTGACCAACTGGTCAAACATGACACCTGGCCCATTTGACCAAGACTGAGTCAAATACTGGTTTGATAATCACATGTTTAATGGAGATAATTATTAATTAATAAAATCTATTAAAACAATTTTATAGGATAATAAACTTATAAAATTAATTCGGATAAAAGTCTAAAACCATCAAACCCTTTTGGGCCTCAAACTGGGTCCAAAATTTCTGGGTTTTGGGCCTCGGATAGGTTAGGCCCAATAAAACGAAAAAACCCAAAAACACGATCTCGTGTTCGATTGACATCTCGTCGTTGATCATGTAATCATCGCCTTTGGTGATGATAACAACAAACGGTTGCTACCACCACCGCGATCACCACACCACTATAAACCGGCGACGACGGTAGCCAAGAAAACGCCACCGCCGTCACCAACGGTTACAAAACAAACATCGTCGCCGCGACGATCGACGCCACCATCACCGGTGACGCTCGACGAATTGATCGGCTTCGGCCGATTCTAACGACCGTCGATGATAACGCCAAGGCGCCACCGCCATTACCACCGCCATCGCCGTTCTCGTCGATTGGCAACAATCGCTACCACCACCGCTTGGTGGCTTCGCGATTTTAAGACTGACCACCGCCGCCACCTTGGCGTGGCCGCAAGGCAGCCGGCGGCCTGGCGGGTGGTCCGCGGTGTACGCGCCGCCGCTTGCTCCACCCGGCGACGACGATAACTCCCAAGTGCTACCGCCGCCACCAATCGTCGCGATTGGCGATGAAAAAACACCGGCCACCACCGACGTCACGATCTTGATCGGGAACCGCCAGCCACCACCGAATCGGTGGTTCGGTCTCGGCCTCGGTGTGGTCCGGCCATGGCTCAGCCGTGGTTGGGCGATCGTACGACCACCCACCATTCGTGACTGCCGTCAACCACCACCACCACCATCGGTGGTTTCTGGTGGTCGTATGCGGCCTACGGCCCGGTGGTTCGGTCGACTTTGGCCGCTGTTCCGCCGCCATAGTGGTTTGAACGGCGATCGGTGGGATGGTTCGGTTGCCATGTGCCACCGTTCCGCCACCGATCTCGTTACTGTGTGTGATTTCGTGTTTTTAGTTTTTAATGAGATAAACGATAAACAAAAACTGATAAAAAATAAATTTTTACACAACTGATAAAGATTAAACCTTTATCTAACTGATAAAGTTTTAGTTTTTATTGAAAAACTGATAATTACCCAAAATCTTTATCAAACTGATAAAGATAATCAAATCTTTACCAAACTGATAAAGATTAAACCAAATAAAATCAAATCTTTACCAAACTGATAAAGATTATGTTTTATTCAAAAACTGATAATTATCAAACTGATTAAATCTTTACCAAACTGATAAAGATAAAATCCAAGCTTTATTCATAAGAAACAATTTTAACGGATCTAATAAACAAATAAATAAAATAAACAATTTAAACCTGTGGCTCTGATACCACTGTTGGGATTTTGTGAGATCCTCGTATCGAACTGACACGAGAAAAACTGTGATCTCAAACCTAACTGGATTGAGATACACGACAAAAATCACATGAAACAAACTGTTCCAAAGGTTTAACAATCAAACCTAACTGGTTTGATTAAGCGGAAGCAATAACGATTAAAATCCCGAAAACATCACAGATCTTATTTGTTTATCTTATTACAGTTAATATGTAGGTTTAGGGTTATTACCTGGATTGCTTGAGATAGATCCACCCGTAAACGACCAAACGGAATTCCCTCTAGCTGGATCTAACCCCGGAACGCTTCACGAACAAACGGTACGCGAAGAACACGATCAATCAGAAACGAAACCGGATCTGGTTTCTTGCTTAGTGAGATCGACGAAAGAGAGAGAGATGGAGAGAGAAAAGTTTCTTTCAGAATTAATTGAATGAATTGTGTGTTATTCTGATAACCTGGCATATCTATTTATATGGAAAACCTTCCATCTATCAGATAGCCTTTATTCTTTCTTTCTCTCTAAGAAAGAATAATTTCCATAATTATCTTATTCTTTCTTCTTCTCCAAGAAAAAAATATTTACCAATTATTATATTTCCATATAATAATTACTAGATAATTATAAACCAATTAATTAACCCTTTTATATATTTATTTAACTAATAAATATATAACTGTAATTAATTATCAGAAACCTTTCACTTTAGGGTTTATACAGAAAACACCAACAGTTTTATAATTCACTATTATAAAACTAAACTCTCCAAACTGGGGTTATTATACTATCCGAATTATAGGTCCTCACAGGTGTGACCCTCAAGTGACTTATAACGTTGGATGTGCGATCAAACGGTTTGTCAACTTATGCACATAATGCTAACAGTTCTGAATATTGAGCCACTGAGAAGGAATGCAGGTGGTCCTTCCGGAGGAATCCAGTCAAGCAACTTTGTCGTGCAAGATGAGAACGACGCAACGAACAACCAAGCGTCCTATGTCACTCTTCCTCACTCAAGAAAGTGGTCAAGAAGTCATCCTCCATCCCAGATCATCGGGAGTCCATCTCGGAATGTCCAAACTAGATCATCAAAGAAATCTGATAACTTAGGTCTCTTCGCCTGTTTCTTAAGCGAATTTGAGCCATCTGAAATCGATCAAGCTCTGTCAGACCCAGACTGGGTAAGAGCCATGCAAGATGAATTGGCAGAGTTTGAAAGGAACAAGGTTTGGCGCCTGGTAAAACGACCATGGGGAAAGTCCATCATCGGCTTAAAATGGATTTTCCGGAACAAAAAGGATGAAAACAACCTTGTTATTCGCAACAAGGCTCGTTTGGTCGCCAAGGGATTTCGCCAACAAGAGGGTATCGATTACGACGAGACGTTTGCATCGGTTGCAAGGATAGAAGCCATACGGATCTTTCTCGCGTACGCCGCCCACAAGAATATGATGGTTTACCAAATGGACGTCAAGTGTGCGTTCCTGAATGGTGTCCTTCGTGAGGAGGTGTATGTTGAACAACCCGAGGGGTTTGTAGATCCGCGATTTCCAGACCATGTCTACGCATTAGACAAGGCACTTTATGGTCTCAAGCAAGCTCCACGAGCATGGTATGAAACTCTTACTATCTATCTGCTAGGAGCTGGCTACAAGAAAGGTACAATCGACCCCACCTTATTCCTTCGTAAAACAGGTGATGATTTAATCATTGTACAGATATACGTGGATGACATCATCTTTGCATCTACAAAGCCTGAGTTGTGCACAGAGTTTGAGCACACTATGAAATCACAATTTCAGATGAGTATGATGGGTGAACTGACATTCTTTTTGGGACTTCAAGTCCGTCAGTGCCCTGAAGGCATTTTCATAAACCAATCAAAATATGTTCACGATTTATTAAAGCGTTTTGATGTGGTTGGCTCAAACTCTGCTGCAACACCAATGTCCAGATCATTTCAAATGGACGCCGACTTGTCTGGCAAGCCGGTTGATCTAAAGAAATATCGGGCCATGATTGGTTCCTTGCTATACCTCACGGCCAGTAGACCTGACATTGTATTCTCCACGGGTGTCTGTGCTCGTTATCAGTGCGACCCGCGTGTTTCACACCTTAAGGCTGTGAAGAGAATCCTTAGGTACCTGAAGGGCACGCCAGACTTTGGCCTTTGGTACCCAAAGGGTTCTAGTTTTGAGCTAAATGGCTACACAGATTCAGATCATGCAGGTTGCAAGTTGGACAGGAAGAGCACCTCCGGAGCATGCCAATTCCTCGGGGACAAGTTGGTAAGTTGGTCGTCACGCAAACAGAACTGTGTGTCACTTTCCACGGCCGAAGCTGAGTACATTGCGGCCGCGTGTTGTTGCTCACAAGTTCTATGGATGAAAACCCAACTGGCGGACTTCGGATACACCATGAACCGGATCCCAATCTACTGCGACTCTCAAAGTGCCATTCTGATTACCGCAAATCCAGTACAGCACTCCAAAACAAAGCATATCGACATCAGATACCACTTCATCAAGGATCATGTCGAAAAAGGTAACATTGAACTGTACTTTGTGGAAAGTGACCTTCAGCTTGCTGATCTGTTCACTAAGGCCTTTGATGAGAAACGCCATTACTTCCTTCTAAGCAAATTAGGAATGTTAGATCTCCCGCCTAAGGTCTAGGGGGAGCTGGGGATCTGTCAGGATGCATGTGTGTAGGGGGAGGCTTGCATTTACATATAGCATCTTTCGAGGGGGAGTGTCTGTATACTCATATGTTTGTTTGTGCTAACGTTCTCGGATCCACACTACAATGGATACCATCCTGGTCTTTGTTTTGTAGGTGTGGACATTCACAACGACTTCTGATTAAATCAGATCAGGACTCGCGCAAAATCCGATACCGGGGTTACACAGTTAATACCCGATGAAAACATATCCAGGTTAGTTGTTACGTTGAGGTCTAGGGACTGAACTTGTGCATTTTTATGAACTTACAAGTTCAGGGGGTGGATGTGACAAGTTTCTGAACCTTCATGTTCGGGGACCAAATCTGCAACTCTCTGATACTTAAGTTCAAGGGTTGTTTTTGAAAATTCTCTAAAACTCAAGTTCAGGGACTCGTTTTGCAACTTTCGCGAAACTTGTAGTCCAGGGGGTGTTTGTGCCATTTCCGAAAGTTGAGAGTGAAAAGTGAGTTCACTTATCCTTAAACAGATAAGTTGACTCTTTTCATATAAAAAGACATTTTGTCTCTTTCTCTTTACGTTTTAACAAAAGAAATTCAGATTTTCAAACCTTTCTCTCTCTCTCTTCGAAACCGCCAACACCACTTTCCCGTATCCGGCCTCTTTCCGGCTTTTTCCGACCTCCGTTCTTCGATCCGACTACTCCCAGACGATCACGGTAAGATTTCGGACACAATGATACCAATTATAACACCTATCTGTTACGTTTTCTTAGCCGATTCGAAGCCTAAAGCTTCTTGGATAAACCCGAAACCCAAACTCTTTGGAATGGGTTTTCGGGACGTCCAATCGGTCGTTTGTTGTTTAGAAACTAGTCTAGAACTGTTTTAAATCATAATGTACTAGTTTACATGTTCGTTGATCGTGTTTTTGAGCGGTTTTGGGTCGTTAGAAAACGAACCGTCGCGCCTGTTCGTAAAACCCGAATCGGGTATTCATAATACCCGAATCGGGTATCTTGAATGCCTTCGAATGTTCATAAATCCCGATTCGGGGTTCTTGAGTGTTCTTGTTGATATTAGTCCCGATTCGGGAAACCTAATAACCCGATTCGGGTATTCGGGTTTCCCGCATCGATCCATCGTGGAACCCTCGTTATCTCGTTTTTCAAAATCCCGATCCGGGAAACATGGTTAACCCGATTCGGGTATCCGAGTTTCCCGCATCCGTGTAAGGGTGGACTTTTTGAACTTGTTTTCAAAATCTCTTAAGTGTTTTTATCATCTTTACCGATTCGGGTATACTCAAAACCCGAATCGGGTTTCTATAGGAAATCCAAAAATTTTTCTAAGCTACACTCTCTTTACCGATTCGGGTATACACCATTCCCGAATCGGGTTTCTTGAGGAAATTCGCATTTTCAAGTGATCTCAATTCCCGACTCGGGAAACTGAGTAACCCGATTCGGGTACTCGTGTTTCTCGACTCGCGTTGAGTCGAGGTCATGCCAAAATTTTTGCAAGTGTTTGAACTTAGTTGGACTCGAGTGTTGTCTTACCCGATTCGGGTTTGACACATTCCCGGTTCGGGTTTTGCCAAAACCCGAATCGGGTTTGGTACACATGAGTTTTCCAATTTTTCTCAAACACTTAATGGTCCAGAATTGTGCTAACTTGTTAAACCTTTATCTGTTGACAGAAATGGCTCTTCGCAATGCTGCTGACCGTGAGTTGATCACCGATGCCGATCTGAAGCCGATTACTCAGAACAATGAGTACGTTGATCTGAACAGCTTCCCGGCCCAAGAACCGGTAATCTTGGAGATTCTGAAGGTGCACCCCATTGCCTACGCTCTTGAGGCCACTACTGAGGTACCGATGATCTATCTTCAACAATTCTGGCACACGTCCAGAATTGTTCACCATGCCGGAGGCCGTACTCTCGTTGGCCGCGTGGATCAGACGGAGATGTCCGTCACCCTTGCTGATTTCCGCCGCATCTTGCACCTTCCGGCGAACTCCGTTGAGGCTCCTTTTGAGCCCATCGTCGAGACACCGATCCTGTTCAGCGAGATCCTTGCCATCGGTGTCATGGCAAATCCTGGTCAGAAGCTCAATGGGATATCTCAGGTGATGACCAACATGCTGCCACCTCTTTGGGCGACTCTGTTCAACATCTTGAACAGATGTTTATCTGCCAAAGTCAAGGGCTCAGAGAGAGCCTCGACTAATATGTAGCATATCATCCACTCGGTGATCTACGGGCGACGAATCGACTACGCTGCCCAGCTGTGGATTGACGTAACTCGGGATGTCGACCACAACGACCAGCGCACCAAGCATTCATCCATCCCGTGGATGAGATTCTTTGCCTTGATGATACGCGACCACATGAGCAGTCATCCAGAAGTCGACCGCAGATCTCGCCACCTGACCTTCAAGTGCAAGCAGATCACCAGATCCAAGACTCGGGAACTCAAACCCGGTCAAGAGGAGATGCCGATACCTCGCCATGTGTTGGCCACCGCAGATAGGGAAGCAGCAAGCGTAGGACTATATAGGGCGTCCATAGGTCTAGGAGACACGTCCACGGACTCCTCAGAGCCGAGGAGCCCTGCCCAGGACGTGCAAGCCGTCCAACAGTCGGCTCGGGCCTTAGGTGCCGAGCCCCGGGGTACCACTGGGGGTGCCTCCGGATCGGGTGTGATTCGAGTGGACGTAAGGGGGTCGCCGGGTAGAATAGTCAGTACTTCCGCGGTTCCACATGTGCCACAGGTCGGTCCGAGCGCGCTTTACCAACAGGTGCGTCAAGCGAGAGGTCGTCGCACGCGTCGCGAGTTGATAGACGAGCAATCTGACGAGTACTACATTCGCGCCAGAACAAAGAGGTACACCGGCGCTCAGAGGTACTCGCCGCCTTCTCCATACCAGTCTGATGAACCGGAGCAGCCTGTAGCACTATCACCAGAGGTACAGGGAAGGGACGTGGAAGCTTCCCCACAAGAACAAGCACACGTCCCTTCGCCTCCTCAAACCGACGCTGCTCCCGGACCAGAAGGAGACCCAGAAGGTGAACCCTCCGGAGACGATTCCGATGATGCATCCGGCCGTGACGAAGGCCGTGACGAGTCCTCCTCCGAGCACACTCCATCCAACCGCGAGGTTGTTGATGTTGAGGCCACCGAGTCCGAACAAGTGGACTTCGATGATGGTTCTTCTGAGGAGGTGGACAACCTCAAGAGCAGCAAGGCTCTTAGAGATGAAGATGAAGAAACTTCCTCTTTCAACGGAGACGACTCCGTTGACATCCTCAAGCAGGATGATGCTGATTCAGACGGCCGAACTGAAGGTCGTGTTGGTGAAGAAGATGAAGAGGCACTGGCTGTGGAGAGACAAGGTGATGAAGACCTTGAGGGCGTAAGTGAGGGTAAGAGAAAAGAGACCGTCGACGAAGAGGTCCAGTTAGACGAAGAGTGGCTAAGGATAGAAGAACAGGGAGGAGAAGAAGAACCCGCTAGGATAGACACCTTAGGACTCCCATCTACCTCGAGTCACTCCCCCACAGAGGCAACCCACACTCAGACCGGTCACTTGTTGACGTCGGGTCAAGACGCTGGCAGCCAACCAGCGCATCTGCACGCCCAAGCCACCCACTCGGCCATCTCTCAACAGATGGTCGTTTCATCTTCGCACGGGGATTTAGCACAACTTCCACCGGCCACTCACTCGGAGTCTGCCGGTGTTGATATCAGAGAGGAGCTGCCCCCCCTCTCGACTTCATTTCGTGCACCAGTAGTCTAAGATCCACTTACCGAGACGTTTACCGTCATTCACTTGGATAGGACACTTCTTGGAGCACCATCCGCCCGCCCGAGTGGCCTGGCCGGAACGGGGGGAGTCGGCGCGTCTGATGACGCCCTTCGAGGATCCACCGGAAGTCCTGACATCGTCAACCTTACACCAGCGATGACTTCAGGCCGAGAGAGCACCTCAGTAGGACTCTTCTCGTCAACCGGAGCCCAAGTGGCACCGGGTACTGTACTACCGGGACTGGGTCCGACGGATTCGGGCGACATCCTTAAAGTCGTCCAAGCCAGATTCGCGGAGCTCGACCGCGCCGAGGCCTCTCGCAATGCCAAACTTGAGGCGTTCGAGAGTGCTCTCAACGAGCAAAGGGGAGAGATCGAGACACTGAAGTCTCGCGATGCCGAACGGGAGGAAGAACTGCACGAGCTACGACGCCAAGCAAAGGGCAAGTCGACCGAGCTTCAGATGCATCAGTCAGTGGCTCCTCCTCGTACCGAGCCTGTCCTCCGCCTTCAGCCTCCGCAACCAGCACCTCAGGGAGCCATTCCGGGCTACGTTCATGAAGACGAGTTCAACATGACGGTCTCCGCGCTGACGACTCAGAATGACAAGCTTTCGGCCAAGCTCAAGCGCGCGGAAGAACGTCTAGCCGCCAGGGATGCTCAGTTGCGAGAGAGGGACGCACAGTTGGAGGCCGCCAACCGTCGTATCCGCGAACTCGAGGCAGCGTGCCGGCCTCAGGCTCAGTCCTCCAAACGGGGACATGATGACACTGACCCGGGCGCAGGTCCTCATGAGGGGGAGATGCAAGGAGCCAAACGACCTCGCATCGGCCTCGCTCAAGCCTCGGGTTCCGCGCCTGCTACCACAGCATCACAACCTGCCAGCTCGAGTGCCTCGTCCGAATCCGCCGCCGCCGATACTGCCTTCATAGACTCAGATACGGAGGCGATTCCCGACATGGGGAGCTGGCGCTACGAGCCAATTCCGGCAGGTGAGGTAGTTGACTTTCCTCATCTGACCGAGACAGCAGGGATAGAGGTCGTTCCCCCAGAAGCAGCACCGAAAGACCCTTCAGATTTTCAGATCCCGGAGGAAGCCCGGAAGATTCTTCGGTCGCTCGCTCAGAGCCTCAGGATTTACAAGAAGGGGGACGACATTCTCCAAAACACCGACTACACCAGCTTCATGTCAGCGTTCGAGTTTCCCACTCCGGATGCTCCTCGCACCGTTCACTCGACCGATCCAGAGACCTCCGCTCAAGTTGTCATCCAGCTCAACTGGAACCACTCCGTCATATTCAGGCCATTCCTTGAGGAATCCTTCAGTCGCATCTTCCAGCAGGAGAACCTGCACGTCTGGTCAAGAAAGGTTTATTTCGGGATCTCGCACATCAAGAACAAGAGAAGAAGGACTGCATACGTACATCAGAGGATGTGCAACTGGGCCACTCACGGACGTCAAAGAATCAGACGTCGTTTCATCAAGGTAACTGCGATGCGCCCCTACAGACATGGCCATCAGTTATTCCTTGAGTACGACGTCCGTATGTACGGGACCGGCATTCCTCGTGGTGTTTTGCAAGACTGGACCTTCACGGAAGCAGATCTGGACCGAATTCACCTTGAAGACCTTCTGACGCTTATCAAGTACCTCCAGGGCCCGATACTCCGACCTGAGCACTACAGAGACGGCACCGAAGTCTTGAAGAAGTATGTTCGTCATGCGATCTCCCTCGCGCGTGTGACGGACTACCAGCTAGCTATCGAGAGCCGCCAGCCGAAGGTCAACCTGCTCCGCCCGAACCTGTTCGTACCTGGTATCGACGCTTATCTTCCATACATGCCAACCAGGATACCGGAGCACGGGGTTCTTTATGTGACGATGAAGAAGAAGGAGCGAAGGTTCATGCGATTTAGCGAACTTGCTAAATTCTGCGACGGAACCCTTCTCTACGTCTTCAACGGGATGCAGAGCAGACTTCTGGCTGATCAGGTACCGAGTCGGAAGTTCGTGGACGGAAAGGGAAAGATTTTGGAGGCGATGAACCTGATCGAGAGAAAGCTCAAGGAGAGACTGATGTACAGACGAGTGGAAGCGGCTATGCAGATGCGAGCTAGGATCATTGGTGAATGGGAGGAGTTCCTTCAGATGTCGAAGTGGGAACCGGCGCTTGAGCTTCCACCACCCTTCTGACTTCTTCCCAAAGGGGGAGATTGTTAGACCCTACTTTGAGGTTGTGAAGAAGTCAAGGGTCTATCTTGTACTTTATCTATTCTTACTTATGCTTTAGTTTATGTTTGCCCTCTTTTGTAAAGAGTCATAGACTCTAAGGGCTTGTTTTGTAATTTACTTATACCTAGTGCTATATATACCAAGCTATAGCCTAGGGTTTGTTAGACTTGTTGGTAGCCTACTTTATCTATGAGAAGCAATCCCTAGAAATTCCTTATTCTCTTTTGTCTTCTCCATCACATTTACCAACATTCTCACCATTATTGTTCTTCAATGCTTAATCTATAGCTTGTATTTCTCTCCATCTTTCATTCTCATTTATTTTGGGACTCACACTTCCCTTTCGTCAAAACTCAAAAAGTCGTCAGTATCAACTAAAGTACATAGTAGGTAAGAAGTTATGAGTTAGTACTATTTTTACATGTATTTTTCATTGAGCTTGATTTGTGAAAATAAAAAATCTTAAATCCTCATAGTCATTGCACAGATATAAAATTAAAGAAAAAAGAATCATCTACAATTAATAATGCAACAATTCTGAAAAACAAAAAACTATCAGTTATACCTATATTAGTACTCGACATCGTGCACACTCGCAATGTTAGTTACCCAATTACGCAATCCTTAACAAATGATTCGAGTTACCAAACATCTTTACAAACTTTAAAAGCATTTATCAATCAAAATATTCCATGGAATACTTCCCGATTGTTAGATTAAGTATAAATTAAGAAAATATTTTTTTTGATATGCATTAATGAAAATTGTATAGATTTCAACTCACTCATACCCGTTACAATTATATTAGCATAAAAAGTCTTGCATTTCTTTTTTCAACCCTACATTTTTGACTTAATTCAATTAAAATCAATCTTATTAGGTTTAATATATTAAAACATATGCTTTTTTTTCTCATTGACTTCAAATTCGATGAGTTGAATGGTCAAGCTATATGAGTTGACTAGATCGACTCGTTATTTCGGGTTGAGATGCTTAATATGTTACGAGGTATACAATAACCCAATGGCTAGAGGACTTAAATGAAAACAAAATGAGATTATCTAGTTTTTTTAAGTTACAAATATTCACTTTAGAGAGGTTTACACTGTATAAAATGTTAAGGATGCAATTCAAAATTAATATAAGATGAAAAAATTAAAGTAATAAAACTCAACGTGTTGGAGTAGAGCACTCATAAATTTCCAAGTGAACATATCAAAATAGAACACTAAAATAATTAGTTTAAAGTTGATTTTAAGAAAAGTTCTAGTAACGTGTTTTAGGAATGTCCATTTGAATTTTAGTACGTACGTATACATGTACTTTATGAATATTGTGCTTGCAATAAATTAATTGGAAAAAAACTTTAATTGGTCTCAAGCTTCAAGAAAACAGCAAAAAACAATTTAATTTCTTCGTTTTTAAAGGTTTGGTTGAGATAATTATTAAGAGTTCTATATACGTTAGGCTTGAACCTATTCTCTTGGATATATGTTAGAATCTCACTTTATTTTTTTCATTAGGCTGGTCACAGCGGAAGAAAATATTCCAGCGGGTATATATGGGGGCGGCTAGAGGAAATCCAACCGACGGGCTCAACAGGTTGGGTGTGCAGAAATCCAACCGGCGGGCTCAACACCTTTGCGGTCTCAGCACACCGCCAACGAACCCGTGAATTAATTGTGTGTGTGTGTTGTGTGAGAGGGTTGGGTAAAGGTTGTAGAGGGTTATGAGAGGGGAAAGAGAGGGTTGGGAAAAAGCTGATGTGGCAGCTAATGTGGCATTAAAAAGTGAAATGTTTCGGAGGGTTGGGATATATGGCTGTGTGCAGCCTTAGGTGCTTTTTTGAAAAATGATATGAAAGGATTTCATATATTCTTATATAGTATCAAAACCAAAATTTGTTGCTCTAAAAAACAAATACTATTGGGAAATCTCCACCTGTCTAGGCCCGATTGACAGTCTTAAAACAACCATGCTCATCTAGCCTCCTTTGTCGGGTTCTAAGAGTGTGTGATGACATGGGCTAAGCTTGAACACATTCTCCTCAACACTTGTTGGAATCTCCATTCTTTTTTCAAAAGCTTTTAATAGAGTAATATCATGAATTTTCATATACATATCCGTGCATGAAGTTCAAATGAAAACAAAGGAGAGCGTGCCACGGGTCGTTATGTATTATTCGTTATGAATAGTGTATCATTTGGGATAAATAATAAAAAAATTCAGAATGAATAATACACGATTCATAATGAGTAATTAATACATAGATCATGGATTCATCATTCATGTATTATTTATCATGAACAGTATATGAATGTTCACCTACAAAAACTGACACGACACACTAACCCGATACGAATTCGACACGAAATAAACGGGTTTAGGTTAAATATTTCAACCCGTTAAATGAACGTGTTGACACGACACAACACAACACAAAGGTTAAACGGGTAAAGTCAAGGTCAAGCATATCAACTTGAAAATGACTCGACTAATCCATTTATACATGTGTGTGTATAAAGTTTTCTTTTTTACTAATTTACAACTAATTTGGAATTTTAATGTAATAATGTTAATGGATTTGGTTAAAACTAATTTTTATGAAATTTTGATTTATGATTTTATAGATGTTAAATGGGTCAACCTCTTTATAATTAAACGGGTCAGGTTAGGGTTGGGATTTCTAACCTGTTTTTTAAATAAGTCAGGTTAGAGTTGGGATTCCCGACCTGTTTTTTAAACGGGTTGGGTTAGGATGAAACATTTTCAACGACCCGTTTAACTTTTAACCGACATGAACTCTCTACACGACACGTTTGCCAGGCCTAAATTTAACTTTTTTGTACATATATATACTCACCGTAAATCGTAGACCATGTAAGATGAGGTAATCTATATATATGTATATATATATATATAGGTGGGTTCATACAAGAACCAATCTCATTTGAAATAACAAAAGAACAAAATTTGAGCCACATGTTATCTGGACCCATATGAGACCCACCCATTGAATAAATCATATATGATTTAGTGGTGGGTAGGTCCTATATTATATGTGATTCAGAATTGTTTCTTTATTCTTACAAAATTCATTTGTTCTTGTTTGAATATAATTATATATATATATATATTCGTTTATGTAAGGGGCCGTTTACTTGAACACTTACTCAGCAAGTGCTTACCGGTAAAACTGAACACTATCACCTACCATATCGGACAACATTTTAGTATCTTAAAACGGTATCGTATGCAACAATTTACCCGGTAAGCTCTTACCGGGTAAGAGTTGTGGATCTCACTTACCCGGGTAAGACTTTCGGTTCATGCTATCGCTCTTACCGGGTAAGATTCGAGTCATGTTCATGTTCTCCCCTTAAGGTAAATTGACCTGGTAAGTACTTACCGAGTAAGCGTCAAGTAAACGGCCCGTAAGTCTTAATTAAGCAAACTATGTTAACTAATTAAGTAGAGATGAGAGATGTAGGGTTTGGCATGGACGGTGACGGTACTGTTGCTTTATAAAGATGACGACTGAAAATCACAGACACACACACATATATATATATATATATATATATATAGAGAGAGAGAGAGAGAGAGAAGAAAAGTCAAAGATTGATTATTGAAGGAGATGGGGGGAAGTTTGAAGAATGGCCGGTGAAATAATATTCTGTTCGATCAGTAGAAAAGAAAAGGGACGTTGCAGCAGAAAGCCTCAATCATTCAATAACTCTTTTTGCTTTATCCATACCAGACAAACTCAACCTTTTTCATTCAACTCAAAATCCCCTAGTGTCTCTTTCCACATTACCTTCTTTTCATTTTCTTTCTTTGTTAATCATTCACACACACACACAAACACATACATATATATGTATATTTATGTATATAGAGTCAAGTTCATAGAAACTCAAATTTCATTATGAATGTGAAGAAGATAGCCGAGAGCGTGCCATATGACATAATCAATTTTTGAATAATCATCTTTTATTCAAACAGGATATATAATAGTATTATTCAGTTTGAATAATACTGAATATAGTATTATCTAGTTTGAAATAAATTATGATTATTCAGACTAAATATGCTACGTGACGCCCTCTCATCTGTCTTCACGTTCCCATTGAAATTTGAGTTCGCAGCCGAACTTTCGTTTATATATATATATACACACACACACACACATATTTATTTTTTATTTTTTTATAAATCCCAATAATCGATGAACTTATAAGTTGATTTTCATATGTTGTAACATGTGTGAAAATACAGTCTTTTATACAACACTATTGTTTTATATATGAAATGTTATTATTGTATGGATGTATGTATTTTAAAGGGTTTATATATTATGATAAGAACTCAAAATTTTGTTGGAACCGTTGAAACTCATATGTACCGTCGATTAGACATGTTTATGGAAGGAGGGGTGCGCACTTTGGCACTTTCTTTTTCAACGGTTAGATATGTTGGGATCGATTTGGTGAACACATCAGTATTTTCATGATAATATATATTTTACATACGATATAATTATAAACATTACCTTGAAAATACATATACATATCTTGTACTAAAAATATCTTGAAAATACATATTTTAACATTTTCATGTTGAGGTATTTTTAGTGTACAAGATATTGTTTATAATTGTTGACCTTTCTATGTTAACTTATGTGGATCTCCAATCTTCCTTGCAACACCGAACTTTCTTCTTATTAGAAACAATCATCACGTTATTTTAAGCCTTCAGAGATCAAAAAATAACAAATCATTTGGGGCCTATATATGAGGCGATTCTTACAGTTATCACGGGAAAAGTTCTTAGCTTATGTATGTAGTTTAGATTTAAACCCAGAAGAGATATATTAAAAAATAAAGATACGTACAATACTTGCTCGATCCACGCATTCAAACTAACACAATAGTTGTTACTCAGTACTTGTATTAGTGCACTTGCATAGATAACACGTAGTTTGTCGATCTATTTACTTCTACTTTCCTCGTATCATCATCAATTTATTTTACATATATATTTAAACATACTAAAATTAAAACCAAAATCACGAATAAAGGAATACATAGAGTTAAACATAGTAAAATAAAAAAATTTGAAAGATTTCATTGTAATAGTAATTACTTGAAATTAAATATTTGATAATGGTTAATATGATCCTTACTTGGTGCAATTTCAATTGAGAACCAGATTTTTCTTACAAAACTGGGAGCCATCAATAGCATGTTGCATGTCTCATATATTTACCATTAATGCTTTAAAGTTCACACCTATTAATTGTTTTTTACCATTAATGCTTTAAAGTTCACACTTAATTGTTTAGAATGAAAGTGGACATGTGACATGCTTTTACGCTATATTAGAGCTCGAATTATCGTGACTGCTGATATCCAACTTGTCTTTCAATAGATCCTTATTAAGTAACTTAGATCTTACTCGTTCCAATTACCAAATTCGTTTGATTCCAGTAGTGATGGTTCACCCTTGGTTAGTAATAAAAATGTGATTCTCAAACTAAACTTTCCTCATTACTTTTTCAAACATAAATTGACAATATGAGATTTTGAAAAAAAAAAGAAATATAATTATATAATTTTGCGGCTTCTCATCACTTTTGAAAGGTTAACTTTAATATACAAAATACATACAAAATCTAGGCGACAGTAACATAAATATGTGATAGTATGACTACGACCTCTCTTTCCTAAAATATTTTCTTTATTACACTTAATATTTAATTCTAAAAGAGCTATTAGTTAAATTTGTACAAAAAAGTTAAAAATTATTATTTTACAGAAGGGATAGTAGTTGCTTTCTGGAGCATCCTTCTTGCATTAGCCCTAAATGGGCAAGTCGAGCTCACGAACCCATTTACGAGATCAAGATAAGTCTTGAGATCATGGCATGTTGCTACATCGATACTGTTTAACTGTAACGAATCTCGACTACTTAGCCGTAGCTCGTGCCCGATATTAGCGTAAACCCATCGGCTATCCTTAACGTGCTTTTGGATCCAACCCGCATCATCATGATCTTCCACGAAAAATCCGGGAACTTTTGTGATTAGGTCGTCGGAGTTGACTATTCGAAGAATCTTGGTTCCCTGTTGCTCGAGGCGGTGGCGGAAGGTTCGGTTACCGACTCTGGGCCCGCCAAACGAGATGACCGAGAGGTGGGGAGCGTGTTTGATGGTGGTTTTGATGTCGTAGGCGGCTAGGATGGCTAAAGATGCCCCTAGAGAATGGCCAGTGATGGTCAGGCTGACTGGCTCATCACTGTACATTCTCAGTATTTTTAGAATTTCGTGTCGGATTAATTTTTGTAGGCTTGGTGACGTTTTCGTCCCCGTTGTGTATAGGCTCAGGACGCCTGTCTCCACCATGGGCCCATCTTTTAACTCGTTTTTCGAGTTGTTTACATCTTTGTGGCGGTCACAGTGAGTGAGAGTGGCTCGGAGATTCTCAAGCCACTCCAGGCACGTGGCGGTCCCACGGAGCGCGATGACGATGTCCCTCCTCCCGAGGCGGGAGATCTCTGCCTCGTCCTCGCAGACCGCCACGTACCCGATCCAGCTGGACTGCACCTGCATCCAGCGCGGCATCCGCTCGATCCAACGTGGCAAGGGGATCGACGACGTGGCGTGGAGGTTCTTCGTCACCCGGTACCCGCATTCCTCGACCCCGGAACGTTCCAGCATCGAGGCCTTTGAATACCGGCACGCGGCATATGTGGGAGAAGACGGGTCGAAATCGAACGATTGGTACGCGGCCTCCACGAAGCCTCCATAGCGTATGATCTCGCCACGTAACCCTTCGTCGAGAGGGTCCAGCAAGCCTTCCCAGTTCTTGGCTCCATGGTATTCCATCCACCGCTTGCTTAGTCGACCCGGCGGTAGCGTTTGGCGATCTTGATCGCCCAGGTCGACCAGCAATCGCTCCCATTTTCCGGGAGGTCGAACGGCCGTAGTTGTCGGCTTGGTGGTTGTATTGGAGACGGCGGAGAACCACCGGCATGGCGGCGGCGGTGGTGGTTTGAATGGAAGTAGTGATTTAAAACTAAGCTTCATTGTTAAAATGTTATATGGATATCAGCAAAGGGGAGTTGAGTGTGTTTTTCACTAGCTTATTGGTAGGAAGAGGAGGGTTTTATAGGGTTGAGATATGTACACGTGTAACTACACTATGGCACCAACTGTTTAGGGTTTCGACAATGACCTTTTAGTATTAATTGCATCTAAAATGCATTTTAAAATTAATTGGGGAAAAGTGAACTATTTTTACAACCAATTGTGGCACGTTAAAAAAAATCATTGTTGATATTAAATCTATATAAATTTAGAAGGGGTGTCATGATTCAAACCCATGTAATTATTATGATTCTTAATTAACAAAGTAATAATTTTATCTTTAAATATAGAAAAAGGAGTTTCCTAACCTCAAAAAAACAAACAATTATTTTAAGACAAACTACCGTGATAATATACATACATTTTAAAATAGGTGAATATTTAATGAATTATAAACAATAATGTTTACAGTCACTTAAATCATCGTAATCAATGAGTCATTTTAATTAAGTTTCAACGGAAAACTATAAATATAAAATTATAGTACAATGGATCATATTTATTATATATTTTGTTTGTGTATTTTAACCAATATAATAATTTATTCACGATAAATTATGTATAAAATAACAAATATCTTTCATTCACTTTATCCCAAAATGGACTACAAATTACTAATAAAATTATTTCTAATATCACTAAAGCTTATAAAAATGATGATGTGTTTATCTTTACTTCAATGCTAAAACACAAGAAAAAATTAACACTTTATATATGTAAGCTAATAAAGTAAGATTTTAGAATTATATATTAATATTGTATTTGAGTTCTATAGTTTAATTCATGAAATAGTATTATGTATTAAGTTTAAATAAATAAATAATTTTATTGTTATTATGATATTAAAAGATGTATTTGATTATTATTAGACCATCCGCAGTGGGTGGCGTCAAGGGAGTGGTACCGACCGTACCCCCGGAAACACCACCGAGGATGAATTGGTACCAATTGATGGGTATGAAAATCGGTATAAGCCATGCCGGTTGCCTACCCCCACCCCACCGTACCCCACCCTCTCTCTCCTTTCTCTTTAACTCTCTTTTCTTTCTCTTTTTTTATTAACTATTTAGATTGGTATGAGAATTAAGACCATTGAGGATGAATTAGTAAGGTGTTGGTAATATAGTGGAAAGCTGATGTGTCATTGAAGTGGCAACTGGTAAGATTGAAGTTGATTTTTGTAGTATTTAAGGATTCCATTATGTTTAGTAGCTAGGTTGGAGATAATATTAGCATACTCTTATTTGAAGATTTTGTATTTTAAACATTTACAAATACATTAATGGCTATAAAAGTATTTTCGCTAGTTAATATATTTTGGGTCAGATTTTCACACTAAACATGTATTTGTGTCTTGTGAAATGTTTGACTTCTATTTATTTAAACGTCATAATAAATAAATAAACATTATGTGTGTTTGTATGTATAAAAGTGTTTTTGTGCAATTCTTTAAAATAAATTTAAAGCTTTTAGGCAGATTTCAATCGATTATTTTTCTCTATAAAATTTCAATATTTAAACCATAATAAATGTTATATTACCTTAAAACTTGTCATAATTCTATTGAGATGTCATGTTTATATATATATATATATATATATAGGGATGGGTTCAAATACAAACCACTTTTTGGTTGTGAACGTGAGAACAACCGAAAGCGCGCCACGTCTCACTCTGAATTTTCGGCGACTTAGTGTTATTCATACTAAATAACGTTTTATTCAGACTGAATAAAGCGTTATTCAGTAGGAATAACACTAAGTCGCCGAAAATTCAGACGACATGCGCGACTTGTAACCAAGAAGCCCGTGATTTTGTGTTATTCAGTTTAAATAACGCGTTATTCAGACTGAATAACACTAAATTCGCGGAACAAGTCGCGCGTGTCAGAATTTTTTTTGCCACGTATCGCGCTCTGGGCTGTCTTCACGTTCACAACCAAAAAGTGGTTTGTATTTGAACTTTCCTATATATATATATATATAAAGAGGTTTAAATGAAAACAATTTTTTATGTACAAAATCCTATATGATTTACCATTAACGAAAAAAAACTAAGTTTTCCGTAACTTAAGTTACAGTAAGTGTCGTGAATCATACGTGATTTTTTATGTGAACCATATATGATTTGGTATGTAAAAAAAGTTTTTCGTATTTTTTTTAATGTTAACGTTCTCGTATGAATCTAACCCCCCCTCTCTCTCAAGTTTTTAAATGTGAACCTAACTTTCATTGTGAACGTGAGAAACCACTAAAATCACGTCACATGCATATTCATCTGAATATTCATGTATTATTCAAACTGAATAACACCACATTCAGTGTTATTCATTGTGAACGTGAGGACCAATAAAATTGTGTCACGTGGCAATCTAAATCAACACCTTACTTTATTCAGTATGAATAACATGCAGAGTGAATAAAGCTTTTATTCAAACTGAATAATTTTTTATTGAAACTGAATAAGCTTTTATTCAATTTGAATAAACATGGATATTCAAACTGAAAATTGCCATGTGACACGATACTTGTGGCCCTCACGTTCACAATGATAGATGAGTTCACATTTAAACTGTAACAACTCGTCCCACATCGGCTGGTAAGGGGAACAAATCACTCCTTATAAGGTGTGTTGATACCTCACCTGGTGAGACGCGATTTGGGTTGTGACCTGGACTGGGAAACTCCAAAGCAAAACCGTGAGAGAGTAGGGGTGACTGGTTAGGGCCCTGTGTCTCCAAAGCGGAAAATATCGAACTACGATTGTCTGGGCTGTTACATAAACCTGACCATATATATATATATATATATATATATAGAAGTAGTTTCAAACAAGAACAATTGCAATTTGTATGAACAAACGAACTCTTTATAATCACATATGATATGGGCTCATATGGGTCACCACACCTTAAAAAATCATAAATGATTTAGGTCGGTTCCAACACTGAATCATATATAATTTTTTAAGGTGTGAGACCCATAAACCCACATCAATTTGTGGCTAATATTTGTTATTTTGCTCTTATAAAAGGGTATAATTCTTGTATGAACACCTCTTCGTATATATATATATATATATATATATATATATATATTCTACTTATCTTAAAAATAAACTGTTTGTATATGATGTTTACAGAAATGCCATGATCTTTGCTTTTGAAAAATATATAGTAAAAGAAATAAATAAAGAGATTCTATTGGTTAAAAGAATGCCACGTGGTAGGAAATTAAGACAGATGAAATCAGGGACGGAGGGGTTGGTGTCAAAATCAAAGTGGTCAATGCCATGATGTCTGAGACCGCCGATTTTTGGTGGAGAAAGAGAGAAAGGTCCATACAATCATATAGCAATCACACTTTCTCCATTTTTTAAAACTACAAATTTGGTCCTTGAGGTTTACATGTGCTTTAAAAAATGGTTCATAAACTTTAATAACTTCAAAGATTATCTTTTATTGTTTACGACATTTTAATTTGAAAGGCGTCCCTCGACATTAACTTGAGTCATACATGGGATATTTTTGTCCTTTTACACATTTTTTGCCTTTTCCTATTCAAAGATTAAGGTTACATTAAATTAAATTATTATTTTTCTTTTGCCAAAAGGCTTGTAGCCTAGTAGCTTTTGTTGTAGATTTAGGCGGTGTCTCCTTCTTTATGATTGTGGGTTTGAGTCTTGTTATGAACTATGGTGTAGATTTAGGAGTAGATTTAGAGAGTACGTGTGTTTGTCGTTCAAAAAAATAAATTTAATTTAAATTTAATATTATATTAAATTAAATGCATATGTTTTCTTCCACCGCCCCTTTCCCACCCCCACCTCGCTGTGAAATTCCGTCGAACATCCCTTTTTCGATGCCTGCCTGGAGCTCCGTTATTATGCCTATATCTCTAACCTCTAGCGACCATGAACATCGCACCAAGCCCTACACCTCCATTACAAGTCCATCCTCTTTGACCACCTTGTAACACTACCATTTTTGGCAATCCCTGTAACCCAAAACTCTAGCAACCCCTGCAATATTTTGGTAACCTAAAAAAATCCATTAGGAAAAATGTTCAGTTGTGCTTCAAGAATCGATTGGTTGTAACCCCATAGAGCCAAGTGGGGTTGTACAACCTCAACGGTACGATTTAAACTCAAATCTATAAATTAAATGTTCTCCTAAAGCTGTTTTTGAGTTTTATGGCGAGTGATTAAGTTTAATTAAGGCAAAACGTGATGAATGATCATCAATTTCTTGGATTTGAAAAGGGTCAGTGATGGCGGAGTGGTGTTGCAGGTAGGGGTGAGCAGAAAAAATCGAAGCTGAACCAAAAACCGAAAAAACCGAACCAATACTAAAACCGAAGGTTTTGGTTATAAAATTTTTAAAACTGATTTTTTCGGTTTGGTGCGGTTTATGTTTCAAAACCGAACCGATTTAGGAAACCGAACCGAAGTAAAACCGAACCAAACTGAACTGAATCTTAGGGTTTTTACATTATATGTTATAAGTCACCCATGATCCTACCCTTTTTATAAGTCACCCAAGTAATTGGTGGTTGGTTTGATGGTATGTTATTTCAAATTTGAAGGTGATTGAAGGTTCGAAGCATAAAGTCGATTGGAGCAGTGACTATATGTCATTATATGGCATCTCTGTTTTATTATATTTGTAGTCTGCAATGAAATGCACATGTAGGAGGATATATCAAAGGGTTAAGTACATGAGGGTGTATCGAATTTGTCACGTTTTATCATTGTATGTACTCAACTTTAGAAATTACCAATTAATGTACTGAACTTGCTAGAATTGCCATTGTGTGTATTCTTGTCATTGCTAAAATTACCAATTTGTGGTTTGATTCTAAAGTTGGGTACATACAATGGCAATTCTAGCAAGTTCAATACATTAATTGGTAATTTTTAAAGTTTGGTACATACAATGATAAAACATGACAAGTTCGATACACCCCCAAGTACTTAACCCTATATCAAATTATCATTTGAATAACATTTTAGTTATTACTATAAATTGAAAAGCTAATCTATAATTGCGATTTTGCCAAAAAGTGTTGGATTTTGGATTTTTGTATTTGGTCTCAAAAACCAAAAATCCAAAACCGAAAACCAAAACATTTAACCAAACTTAAAACCGAAAACCGAAAACTGAAAAACCGAAAAACTAAATGGTTTTGGTTTTTCTAGAAACCGAAATATTCGGTTTGGTTTCGGTATTACCCCAAAACCGAACCAAACCAAACCGAGCACACCCTTACTTTCAGGGTGGGTCGGAGATGATGGTTTTGTAGGGTGGCCTAAGATGATGGTATTGTAGGGTCGCCAAAGTAGACAATGTTGTCATCGGAGAATGTCACTAGATATTGAATGTCATAGGTGTACATATATATATATATATATATATGTGTGTGTGTGTGTGTGTGTGTGTGTGTGTGTGTGTGTGTGTGTATGTCATACTTATTTTGGTGTGTGTTATAATCATGTGCAACCCTTATCTAAACCATTCATTTGATTCTCACCAGTTCTTTAAATAGTAACCGTATGAAGATCTATGATCATTTCCGTACGTTTCATTTTTTTAACATTTATCATTTATCATTTGAACTTTTGAATATATATATATATATATATATATATAGGGGCAGGTTCAAATGTGAACCACTTTTTGGTTGTGAACGTGAGGACAGCCGAGAGTGCGACATGTGGCAGATGACTAGGCGCCACGTCAAGTCCACGACGGAAGACTAGGCGCGATTCATGGGAGGACATTGAATTAAAGGGGGGGGGACCACACTCAAAGCCGTCTTTATTGACTAGTCTCCGCCACATGTCGCACTCTCGACTGTCCTCACGTAGACAACCAAAAAGTGGTTCACATTTGAACTTTCCACTCTCTCTCTCTTTCTTTCTCTCCCTCTCTCTCTCTTTCTTTCTCTCTCTCTCTCTCTCTCTCTCTCTCTATATATATATATATATATAGGGGTGGGTTCAAATGTGAACCACTTTTTGGTTGTGAACTTGAGGACAGCCGAGAGTGCGACACGTGGCGGATGACTAGGCGCCATGGCGGGTGACTAGGCGCGATTCATGCGAGAACATTGAATTAAAGGGGGGACCACACTCAAAGCCGCCTTTATTGACTAGTCTCTGCCACGTGACACGTTCTCAGATGTCCTCACGTTCACAACTAAAAAGTGGTTCACATTTGAACTTTCCTCGTGGAGTGTATGAAGTTGCACAAACTGTCAACGATGTCGAGGTTGAAAATATGGACGGAGAGCAATTCTATTAAATGAACGAATGGGTGACTCATACAATGTATGTAGGATTAAACAATGATCTTGATTCCATCAATCTTGTCACGGAGAGGTAATTGTAGTTGATGCTCCCGCTACCGCTGTAGACGCTAACGAAGATAACGAAGAGGCAGAATTTGAAGATACAAATAATGATTTAGATGACGAAGATGAACTTATTTTGTCAGATCATTCTTCTGATGAGTAGCTTATCTATTGTATGTTTATATAACAGTTGCTTTAATACGTAGTTGTTGTGCACATATTTTGTTTTATAAATAATCAGGTTTTTTTTCCAGATGATGCGCAGTAACCGTCCTAAGGATACTGGTGCCGATAGGGGCAGGGGTAAGGGTAGTAGTAGCTCTGTTGGGCGCGGCAACACGCGCGCAGATGATTATGACGAGTTCCGGGGTCAGACCCCCCCACGCATTGGACATGTGGGTCAGCCCCCCTCGAGCATTGGAGATGATCTTGGCGACTTCGAGATGATGGGGGAAAACCCTTCGCCCAATGCTTCTGAGACAAGGAGGAGAGGACCTAAGCAGTCGTCGAGTGTACCACGACATCCAAGAGATAGAGAGACGTTGATTATTTCCTCAACCCACAGGTAACTAGATGTTTTTGTAAGGCTTTAGATTACGTATGCAAATGATACATATAACTCGTGTTGTATTTTCCCTAATTGTGCAGGTTTACAAATATCAGCGCCATTCGGAATATGTTTAACATACTTAGATCGAACTTCAATGGTCCGTGGAGTACATGGGAGAATGTTCCTCAGGCGGAACGCGAGCGAATGTTCGAGTTTTTTCAAGTTTGGTACATGAATCACGTTTTAACTCATTGTACAAAAACATGTTAGTGTTAATAACTTGCTATGAATCTTGTGCATGTAGGGACGGTATCAGTGGCCTCAAGAACTTGACAAGGAGGTGTACCTTGTATGGACCAATGTCATGAACAATGCGTATCGGAGCTGGATGAATAAAGAGCGCGAATAGGCTGCGGAACAACCCCGTGTTATTGATGGAGTAGTGTGGGACCAAGAGGACATGACCATCATTAGAGGACACCACCCGATTTGGATCCCAGAGTCGTTTTGGCATCAGATGATTGATCGGGATTTTATCTTTATATTTATGTGGTGGTTTATATTCTCTTTGTCTTATAAATACTTAACAGATGGTGTTTGTACAGACGTGGTCCGCCCCGCGTTGGCTTGCTTTGTCTAGGTCCGGTAAGAACAACCGGTCCACGACGGATGAGGGAGTATCGTCTAGGCACACTTGCGGTTCGGTCCCGATGGAGGTGCATCGGGATAGGATGGTAAGTCTAAGTTTTCTTTTATTAACATGTAATGTGATTTTTGTACGTGTTGTGTTGATCCAGCTCTCCTAAGACCTGATGAAATGATAATGATCCTGAATCTTTACTTAGTGAATAGGTTTTTACTTCTGTTATAGCTTGAGGAATTATCACTGAGTCTGTTCAGTGTTATTCCATGTTACTTATGCTGTAACTTAACTTTATAGATCAGGATCAGGATCAGGAGACTAACGAGCCTGTTCTGCAGTCTACTGATCCTGTCCGCTGAAGTGAAGACCTCCTCCTGAAGACATTAAGATCATACACAAAGAACCATCAGCGACGTCAAAGAAATAGCTGATGACAGGAACAGCTGATGAAGGGGGGTTGAAATAGCTGATGACATCAAAGGATGGAGTGACGCTGTTGGTCCCAAGTAGGTGACCTTCAAGTAAGGATAGTGTTTGAGATTATAGAAGGGGGGGTTGAATATAATCACACAATTTTCTCACTTTTAAATTCTTGTTTTATAAACAATATGAATTTACAGATTGTTGCGGAAATAGAAAAGACAATTAGTCTAAACTAAACAATCTAAGTTCTTTCACTATGCACTAAGTGAGAAGAGAATAAAGAAAGAAGATAGAGGGAAAAGGAGAGAAAGGACTTGAGTTTTTTTGGATGAAGAAGAAGTATGGAGAACATCTCTTCACGTCCTATTTATACTCCATGCATTAAATGCATGCAGACCTACTATTGTGACGTGTCACAATGTGAGTGGTCTGTTGTACTATTTACTATAAACAAATACTCTTTGCATGGTGTGCAAAAGAGGATGTTTGTAAACAGTTGCCTTATGGTCTGATAAGTACGGAGGGAACAGTAAAGTAACTGCCCTTATGTACTATTGTGTCAGAAAAGGCGAGTTATCCTTTTGTGCATTAGACTAAGACATTGTTCTAATCCTTCAGGATCAGGATACTGATCAGTGACTAGAGTCCTGAAACTAGGGAAGTTCAGGGTCACATGTATCCTGATGAATCTTCAGGATGTCATACGATAGTGAACAGACTGCTATCACTGAGTTCCGTCTTCAGATCACGAGCATGCTGTTCCTGTCATCAGCTATTTCTTCGACGTCGCTGATGGTTCTTTGTGTATGATCTTAATGTCTTCAGGAGGAGGTCTTCACTTCAGTGGACAGGATCAGTAGACTGCAGAACAGACTCGTTAGTCTCCTGATCCTGATCCTGAAATCTATAAAATTAAGTTACAGCATAAGTAACATGGAATAACACTGAACAGACTCAGTGATAATTCCTCAAGCTATAACAGAAGTAAAAACCTATTCACTAAGTAAAGATTCAGGATCATTATCATTTCATCAGGTCTTAGGAGAGCTGGATCAACAATCTCCCCCTAAATGATAATGATAAGACAACAGAGTAATTGTCTTAATCTAGAAAAGTTAGAAATAAATCTAAGTCTAGAACTAAACAGTAGGAAATAGAACTCATAAAGGTACATGTCCCATTTACTGTTTTGAGGGATCTTTTTCAGTACTATGATGGAATGAAGTACAATGCACTGAATTGCATTCTCATTAATCTCATTAAAATATTACAAGAGTAAGGAAAATACAATAGTACATGATAGAAGTACTGAAAGAAAAAATTACAAGACAACTAACTATCAGATTCTTCGCTAATGTATTCAGTCTTGACGCAAACAGGAACAGGAGTGTCGCTGAAGGCAAGTCTGTGATCAAGTATAGCTCTGACAGTGCGGATGATCTCTTTGTTGTCTGGATTTTTCTTATCTTGTTGTGCAGTGAAGAGAACTGTCAAAAGATGTTCATAGGGCGCTATGTGTAGCTCACTGAAGCGCTGAAAGCGTAGGATTGAGTTATTGCTAACACATATGCCATGAACAGGTTCTCTGATTACTTGTCCTTCAGATAGAGAGATTCCAGGAGGGAATGAAAGATCAAGCATCGAGAGGTCCAGAGGTTTAACAACCATTCTGGGAAGACAGGGAGTTGGTCTTCTTGTAGAGGTGCCTGCAGATCTTCGAACAGGCTGCTGAGATGGGAGTGGAGAGTGATGGAGCAGGTCATCAGGTATTTCGGTTGTCCTTCTGATGCGAGCAATAAGTCCTTCAATGACTTCTTCTACTTCAGCCCGATAGTTCTTGTTGGCTTTGGGAAGCAGGGATCTGATTTCGTTCCACTCTGACAAGTTGTAGCGATCTAACTTGTCCAGAGTGTGCTCTACGTCCTTTACTCCAGAGCGTTTGACTGTGATCCAGGTTTTTACCAGGATTACCTTTCTTGCCTCTAGATCGGCGAAGATGGATTCCTGAGATGGCAGCACCATGCTTTCGGAGGTGTAACCGATCTCTGCACCAGTCAAGCTCAGCATTCACTTCTCCAGTCTGTATTTCAGCATTTTTGTTGAAGACCTTCAGAACAGCCTTCTGTGCAAGGATAGGATCCGCACTTATTTCAGCATCTTCATCTACAAAATCCGATGCAAGCCTTCGAGCGGCTTGAGCAGAGAGGAAAGCTTCCTTCTGCTTCTTATTATGCTCTAGTTGAGCCTGTACAGCCTCGTTGTACTCCTCCTGCGAGAGATAGGCGAACTCGGAGTCACAAGAGGTACGAAGAGGGATTTTTACTCTTGTACTCTCGAGTCGCTCTATCACGGCGTCTAAGCGCCCATCCCTGTCAATGGCAAAGGAACTGTCAGGGTAGTTTTCACCTTCAGATCTAGGAGAGTTTGAGGGAGGTGATCTGGGTGAAGAAGCAGGGGTAGAGAAGTCATCAGAGATGAATTCATCATCTGATGAAAGGCATATGGTTTCAGGGGTGGCTCGGATTTCAGGGGTTCGGGATGAAGAGGCTTCTTGGTTGAAACGGGTTGTAGGACGGGTAGAAATGGTTTCTTGGTTAAGGGGTGTGATCCTGAAGGTCATTTTAGCTAATTCAGCTCTGGTCTGCTCATTGGGACTATTCTCCATTAGGCGAATAATGTCACCAGTGACAGAGCCAAAGTTGACATCGTGAGTTTCAGGATCGGCTTGGGTATTAGGTTCAGGTTCAGGGTGATAGGTGAGTTCAGGAGTTGGTTCAGGAGAGGGTAGTTTGGGAGGTTGGTAGATAACCATTTGAAGGTTATTAGGAGGGGAGTCTTCAGGTGAGGAATCTAGGGTGATGGTTTCAGGGGTAGGTTTGGATTTAAGAAGAGTAGAAAGAGGTTGGTTATCAGAGGAAGAGGGAGAGGATGGTAGTGGAGACATACCAGAGGCATCAGGGTTCTCCCCCTGAGGTTGTGCGAGCCCTGGAATGGGCGCAGAGGCAGCAGGGACCATCTCGACGAAGATGTCATCGTCTACATCATCATCATCTTCATCATCATCATCGTCGTCTTCATTATTCCCCCCGTCTTCAGTGGTTCTCCAGTTTGTGGAGGGGGAATAGGCAGAATGGTCTCGGGGCTGTCTCTCCCCCTCAGCAGGTGCCTGAACTAAGGCAGCTGTTGAGACACTCCTTTGGAGGAGAGAGGCCATGTCGCTGAGGACTTTGCGCTGGATGAATGATGATGAGATCAGGGACTGCAAGACCTCCCAGTCCGCCGTGGTGAAGGATGGAGGCGGCGCAGGAGCAGAGGTGAGGGCGTTGACAGCAGAGGAGAGCCCTTGCACCTGCTCCTGGATGGCGCGAATGGCAGCTTCCTGAGCATCCAACCTCTGAACCACCGTTGATTGGAAGGTGGTGAGAGAGTTGGTGCTGTTGATGATCTCTGTGGAGAGCGCAGGGAGAGCCGAGGCCTTCAGGTCATCAATGGATGCCTGAAGGTTGGTGGAGGAGGAGGCAACCTGAGAAACCTTGTCGTGGATGTTATCCAGACAAGGGATGGACAGGGTGACGGCCGTGGGCGGCGGAGTCGCGGCGATGGCGGCAGCAGTGGCACTGGCGGCGGCGGCTTCAGCAGCGGCTGCAGCAGCTTTAGCAGCAACAAGCTCCTGTTGTAAGGACTGGAGCTGTGCTGAATGCTCTTCCTCCTTCTGCTGGAGGGCAGTGCGGGCCTCATGCAGGTTCCTCTCAGCGGACTGCCTGCGGAGTTCAGCTGTGTTCAGCTGATGCTCGGCATCCGTGAGAACGAAATCGTTGAAGGGGTCATCCTGATGAAGATGCCCTTCAGAACCTGCTCCTAAAGAACCTGTAGACAGAGTAGCTAAGTGAGCACTAGAAGACTCATTAGCTTTCATAGAAGAAGTAACAGTAATATATTGCTTAGAAATATTACCTGAGGCTTGGAGGGTATCAGAATGATTACCCACCAGATTCTCTGAGGGTTCGAGTTGAACCACCTCAGGTTCTTGTGTAACAGGGGCAGATGTAGAAGTATCTGCAGTGGAAGAATGTTTAGACAAAGGAGATGGCTTATTAAAGTACTGGGGCAGGGTAATGTAATATTTCTTACCAGCCGCCTGTGTCTTTTTCTTTTGCGCCCTGGCTTTGGCGCGTTTTGGAGGAGGTGGAGGAGTAGCAGAGGATGGTTGGGGGCGCTTCTGGAGCGCAGAAGTTGTGGTTGCAGCTGGGGAAGTCAGTATGGGGTTAGCTACTGACATAGCATGCATAGAAGTAGAAGAATGTGGTTTGGAAGAGATGATAGAAAACGTACCTGTGGTGGGAGAGGTGGCTTGTTCAGCATCCTGTTCCTGAACTTGTTCAGGAACGACCAGGACGTCGGAGAGAGGGACGTCGTCAGGATGATAAGCAACCTGGTCCAGGAACCTAGGCCCGAGGGCATAGTTGTTGGAGTTCCCTACCTTGGGGTAGTTTTCCCCCATATGCAGCTCCAGGACGGCTGAGAAAAACCTGGTGAAGGCAACGTTGACGACCCGATTCTTGCTTCGGACCTTCTTCACCATGTCGTCCCAGATGGAGCGAGCATAGTCGAACTCGCGATTCTTGATCGCAGAGTAGACCATCTGCTGAATGACCATCGGGAACTGCTCCGTGCTCCCCGTTTTGCCCGATAAGCACAGGCCAAACGTGTTCCATATATAATAGAACACGGCGTTTAGTCCTGACTTATGGACAGTGGCACCTGTCTTCGGTAGCAGGACGCCTTCCTTGTTCACAGGCCATCTGTAGCCTATGGCGTCCAGGAACTCGACGATCTCGTCAGCGGTGGGGACAGGAGGGAAGCGCTTCTTCTTGGGGAAGTTGAGCACGTTCCTGAGGGTTCCAAAACCAAAGGAAATTATGTTTTCCTTGATTTGGAACTTGATGACCTCGCGCAGGACACCTTTCGTGTTCTTCTCCTTGGCAACAGTGGCAGTGGACCACAGTTGTTGCAGCATGGGCTTGTTTGGCTTTGGGTCCAGAGTAAAAGCCGTCATCAGCGGGCTGCGTAGGAGGAAGTCTTTTGCAGGAATCAGATATTCCTTGCCTTCAGGGATATCAAACAGACCAACAACGTTGTTCTGTTTGAATTGGACGTCATGTTGTGGAATGACGATTGGCAAGCTCTCAGTAGCCTGTAGAGGAGTGGCCTCAGAGGAGAGCTGGGCGTCCAGAGAAGTAGATGTAGTAGCAGCCATCCTGTCAAAAACATAAAAATAACATATATGGATGATTAAGAGTCCAAAATATGCATTTTTCTTCATTTTTCAATGAACACAAAGTATCTTCATAAAAATGGTGAAATCCTTTATACATAGAATAGATTAGATACCAAAATACACAAAAGGAATGTGTTTTGGTATTAAAAAGAACTTCTATTTTGATGAAAAGATATCAAAATAGGAGTTTATGACTGATCTTAAAAGAAATAAGAAAAGTCATTCTAAACAGTTTTAACAAAAATCTTAGAAGATTTTGGGAAAACTAAGATCAAACGAAGTGATCTTAGGGTTTTTGGAAAAACGTTTACCAAAATAAGTTGTTTTTAAGGAAGAATATCAACTTAGATTGTGGAAAGAACATAAGAACAAAAGGAAACTTACGTTGATCTTGTTAAAGAAGTGGTAAGTGTGTGTTCTTGGTGTTCTTGAGAATGCAGATTCTTGCTTTTTCTTGCTTGAATGCTTAGAGAGTATTATGTGAGCGTAAAGAGTGAAAAGGATTACGAATGAGGTTTTTATACCTCGTGGTAGGAGAGAGAAAATGGATGAGAGAGAAAAGAGCGGCTAAATTCAAACGTAATGATGAAAAAAGGAGTTCTACGCGCGTTCACGCGCCTGACACACGTAGTGGGGAACAGGAAACGTCCCATTACGTGTCAGTGCAGATGAAAGGTTTGTTTTATTTGAAAAACTAAAAACCACCTTTTCAGGGGATGATTCCATTTTGGTGAAAGATATGGTTTATTGGAATCAGAGTACTTATCAGATAAGTACTGTTTTGGGAAAATCCTCTTATCACATTAAATGCGATAAGGTTTCAGTAGCAGAGGGAAGAAATACTTACCTGAGAATCATCAGTATTCGGATATTGAACAAAGATTTTGTAAGTACTGAACAGAGTCATCCTCTGAAGAAGAGTTATTCAGGAGTTGTTAATAAAAGAGGTCCTGAGAGAATATAAGGACTTTAACAACTGTTTGTCCTGAGAACTTCTATTCTTCAGGATTTAACATCCCAAGTTCACTGAGGAGCATATTAAAACGCGTCACATCCAGTGGTTTGGTAAAGAGGTCAGCAAGCTGATATTCAGTAGGGACAAAATGGAGTTCAATATCACCATTCATCACATGATCCCTGATGAAGTGATATCTCACTTCAATGTGCTTTGTCTTAGAGTGTAAGACAGGATTGTTAGCAATGGCTATTGCTGAAGTGTTGTCACAGTAGATAGGAATTTTGGAGAGTTGTATGTCATAGTCCTGAAGTTGATTTCTCAGCCACAGGACCTGAGCACAACATATTCCTGCTGCAACATATTCAGCTTCAGCAGTTGATGTGGACACAGAGTTCTGCTTCTTGCTAGTCCAACTCACCAACTTGCCACCTAATAGGTGACAGCCACCAGTAGTGCTTTTCCTGTCGATCTTACATCCTGCAAAGTCACTATCAGAATAAGCTGTTAGATCGAACCCTGAGTCCTTGGAGTACCAAAGACCCATGTTAGGAGTTCCCTTCAGGTATCTGAAGATCCGCTTTACAGCGGTCAGATGGGATTCTTTGGGTTCAGCCTGATAACGAGCACAGAGACATGTAGAATACATGATATCAGGACGACTCGCTGTAAGATACAGCAGTGAGCCAATCATTCCTCTATAGAGAGTCACATCAACAGGTTTCCCTTTGGAATCCTTGTCAAGAGACAGAGGAGGAGCCATTGGAGTCTTCATCGGTGTACAGGATGTGAGATCAAATTTCTTCAGCATCTCATGTACGTATTTACCTTGATTGATGAAAATTCCCTTTTCAGATTGTTTGATCTGAAGTCCTAAAAAGAATGTTAGTTCGCCCATCATAGACATTTTATATTCAGATTTCATGAGCAACTCAAACTTTTCGCAGAGTTTAGGGTTGGTGGATCCAAAGATAATGTCATCGACATATATCTGGACAAGAAGGATATGCTTAGGATATTTCTTCAGAAATAAAGTGCTATCAATCTTTCCACGAACAAAGCCTTTAGAGAGAAGAAAGGTTGAGAGGGTATCATACCAGGCACGAGGAGCCCGTTTTAACCCATAGAGAGCCTTGTTTAACTTGTAGACGTGATCAGGGAACTTAGGATCTACAAAGCCAGGAGGCTGAGCCACATAGACCTCTTCATTAAGTTTTCCATTCAGAAAGGCATTTTTAATGTCCATCTGATAAACTTTGAAGTTCATATGTGCTGCAAAAGCTAGGAAGAGTCGAATTGCTTCGAGCCTAGCAACAGGAGCAAAAGTTTCATCGTAATCAATGCCCTCTTCCTGCCTGTATCCCTGAGCCACAAGGCGAGCCTTGTTTCGAATGATTGTACCAATCTCATCAAGTTTATTTCGAAAAATCCACTTGGAACCAATGATTGTACGTTTTCGAGGCCTAGGGACGAGAAGCCAGACATTGTTTCTGATGAACTCTGCTAGCTCTTCCTGCATGGCTGAGACCCAGGCAGGATCACGCAAAGCATCATCTATTTCTTTAGGTTCATTTTCAGAGATAAAATTTACATAAAGACAGACGTTACCAGCCTGACGTCTGGTTTTTACACCAGAAGAAGGGTTTCCAAGAACTTGATCAATGGGATGATCTTTGGTCCATCGGAGAGCAGGTGGTTGATACACCTGTCCTGAAGTAGATGCTTCATTGGATGATGGATCAGGAAGAAGATTGGTAGGAGAGGGTTCACTAACAGTGGTTTGAGAGAAGTCTTCACTGTTAGTGGGTTGATCAGGTTCAGGTGGTGTGATTTGAGAGATAGGGGTGGCATTTATGAGAGGTGGAGTGGTTATATCAGTGGGTGGTATAGGATTATCTTCAAAACCATCAGGAAGGTCTTGAGGAGATGGATCAACAATAGGAGGTTCAGGGACTTGAAAGAAAGAGTCAGCCCACTGATTGATTTTAGTATTATCATATGGGTGAGGAAAGGTAGGACCCGATTCATCAAACTTGACATGAATCGTTTCCTCAATGGTTTGTCTTCGTTTGTTGAACACACGGTAAGTTTTAGAAATGGATGAGTATCCGAGGAAAATTCCATCATCAGATTTGGAATCAAACTTTCCAAGATTATCTTTGTTGTTCAGGATGTAGCAGACACAACCAAAGATATGGAGATGTTCGATTGATGGTTTCCTATTACGAAAGAGTTCGTAAGCGGTTCTTCTGAAACGCTTGACAATCAGAGATCTGTTCTGAGTATAGCAAGCAGTATTTACAGCTTCAGCCCAGAACTGAGTGGCAAGGTTGGCTTCACTCAGCATAGATCTCGCAGCTTCAATCAGCGTCCTGTTTCGTCTTTCAGCAACACCATTTTGCTGAGGAGTTCTCACAGAGGAGAAGTTTTGAGAGATACCTTTCTGTTCAAAGAAGGATTCCAGGGTACTGTTTTTAAACTCAGTCCCATGGTCACTTCTTATTGAACGAACAGTAAGGTTGTTGAGTCTTTCCATCTTCCTGACGAACAGGATGATTTCTTCAGGAGCATCACTCTTGGCACGTAAGAAGAAGACCCAAGTATATCTGGAATATTCATCTACGATTACCAGAGAATATTTCTTTCCACCAATGGATTGGACATTAACGGGTCCAAAGAGATCCATGTGGAGAAGTTGTAGAGGAGAGCTGATGGAGGAAATCTGCTTAGACTTGAAGCTAGCTCTGGTCTGTTTTCCTTTCTCACATGCTGAACAAAGAGATTCCTTTGTATAGCGAAAGTCAGGAAGACCAATAACCAGGTTGTTGATGCAGAGTTGATTCAGCGTCTTGAAGTTGAGATGAGAGAGACGCTTGTGCCAGAGCCAATTCATATCAGTGGAGGCACGTGATACGAAACAGAAGTTATCAGTGGAAGTATTCATATTGATGATGTAGATATCTGCATGTCTAACACCATTGAGAATAACTTCCTTTCTCCTGTTCTTGACTTTGCACTTTTTCTTAGAGAAAGAAACTTTGTGATTCTTATCACACAGTTGACTGATGCTCAGAAGATTATGCATCAGGCCTTCAACATAAGCAACTCTTTTGAAAGTAGTTACTCCGTTGGTCAGAGTGCCATACCCTCGGGTTTGGCCTCTACCGTTTCCGCCAAAGGTCACAGCAGGACCTCTTTCTTCACGGTAGTTAGTGAGGACAGATTTAGAACCAGTCATGTGTCGAGAGCATCCACTGTCCAAGTACCAGATGCCCTTATCCTGTAAAACATAGAGTTTAAGTTTTCTTTGGTACCCATAGAACTATGGATCCAGAAGTATCAGTAGGACTGGTTGAATCAGTGTCAGCCTTTACTGAAGTATCAGTACAGGAGGCTGGAGTCTTGACTGAAGGAACAGTCTTGACAACCTTCTTTCCTTTGACTGATTTCTCAGCCTTGGGAATCTTCTTTACCTTAGCTGATTTTTCAGCTTTGGTAGCATCAGGACACTTACTCGCAATATGGTCATTTAATCCACAGTGATAGCATTTGCGATATTGAAAGCGTTTAGTGTGGTCCAGAAAGTTTTTGAACTTTAGGTGAGAAGGACCTGCACCAAGTACGCCTTTAGCATTGGACATTGGAGGAATTGGTTTCTTCTCCTGAGTCTTTTGCTTCAGGTCAATCTTCAGTCTGGGAGCAGGACTCTGAGAAAGAGACTTAGTTCCAGAGACTGAAGGACCACCACCCAGAACTTTGTTCTTGGGTTTAGGACCCTTGGTCTTTGAAGGTGTTTCAGTTTTGGATTTATCCTTAACTGTATTCTTTTTGCTCTTAGGAGCACCTTCAGGGTGAGTGTTAGAAGAAGAAGAAGGGGTGTTTTCAGAGGCATTAGGAAGAGGAATAGAAGAAACAAATTTTCCAAATTTGAGCATGGAACTATCAGACTTAGTTTCTTCTTTCTTGTATCCACGAAAGAATCCAAGACCTCTTTTGCTTTTGTCAGACCTTCCTGAAGCTAATATTTCATCAACTTTTTCAGAGGCGTCACTCCATCCCTTGATGGTGACTTTTTCAGCATTTAATTGGGCAAGGGCCTTCTCTTTGGCAGCAAGAGCCATTTCTCTTTCAATACAAAGAGTTTTGTTTACAGTGACCTGGTCCTTATAATTTTCTTCCACAATGGTAAGCTGTTTTAATTTTTCTTGACATTCTTTGAGTTGTCCTCTAAGATCAATATTCATTTTTTCAGCAGAGGTTTTACCATTAAGGGCTTTGTAAAGGTCGAGAGTGACCAGGTCCAACTGAGTTAAGCTTTCAAGAGGGATGAGAGGAATAGGTACCTGACTGGAAGAATCAGTCGCAGAGGTGGAAGCTTCAGGAGTTGTGGAAGAAGAAGCTTCAGGATCCTGAGGAGGAATCTCTTCAGGAACCTCTTCTATCTTAGCCATGAGAGCTAAGGTAGGTTCCTCAATAATGGCCATCAGTGCCACTTGAGTATCTTCCTCATCAGACGAGTCATCAGAGGAGACATCATCCCAATCGCAGTCTTCTGCGATTAAACCTTTGCCTTTACGCTGAGTTTTCATCTTTTTGTACTTTTCCTTCAGGCGTTGGTATTTGGGGTTCTTGGAAGAAGATTTAGCAGAGGAGGGAGCAAACTGACTTTTTCTGTACCTGCAATCATTAGCAAAGTGTCCTTTGCCCTGACAGTTGTAGCAGATAGCAGTAGCCTTGTCAGCAGAATCTGACTTTGGCTTGTCAGTAATAGAAAGATGTTTCTTTTTATGGAAGTTTCCCTTTTTGGCAAACTTTTTGAAAGATCTGGTTAAAAGAGCAAGAGATTCATTGAATTCAGGATCTTCTGACATGTCAGAGTCAGAAGATTCTAATTCAGTAATAGTTACTGAAGAAGAAATGGCAGCAACAGGAGGAACTGAATCAGAAACCAATGCAACAGATGTGCTTTTGGATTCTTTAGAATCTCTTATGAGATTCTTTTTCAGTTTCTTCTGTTGTTCACGGTTCAGAAGAATACCGTACAACTCACTTAGTGTGAGTGTCTTTATGTCCTTTGACATAGTTAAGCAGAAGGTGTAGATTTCCCAATGTTCAGGAAGAGCTTCCATGAACTTGGTAACCACCTCAGAGTTAGAGTAGGTAGTACCGATGGTCTTCAGATCAATCAGAAGACAGTTGAATCTCTGATGTAGCTGGGAGAGAGTTTCATCCTTCTGATGAATAAAGCTTTCGTACTGTCGAACCAAGAAAATCTTTCTTGATTCCATGAGTACGGCGGTACCTTCATATTGAACACAAAGAGTGTCCCATATCTCCTTAGCAGAGCGAAGGTGACAAACAGAATGAAAGACGTCATCAGGGAGTGACATAGCAATGAGAGACCTAGCCTTGGTGTCAATATTGACCAGGCGTCTATCTTCATCATTCCAGTCAGTTACGGGCTTTACCAGCTCTCTTTCAGGAACAGCAGGTTGGCCACCAGCAGCAGGAATGGGGTGGACGGTTTGAGTAGGCACATGTGGTCCGTTTTCCAGAAAATAAGGAATCTGGGGATCAGAACCAGAGAGGAAAAGCTCCATCCTGGTTTTCCAAAGAGAGAAGTTGTCTTTGTTAAACCGAGGAGGCTTTCCAGCAGAGCCGGTATCAAAGTAGTTATCCTTAGCTTGAAGAGCCATAGAATAAGAAGAGAGAGGATCACAAGATTTTTCTTAAGAAGAAAATGAGAGCTTGTATCTGCTCTGATACCACTTGTTGGTCCCAAGTAGGTGACCTTCAAGTAAGGATAGTGTTTGAGATTATAGAAGGGGGGGTTGAATATAATCACACAATTTTCTCACTTTTAAATTCTTGTTTTATAAACAATATGAATTTACAGATTGTTGCGGAAATAGAAAAGACAATTAGTCTAAACTAAACAATCTAAGTTCTTTCACTATGCACTAAGTGAGAAGAGAATAAAGAAAGAAGATAGAGGGAAAAGGAGAGAAAGGACTTGAGTTTTTTTGGATGAAGAAGAAGTATGGAGAACATCTCTTCACGTCCTATTTATACTCCATGCATTAAATGCATGCAGACCTACTATTGTGACGTGTCACAATGTGAGTGGTCTGTTGTACTATTTACTATAAACAAATACTCTTTGCATGGTGTGCAAAAGAGGATGTTTGTAAACAGTTGCCTTATGGTCTGATAAGTACGGAGGGAACAGTAAAGTAACTGCCCTTATGTACTATTGTGTCAGAAAAGGCGAGTTATCCTTTTGTGCATTAGACTAAGACATTGTTCTAATCCTTCAGGATCAGGATACTGATCAGTGACTAGAGTCCTGAAACTAGGGAAGTTCAGGGTCACATGTATCCTGATGAATCTTCAGGATGTCATACGATAGTGAACAGACTGCTATCACTGAGTTCCGTCTTCAGATCACGAGCATGCTGTTCCTGTCATCAGCTATTTCTTCGACGTCGCTGATGGTTCTTTGTGTATGATCTTAATGTCTTCAGGAGGAGGTCTTCACTTCAGTGGACAGGATCAGTAGACTGCAGAACAGACTCGTTAGTCTCCTGATCCTGATCCTGAAATCTATAAAATTAAGTTACAGCATAAGTAACATGGAATAACACTGAACAGACTCAGTGATAATTCCTCAAGCTATAACAGAAGTAAAAACCTATTCACTAAGTAAAGATTCAGGATCATTATCATTTCATCAGGTCTTAGGAGAGCTGGATCAACAGACGCCTCTGAAAAAGTTGATGAAATATTAGCTTCAGGGAGGTCTGACAAAAGCAAAAGAGGTCTTGGATTCTTTCGTGGATACAAGAAAGAAGAAACTAAGTCTGACAGTTCCATGCTCAAATTTGGAAAATTTGTTTCTTCTATTCCTCTTCCTAATACCTCTGAAAACACTCCTTCTTCTTCTTCTAACACTCACCCTGAAGGTGCTCCTAAGAGCAAAAAGAATACAGTTAAGGATAAAACCAAAACTGAAACACCTTCAAAGACCAAGGGTCCTAAACCCAAGAACAAAGTTCTAGGTGGTGGTCCTTCAGTCTCTGGAACCAAGTCTCTTTCTCAGAGTCCTGCTCCCAGACTGAAGATTGACCTGAAGCAAAAGACTCAGGAGAAGAAACCAATTCCTCCAATGTCCAATGCTAAAGGCATACTTGGTGCAGGTCCTGCTCACCTAAAGTTCAAAAACTTTCTGGACCTCACTAAACGCTTTCAATATCGCAAATGTTATCACTGTGGATTAAATGACCATATTGCGAGTAAGTGTCCAGATGCTACCAAAGCTGAAAAATCAGCTAAGGTAAAGAAGATTCCCAAGACTGAGAAATCAGTCAAAGGAAAGAAGGTTGTCAAGACTGTTCCTTCAGTCAAGACTTCAGCCTCCTGTACTGATACTTCAGTAAAGGCTGACACAGACTCAACCAGTCCTACTGATACTTCTGGATCCATAGTTCTATGGGTACCAAAGAAAACTTAAACTCTATATTTTACAGGATAAGGGCATCTGGTACTTGGACAGTGGATGCTCTCGACATATGACTGGTTCTAAATCTGTCCTCACTAACTACCGTGAAGAAAGAGGTCCTGCTGTGACCTTTGGCGGAAACGGTAGAGGCCAAACCCGAGGGTATGGCACTCTGACCAACGGAGTAACTACTTTCAAAAGAGTTGCTTATGTTGAAGGCCTGATGCATAATCTTCTGAGCATCAGTCAACTGTGTGATAAGAATTACAAAGTTTCTTTCTCTAAGAAAAAGTGCAAAGTCAAGAACAGGAGAAATGAAGTTATTCTCAATGGTGTTAGACATGCTGATATCTACATCATCAATATGAATACTTCCACTGATAACTTCTGTTTTGTATCACGTGCTTCCACTGATATGAATTGGCTCTGGCACAAGCGTCTCTCTCATCTCAACTTCAAGACGCTGGATCAACTCTGCATCAACAACCTGGTTATTGGTCTTCCTGACTTTCGCTACACAAAGGAATCTCTTTGTTCAGCATGTGAGAAAGGAAAACAGACCAGGGCTAGCTTCAAGTCTAAGCAGATTTCCTCCATCAGCTCTCCTTTACAACTTCTCCACATGGATCTCTTTGGACCCGTTAATGTCCAATCCATTGGTGGAAAGAAATATACTCTGGTAATCGTAGATGAATATTCCAGATATACTTGGGTCTTCTTCTTACATGCCAAGAGTGATGCTCCTGAAGAAATCATCCTGTTCGTCAGGAAGATGGAAAGACTCAACAACCTTACTGTTCGATCTATAAGAAGTGACCATGGGACTGAGTTCAAAAACAGTACCCTGGAATCCTTCTTTGAACAGAAAGGTATCTCTCAAAACTTCTCCTCTGTGAGAACTCCTCAGCAAAATGGTGTTGCTGAAAGACGGAACAGGACGTTGATTGAAGCTGCGAGATCTATGCTGAGTGAAGCCAACCTTGCCACTCAGTTCTGGGCTGAAGCCGTAAATACTGCTTGCTATACTCAGAACAGATCTCTGATTGTCAAGCGTTTCAGAAGAACCGCTTACGAACTCTTTCGTAACAGGAAACCATCAATCGAACATCTCCATATCTTTGGTTGTGTCTGCTACATCCTGAACAACAAAGATAATCTTGGAAAGTTTGATTCCAAATCTGATGATGGAATTTTCCTTGGATACTCATCCATTTCTAAAACTTACCGTGTGTTCAACAAACGAAGACAAACCATTGAGGAAACGATTCATGTCAAGTTTGATGAATCGGGTCCTACCTTTCCTCACCCAAATGATAATACTGAAATCAATCAGTGGGCTGACTCTTTCTTTCAAGTCCCTGAACCTCCTATTGCTGATCCATCTCCTCAAGACCTTCCTGATGGTTTTGAAGATAATCCTATACCACCCACTGATATAACCACTCCACCTCTCATAAATGCCACCCCTATCTCTCAAATCACACCCCCTGAACCTGATCAACCCACTAACAGTGAAGACTTCTCCCAAACCACTGTTAGTGAACCCTCTCCTACCAATCTTCTTCCTGATCCATCATCCAATGAAGCATCTACTTCAGGACAGGTGTATCAACCACCTGCTCTCCGATGGACCAAAGATCATCCCATTGATCAAGTTCTTGGAAACCCTTCTTCTGGTGTGAAAACCAGACGTCAGGCTGGTAACGTCTGTCTTTATGTAAATTTTATCTCTGAAAATGAACCTAAAGAAATAGATGATGCCTTGCGTGATCCTGCCTGGGTCTCAGCCATGTAGGAAGAGCTAGCAGAATTCATCAGAAACAATGTCTGGCTTCTCGTCCCTAGGCCTCGAAAACGTACAATCATTGGTTCCAAGTGGATTTTTCGAAATAAACTTGATGAGATTGGTACAATCATTCGAAACAAGGCTCGCCTTGTGGCTCAGGGATACAGGCAGGAAGAGGGCATTGATTACGATGAAACCTTTGCTCCTGTTGCTAGGCTCGAAGCAATTCGACTCTTCCTAGCTTTTGCAGCACATATGAACTTCAAAGTTTATCAGATGGACATTAAAAATGCCTTTCTGAATGGAAAACTTAATGAAGAGGTCTATGTGGCTCAGCCTCCTGGCTTTGTAGATCCTAAGTTCCCTGATCACGTCTACAAGTTAAACAAGGCTCTCTATGGGTTAAAACAGGCTCCTCGTGCCTGGTATGACACCCTCTCAACCTTTCTTCTCTCTAAAGGTTTTGTTCGTGGAAAGATTGATAGCACTTTATTTCTAAAGAAATATCCTAAGCATATCCTTCTTGTCCAGATATATGTCGATGACATTATCTTTGGATCCACCAATCCCAAACTCTGCGAAAAGTTTGAGTTGCTCATAAATTCTGAATATAAAATGTCTATGATGGGCGAACTAACATTCTTTTTAGGACTTCAGATCAAGCAATCTGAAAAGGGAATCTTTATCAACCAAGGTAAATACGTACATGAGATGCTGAAGAAGTTTGATCTCACATCCTGTACACCGATGAAGACTCCAATGGCTCCTCCTCTGTCTCTTGACAAGGATTCCAAAGGGAAACCTGTTGATGTGACTCTCTATAGAGGAATGATTGGCTCACTGCTGTATCTTACAGCGAGTCGTCCTGATATCATGTATTCTACATGTCTCTGTGCTCGTTATCAGGCTGAACCCAAAGAATCCCATCTGACCGCTGTAAAGCGGATCTTCAGATACCTGAAGGGAACTCCTAACATGGGCCTTTGGTACTCCAAGGACTCAGGGTTCGATCTAACAGCTTATTCTGATAGTGACTTTGCAGGATGTAAAATCGACAGGAAAAGCACTACTGGTGGCTGTCACCTATTAGGTGTCAAGTTGGTGAGTTGGACTAGCAAAAAGCAGAACTCTGTGTCCACATCAACTGCTGAAGCTGAATATGTTGCAGCAGGAATATGTTGTGCTCAGGTCCTGTGGCTGAGAAATCAACTTCAGGACTATGACATACAACTCTCCAAAATTCCTATCTACTGTGACAACACTTCAGCAATAGCCATTGCTAACAATCCTGTCTTACACTCTAAGACAAAGCACATTGAAGTGAGATATCACTTCATCAGGGATCATGTGATGAATGGTGATATTGAACTCCATTTTGTCCCTACTGAATATCAGCTTGCTGACCTCTTTACCAAACCACTGGATGTGACGCGTTTTAATATGCTCCTCAGTGAACTTGGGATGTTAAATCCTGAAGAATAGAAGTTCTCAGGACAAACAGTTGTTAAAGTCCTTATGAAAATATTCTCTCAGGACCTCTTTTATTAACAACTCCTGAATAACTCTTCTTCAGAGGATGACTCTATTCAGTACTTACAAAATCTTTGTTCAATATCCGAATACTGATGATTCTCAGGTAAGTATTTCTTCCCTCTGCTACTGAAACCTTATGGCATTAAATGTGATAAGAGGATTTTCCTAAAACAGTACTTATCTGATAAGTACTCTGATTCCAATAAAACATATCTTTCACCAAAATGGAATCATCCCCTGAAAAGGTGGTTTTTAGTTTTTCAAATAAAACAAACCTTTCATCTGCACTAACACGTAATGGGACGTTTCCTGTTCCCCACTACGTGTGTCAGGCGCGTGAACGCGCGTAGAAGTCCCTTTTTCATCATTACGTTTGAATTTAGCCGCTCTTTTCTCTCTCATCCATTTTCTCTCTCCTACCACGAGGTATAAAAACCTCATTCGTAATCCTTTTCACTCTTTACGCTCACATAACTCTCTCTAAGCATTCAAGCAAGAAAAAGCAAGAATCTGCATTCTCAAGAACACCAAGAACACACACTTACCACTTCTTTAACAAGATCAACGTAAGTTTCCTTATGTTCTTTGTTCTTTCCACAATCTAAGTTGACATTCTTCTCTAAAAACAACTTATTTTGATAAACGTTTTTCCAAAAACCCTAAGATCACTTCGTTTGATCTTAGTTTTCCCAAAATCTTCTAAGATTTTTGTTAAAACTGTTTAAAATGATCTTTCTTATTTCTTTTAAGAACAATCATAAACTACTATTTTGATATCTTTTCATCAAAATAGAAGTCCTTTTTAATACCAAAACACATTCCTTTTGTGTATTTTGGTATCTAATCCATTCTCAATATAAAGGATTTCACCATTTTTATGAACATATTTTGTGTTCATTGAAAAATGAAGAAAAATGCATATTTTGGACTCTTAATCATCCATATATGTTATTTTTATGTTTTTGACAGGATGGCTGCTACTACATCTACTTCCCTCGACGCCCAGCTCTCCTCTGAGGCCACCCCTCTGCAGGCTACTGAGAGCTTGCCAATAGTCATCCCTCAGCACGACATCCAATTCAAACAGAACAACGTTGTTGGTCTGTTTGATATCCCTGAAGGCAAGGAATATCTAATTCCTGCAAAGGACTTCCTGCTGCGCAGCCCGCTGAAGACGACTTTCACTATCGACCCAAAGCCGAACAAGCCAATGCTGCAACAACTGTGGTCCACTGCCACTGTTGCCCAGGAGAAAAACGCAAAAGGTGTCCTGCGAGAGGTCATCAAATTCCAAATCAACGAATTTGGTTTTGGAACCCTCAGGAACGTGCTCAACTTCCCCAAGAAGAAGCGCTTCCCTCCTGTCCCCACCGCTGACGAGATCGTCGAGTTCCTGGACGCCATAGGCTCAAGATGGCCTGTCAACAAGGAAGGCGTCCTGCTACCGAAGACAGGTGCCACTGTCCATAAGTCAGGACTAAACGCTACGTTCTATTATATATGGAACACGTTTGGCCTGTGCTTATCGGGCAAGACGGGGAGCACGGAGCAGTTCCCTACGGTCATCCAGCACATGGTCTTCTCCGCGATCAAAAATCGCGAGTTCGACTATGCTCGCTCAATCTGGGATGACATGGTGAAGAAGGTTCGAAGCAAGAACCGGGTCGTCAACGTTGCCTTCACCAGGTTTTTCTCGGCGATCCTGGAGCTTCACATGGGGGAAAACTACCCCAAGGTCGGGAACTCCAACAACTACGCCCTCGGGCCTAGGTTCCTGGACCAGGTTGCTTATCATCCTGACGACGTCCCTCTCTCCGACGTCCTGGTCGTTCCTGAACAAGTTCAGGATCAGGATGCTGCACAATCCACCTCTCCCACCACAGGTACGTTCTCTCTCATCTCTTCCAAACCACATTCTTCTACTTCTATGCATGCTATGTCAGTAGCTAACCCCATACTGACTTCCCCAGCTGCAACCACAACTTCTGCGCTCCAGAAGCGCCCCCAACCATCCTCTGCCACTCCTCCACCTCCTCCAAAACGCGCCAAGGCTAAGGCGCAAAAGAAAAAGAAACAGGCGGCTGGTAAGAAATATTACATTACCCTGCCCCAGTACTTTAATAAACCATCCCCTTTGTCTAAACATTCTTCCACTGCAGATACTCCTATATCTGCTCCTGCTACACAAGAACCTGAGGTGGTTCAACTCGAACCCTCAGAGAATGAGGGGGGTAATCGTTCTGATACCCTCCTAGCCTCGGGTAATATTTCTAAGCAATATATTACTGTTACTTCTTCTATGAAAGCTAAGGAGTCTTCTAGTGCTCACTTAGCTACTCTGTCTACAGGTTCTTTAGGAGCAGGTTCTGAAGGGCATCTTCATCAGGATGACCCTTTCAACGACTTCATTCTCACGGATGCCGAGCATCAGCTGAACACAGCTGAACTCCGCAGGCAGTCCGCTAAAAGGAACCTGCATGAGGCCCGCACTGCCCTCCAGCAGAAGGAGGCTGAGCACTCAGCACAACTCCAGACCTTACAACAGGAGCTTGTTGCTGCTAAAGCTGCTGTAGCCGCTGCTGAAGCCACCGCCGCCAGTGCCACTGCCGCCGCCGTCGCCGCAACTCCGCCGCCCACGGCCGTCACCCTCTCCATCCCTTGTCTGGATAATATCCATGACAAGGTTTCACAGGTTGCCTCCTCTTCCACCAACCTTCAGGCATCTATTGATGACCTGAAGGCAACAGCTATTCCTGCGCTCTCCACAGAGATTAACAACAGCACCAACTCTCTCACCACCTTCCAATCAACGGTGGTTCAGAGATTGGATGCTCAGGAAGCCGCTCTCCGCGCCATCCAGGAGCAGGTGACAGGGCTCTCCTCTGCTGTCAACGCCCTCACCTCTGCTTTTGCGCCGCCTCCATCCTTCACCACGGCGGACAGGGAGGTGTTGCAGTCCCTGATCTCATCATCCTTCATCCAGCGCAAAGTCCTCAGTGACATGGCCTCTCTCCTCCAAAGGAGTGTGTCAACAGCTGCCTTAGTACAGGCACCTGCTGAGGGGGAGAGACAGCCCCGAGACCATTCAGCCTATTCCCCCTCCACAAACTGGAGAACCACTGAAGACGGGGGGAATAATGAAGACGATGATGATGAAGATGATGATGATGATATAGACGATGACATCTTCGTCGAAAAGGTTCCTGCTGCCTCAGCGCCCATTCCAGGGCTCGCACAACCTCAGGGGGAGAACCCTGATGCCTCTGGGATGGGCGCTTAGACGCCGTGATAGAGCGACTCGAGAGTACAAGAGTAAAAATCCCTCTTCGTACCTCTTGTGACTCTGAGTTCGCCTATCTCTCGCAGGAGGAGTACAACGAGGCTGTACAGGCTCAACTAGAGCACAATAAAAAGCAGAAGGAAGCTTTCCTCTCTGCTCAAGCCGCTCGAAGGCTTGCATCGGATTTTGTAGATGAAGATGCAGAAATAAGTGCAGATCCTATCCTTGCACAGAAGGCTGTTCTGAAGGTCTTCAACAAAAATGCAGAGATACAGACTGGAGAAGTAAATGCTGAGCTTGACTGGTGCAGAGATCGGTTACACCTCCGAAAGCATGGTGCTGCCATCTCAGGAATCCATCTTCGCCGATCTAGAGGCAAGAAAGGTAATCCTGGTAAAACCTGGATCACAGTCAAACGCTCTGGAGTAAAAGACGTAGAGCACACTCTGGACAAGTTAGATCGCTACAACTTGTCAGAGTGGAACGAAATCAGATCCCTACTTCCCAATGCCAACAAGAACTATCGGGCTGAAGTAGAAGAAGTCATTGAAGGACTTATTGCTCGCATCAGAAGGACAACTGAAATACCTGATGACCTGCTCCAACTCTCCTCAGTCCTATCTCAGCAGCCTGTTCGAAGATCTGCAGGCACCTCTACAAGAAGACCTACTCCCTGTCTTCCCAGAATGGTTGTTAAACCTCTGGACCTCTCGATGCTTGATCTTTCATTCCCTCCTGGAATCTCTCTATCTGAAGGACAAGTAATCAGAGAACCTGTTCATGGCATTTGTGTTAGCAATAACTCTATCCTACGCTTTCAGCGCTTCAGTGAGCTACACATAGCGCCCTATGAACATCTTTTGACAGTTCTCTTCACTGCACAACAAGATAAGAAAAATCCAGACAACAAAGAGATTATTCGCACTGTCAGAGCTATACTTGATCACAGACTTGCCTTCAGCGAAACTCCTGTTCCTGTTTGCGTCAAGACTGAATACATTAGCGAAGAATCTGATAGTTAGATATCTTGTAATTTTTTCTTTCAGTACTTCTATCATGTACTCTTGTATTTTCCTTACTCTTGTAATATTTAAATGAGATTAATGAGAATGCAATTCAGTGCATTGTACTTCATTCCATCATAGTACTGAAAAAGATCCCTCAAAACAGTAAATGGGACATGTACCTTTATGAGTTCTATTTCCTACTGTTTAGTTCTAGACTTAGATTTATTTCTAACTTTTCTAGATTAAGACAATTACTCTGTTGTCTTATCATTATCATTTAGGGGGAGATTGTTGATCCAGCTCTCCTAAGACCTGATGAAATGATAATGATCCTGAATCTTTACTTAGTGAATAGGTTTTTACTTCTGTTATAGCTTGAGGAATTATCACTGAGTCTGTTCAGTGTTATTCCATGTTACTTATGCTGTAACTTAACTTTATAGATCAGGATCAGGATCAGGAGACTAACGAGCCTGCTCTGCAGTCTACTGATCCTGTCCGCTGAAGTGAAGACCTCCTCCTGAAGACATTAAGATCATACACAAAGAACCATCAGCGACGTCAAAGAAATAGCTGATGACAGGAACAGCATGCTCGTGATCTGAAGACGGAACTCAGTGATAGCAGTCTGTTTACTATCGTATGACATCCTGAAGATTCATCAGGATACACGTGACCCTGAACTTCCTCAGTTTCAGGAATCTAGTCACTGATCAGTATCCTGATCCTGAAGGATTAGAACAATGTCTTAGTCTAATGCACAAAAGGATTATCCGCCTTTTCTGACACAATAGTACATAAGGGCAGTTACTTTACTGTTCCCTCCGTACTTATCAGCCCATAAGGCAACTGTTTACAAACATCCTCTTTTGTACACCATGCAAAGAGTATTTGTTTATAGTAAATAGTACAACAGACCAATCACATTGTGACACGTCACAATAGTAGGTCTGCATGCATTTAATGCATGGAGTATAAATAGGACGTGAAGAGATGTTCTCCATACTTCTTCTTCATCCTAAAATACTCAAGTCCTTTCTCTCTTATTCCCTCTATCTTCTTTCTTTATTCTCTTCTCACTTAGTGCATAGTGAAAGAACTTAGATTGTTTAGTTTAGACTAATTGTCTTTTCTATTTCCGCAACAATCTGTAAATTCATATTGTTTATAAAACAAGAATTTAAAAGTGAGAAATTGTGAGATTATATTCAACCCCCCCCCCCTCTATAATCTCAAACACTATCCTTACTTGAAGGTCACCTACTTGGGACCAACATGTTGCTAACAAGTTGACTTAATTTTCTGTTGTAGGCAGCAACTTAGGGTCGTGACCCACTTCCCTTGAGGGATATGAGCGATGTCACTGCTCTAACCGCAAGTTAATGCCAGGTGCGACGGGCCCGTCTGATGATCCTTCCATCTACGTTTACCCGAAGGCGGCTAGAGTAGCTGTAAGTTTTCTAAAACCATTAGTTTATTTTATCTATGTGTATGTATGCATTGTTGGTTCCTAACCGGGATGTGACACATGTATTCCTTGCAGACACGCTTTCGATATGTCAGGGATCACGTACAAGCGAGCCAGGATCCTGACGACCCTCCGATTGATGAGGTCGCTCTGTGGGAGCAGAGTGCCGGAGGACGAAAGAAAGGTCTTCTTTTTGGGTTTGGCACGAGCCAAGATCCTAGTTATGTCGTCACCGGTCAGTGTAGCCGCAGCAGCGCCTCGTCATCTAAGGTATAATTAATTAATATATGCCTTAGTTGTTGTACTTATTTTTTATTGACAACATTTGCTAATTATGTATTGAATAAAATATGTTACAGATGGAAGGCTTGAGAGCACAAATGGAAAGAATGGAACAACGTCATCAGGAAGAGCGGGAAACAATTGCTGCCCAGTTAGCTTAGCAGCTAGCGGCGACCAACGCCATGCATGAGTGGTTGCGGTCAATGGGATTCACTCCTCCTATACCGCTCGGCACAACACCTGGCACAACACCCGGCCCAGCACCAGGCCCAGCACCCGACCCAGCACCCGGCCCAGCACCTTCTTAGATTACATGTTATTTGAATTTATAATACATTTGAATTTGATTTTCGTATATTTGTAGGATTTTGGTTGGTTATGGAATGAGCAGGAATATATTAATATAAAACTATGGTTTTTTATATTTTTATTTTATTTTAATTACTTTTAGCGACGGATAATTAAATTAAAATCAAAATTAAATCCGTCACTAATCCGTCACTATTAGAATTTAAAATTAAATTAAATTAAAATTAAATCCGTCACTAGTATATTTAAATTTAATTTAATTTAGAAATAAATCCGTCACTAATAGTATTTAAAATTAAAATAAATTAAAATTAAATCCGTCAATAATCCGTCGCTAATAGTAATTAAAATTAATTTAAATTAAAAAAAATTAAAACTAATTCCGTCATTGATCCGTCACTAAATATGTGTCCGTCGCCGATCCGTCACTAATAAGGATCCGTCATTGATCCGTCGCTGAAAGATGTCCGTCACTGATCCGTCACTGATCCGTCGCTGAAGGTATTAGCAACAGGTATGTTTTGGGATGGACTTTCAGTGACAGATCAGAGACGAATCCGACTTTCAGTGAAGGATCAGTGACGGAAGTGTCCGTTGCAGAAAGCCTGTTTTTTTTTTTGTAGTGAGAATAGTCCTATGAGATTATGTTTTTGTCCCATGTTGTCCAACCTTATTAGGAGTGAGAAATTAAAGAGAAGGTTTTGGTTTATAGGATTAGAAAACCTATTTGATTAAAGAAAACAAAACTTATTGATTATCCAAACCAATTAAAACTAGTTAGATAATTAAGCAAATAGATAAAACTTTTAAATAAATCAACTAAACAGATTTATCAGAATAATCTCACATTTATTAAAACACCATTTAATAAATCTTTAAGTAAAAAATCTTAATTCTATATATTTTTAATTAAATCCCTAAAATAAATATAGATAATTAAATGGTTTGATTAAAGTAACCAATAAATTAAAACCCATTAATTTAGTAACCCTTTTATTATGCAAAACTTTAAAATTTTATATCTCCTCTTTTCAGTGCTTACATTGCTTAAATTATAGCGCTCACAACATAAGTGTAACCCTAGGGGCGGACCTAGAAAAATTTTCAAACGGTAGCAAAATTTAACTATAGGAAACTTATGTAGAGAAATTTTTCATAAAATCTATGTTGGTTTGGTGGTTACTCCATTGATTTTCATATATGAAGTCTCAAGTTCGAAAATATTTTTGTAACACAATAAATCATTAAAAGCTAAAATCTAGAAAAAAATGTGTTCAATGGGACTTGAAACCTCCCATTTGAAAAGTAAGGAACTAACCAACTCTACCAAGAAATTTTTTGTGCTTTTATTGCACTTTCAAAATATATATGGTGGCATACAATAGATTTATACGATGACACATTTCATGACCATGTAATTTTTTACACAACGATGGGGGAATGAAACGGTGGCACGTGCCATCGTAGGCACCAACACAGGTCCGCTCATGTGTGACCCTTGAGTGTTCTATGATATTGGTTGGTTGTGGCATCTGGTAGCTGCTGTGCCACAACTTTTAACACAAACCGAAAAAAATCCTCGAAAAAACGAATCGAAACTGAAAACCGAATATCCATACGGTTCGCTTTCGGTTTTGGTGCCCATACTGACCGGAAAACTGAACCGAAACGAACATGCTCGGTTTCTCCAAAAACCAATTGGAAACCGAACTGAACTGCTTTTCATATATTATTTTTTATTTTTTTATTAATTAGATGTAATAATGTAGTTATGTTATTTAATGAATGAAATATGATTATATGAGTTTCTCACCCTAATGATAATAATATAATTATATAACAATATAATTATATATGGAACAAAAAACCATAACACGTTATAACCTTCGGTTTTGAATTAAACCGAACCAACCCCCCAAAAAAACCCGAACAAACTAAAAATACGGAAACCGAAAAAATCAAAACCGGATAATAAAAAACTGAATGCCTCGGTGTTTAATTCGGTTTTGACTGAAAACGATACTGAATCAATCATGCTCGCCCCTAATAAAAACAAGTTATTTTATAAGCTTATAGGTATTGTATATTTACCAAAAAACACTTATGATATCTAAGATGTTTAAGTGCATGTATAATAAATTTGATTATTTTGAAAACCTAATCAATGAAATGAAAAAGGTCTTTATATATTGTTGATAGAGTTGGAAAAAAGTAGGGGTGACAATTCGCAGGTTGAAGGGTTGGCAGGCTACGGGCACTAGTACAAATATGCTTTTTTGCCACGGTTTTGAAATTCATGTTAGTCACGGTTAGGTCTAGAACCGTGACAAAAAGTCATAAATAAAATTGTTGTATTGTTTTAGCCACGATGTAACTCAATAACCATGACCATTAGAAAACATGTTTAAACATTATGTCATGGTTTAAACAAAACCGTGACTAAATTGTTCGTATGGTCACATTTTTTTGTCGTGGCAAGTAACAATCAATAATCGTGGCCATAGACATATATATAGTCATGGTTTTTTTTGTGACAATTATTATTTGTGACCATAGACTGCATATGGCCTCATGAAGTCAATTTTCCGTGACCAAAAGAATAAACATATTTAGCCACGAAAATTTGTAAAACGTAGCCATAAGTCACAAGTGTTTGTAGTCATGGTTTTATTATTTTGTGTGACAAGAAGATAACCAGTAGCCACGGTTTATCGTATGAAGCGTGACAATATGTGATGATTTCGTCACAGTTAATATGAAATGTATGTAGCTATTAATATAGTTAAAACCAAGATTAAAATAGTTTTATTGTCACTAAAAGCTGATCAATAGCTATGATTCTACATAATCAATTGTGTGACTAATAAATAGTTTAACGTCATGATTTTTAATATTTCGCATGACCAAAAGACATTTAATACTCACGCTTCTAAAATATAAGTGTAACTATATGTCTTGAATTAGCCATTGTTTATTATGTGTGTGACCAAAAAGATACTTACTGTCACGTTTCTAAAAATTAAGTGTAACTATATGTCATGATTTTGGCCATGATTTTTAATACTTAATGAGATACTTTTAACAAAATTAGTATTGTCATGGTGGTCGGTCCATTCCATATCAAAGATGAGGTCTCAAGTTCGAGTCTTGGCCACGTCAAAAAAATATACATGATTATAGAGCAATCATCGGTTACATTAAAAAGAAATTATGTGGCCATAAGTAGTTTATTGTCATGCTTTTTTTATATTGTGTAACCAAAATATAACTAAATGCTACGTTTAATGTGAGTTTGTGTGGCAAAAGGTACTTTATGGCCACGGTTTTAAATAAAATGCTCTAATACCATAAAAATTGGATATGCCTATAGCTACAGTTTTCAAACTATGGCTATGGTTTTTCATTTGATTTGGTGACACATTTTAAGCGTGACCAAAAGGGTATCAATGGTCACGGGAGAATAGGCTACGGTTTGATAAAAATGATAAATCGTGACTAAAGGCCTATGGCCACGGTTTTTAACCGCGGCAAATGTGAGTTTTTGTACTAGTGGGGTTGGCGGGTCAGAAAAGCTCAATCCAACCCAACCCAACCCATTTAGCTAATCGTGTCGAGTTCTTCAACCCAACCCACGAAGGGTCGTGTCATGGGTCGTGTCACGAGTTGGCGCGTTGGCGGGTCATTGACAGGTTGGCAGGTCATTGGCAAGTTGGTAGGTCATAAACGGATTGACGAGTCATAAATGGGTTGATGGGTCATAAACGGGTTGACGGGACAAAGCTCATACTTCATATAATTAAAATAAAAACAAGTAAACAACATCCAAAATCAACCAAAATACCAAATACAACCAAGTTTCAAAAGCAAATACAATCAAGTTCAAAAACAACCAAAATACCAAATACAACCAAGTTTGAAGTTCAAATAAACAAGTTTAAAGTTCACTTATTTGGCCGCTTTCATAATTGATAATTTCATTTGTAATTTGTTTAGTTTTTTTACTTTTTTTATTATATAATAAAAACTAAATATAAAAATATAAAATAATTATTTAAATATAAATGGGTTCGTGGGTCAACTCGCCAACCCGGTGGGTCAACCCGCGAAATTTGGCGGGTTGGCAGGTTAGAGGGTCAAAAATCTCTACCCAAACCCATTTATCTTCGTGTCATGTCGTGTCGTATTGACGGATCGTGTCGGAAATTGCCAGCCATAGAAAAAAGTCTCCAAATTATAATAAAAAAAGGTTAAAAGATGCTTTATATAACGTTAAAAGCCACTTAGTCAAGTACAAATATTAAAGTTATATTTAAAAAACAATTGATATTTAAATCAAATAAAAACATATACCCTAAACTTGTTATGTTGAGAATTTTATGCTTCAATTATTATCTTATATATACAAATGGCAGACACATGGGCTCCAACGCCCCCAAACCCAAGCTCCAAAGTCCAAACGTATATTTAGAGTGAATTGCAATTTTGGTCCCTGTGGTTTAATGAAACCAGCATATTTAATCCCTACAAAATTTTTATTCCAGAAAAACCATTGTGGTATACAATTTCGCTCGGTTTTGGTCCCTCAATACTAACACCGTTAGATTTGTCAGTTAAGTCCCTCCCATGTGCCTTGCACATGAGGGCATATTGGTCTTTTTACTAAAAAGAAACTACAAGGACCAAAACTGTAATTTACTTTAAACTTAAGTTATTTAATTTATATTTACATTTATATTTATAAAATATAAAAACAAAAAAACCCACCGTCTTCTTCATGTCCCCTACCCCGCCCTAATCAACCTCCGACGAACACCCCCACCCCCCCCCCCCCAATTGAAATTCCGACGGAGAATAAAGACCACCGTAAAACCCCCCACCGTCCACCCATCACAATACCCCATGTTTCCATCTTCCCGCCTCCACCACCATGACGACCCCCGTATTTTAGACTCCGACGATGAACCTTATAGGGGAGAGAAAAGCTACGATGGTGGTGAGTTGAGGAACAATGGTTGGAAAAAATGGCATCGATGGATTAAGACCTCGCCCCTACCCTCCACACTGTCGGTGGATTCCAGATTTGGGTTTCTTTAATGATGGTGGCGGCAGCGGCGGTGGGGGTGTGGTCTCCCGGAGAAGACAAAAGCAATGGTCGGTGGAGGCATGGTATTGTCGGAGAAGACAACAACAATGGTCGAGGTGGTCAGCTTTGCAAATCTGTGAATTCAAACCAGATTCCGATGTCTACTCTTCCACCGTCGACTTGATTTCTCTCTCTTCCGAACATTGGTCAAACTATTGCGACGGTGGGAAGGGTCCTCGTCGGAGGTTGGAGAGGATGGGTATACATAGAAGGGGTCGTCGTCGTCGGAATACGTCGTAACGGTCGTCGCTGGCGGGGATCACGCCGGAAGGAGACGGGGATACATCGAAGGAGTTAGCCGTCGCCGTTGCCGTCGCATCTGGGTTTCTTCATTCTTAAGGCTTTAAACATAATTTGAATTTACACTTTTGGTCCTTGTTACTTAAAAAATTAACTGAACTGCAATTTTGGTCCCTATAGTTTGTTTTTCAGTAAAAAGACCAATATGCCCTCATGTGCAAGGCACGTGGGATGGACTTAACTGACAAATCTAACGGTGCTAGTCTTGAGGGACCAAAATCAAGCAAAATTGCATACCACGATGGTTTTTCTGCAATAAAAATTTTATAGGGACCAAATGTGCTGGTTTCACCAAACCAAAGGGACCAAAATTGCAATTCACTCGTATATTTATTTTTAGTTTTACATATTAGCCCCTTGAACATATAATATTTATTCACTTTGTACCTTTTACTTTTCAATATTTCATTTTACGTTTTAGCCATATATCGTATATTGGCTAAAGTATGTTAAAAAATACGTTTTAATTTTAACAAATTGCCATTATAATCGTATCGTCGACACGATCGAAATGAACCTAATATTGAATATTTTTGATGTAATTATTTTATTATATACTATATATGTTAAAATTATAAAAAAAACCATGTAATCCTATACTCATTTTCAAATTTACATATTAGCCTCCTAAACTTATAATATTTATTCATTTTATATCTTTTACTTTTCTATATTTCATTTTATGTTTTGGTCATATATCCTATATTGGCTAAAATATGTTAAAAAAGTACGTTTTAATTTTAACAAATTACGCCATTATAATCATATCGTCGATGCGATTGAAATGAGCCTAGTATTGAATATTTTTTGATGTAATTATTTTATTATATACTATATATACGCTCCAACCGACCCAAATCCTATATACATTTTCAAATTTACATGATAATCCCCTAAACTTAGAATATTTGTTCACTTTACACCTTTTACTTTTCAATATTTCATTTTATTTTACTCATATGTCATATATTTGCTAAAATATGTAAAAAATACGTTTTAATTTTAACAAATTACGCCATTATAATCGTATCGTCGATACAAACGAAATGAACCTAATATTGAATATTTTTTGATGTAATTATTTTATTATATACTATATATACGCTCCAACCGACCCAAATCCTATACCCATTTTCAAATTTACATATTAGTCCCCTAAGCTTATAATATTTATTTACTTTATACCTTTTACTTTTTAATATTTCATTTTATGTTTTACTTATATATCATATATTTGCTAAAATATGTTAAAAAGTATGTTTTAGTTTTAACAAATTACGCCATTATAATCGTATCGTCGATACGATCGAAATGAGCTCAATATTGAATATTTTTGATGTAATTATTTTATTATATACTATATATAGTACGATTATATGAAGTCAAAACACTGTTTATGAACAACAACTACTGACATTTGAAGAAATTACATTTTACTCTTTTAAACTTATAATATTTATTCACTTTATACATTTTAGTTTTCTATATTTCATTTTGTGTTTTAGTCATATATCGTATGTTAGCTGAAATATGTTAAAGTGTCGGTACTTACTGTTCATGAACAGTCTTTTGGCTTCATGGTAATTGTTAGTATTATTAAAATCTCCTAAAATTAATTTTTTTGATTTTTTGATTTCTTAAATGTTTTATTTATTTTATTAAGCCTTTTGTATGACAGCATTTGTACAAACTTTATGTTTCATATAAATTCATGTTATTACTTACGATCAACTCTACCACAATTTATAACACGGCGTGAAGCCCGGGCTCTTAATAGGTAACCTTCTCTAAAATATTAACATAAAATTCATGTTACTACTTACGATCAAATCTACCACAATTTATAACCCGATGCGAAGTCCGAGCTCTTAGTAGGTAACTTCCTCTAAAATATAGTTCATAACAACGGACCTTTACAATATTAACAAAACTTCCGTAACAAAGCACGGGCAAACCCCCTCGTTATACGTAAAGATCATGCTTACATGGTTTAAAAATACTTTAAATATGCAAACTTAATATATACTGGTTAAATAAATAATACGAAAATTTGATAATGTAATGATATATAGTTGCATTTTTTTAAGTTTTAAAAGAATTACAAGAGATTTTAGTCGTTTATCAATGACAGTATGTAATCTAGATTTTTTTATATTGAAATGGTGATGTTGTTTTTGTTTGACCATCTTCAATCCATCGTAAAAACGCTAAAAACATATAAAGTGTAATGTTTTCATTTTCAATCCAACAATAAAAAAAAATATAAAGGCTAATAAAACATGCTCCTATATATTTGGAGGCCAATAAAGTAAGCCTTTAAACTTATATACTAATATTTTATTCACTTTTCTATTTCTATGCATGTAACGACCCACACTTCAATAAATCCTTCAATTCTTATTAAAGATATAAAAATTCGATCAAAACGGTCATCACAATGTGAAGTGGGTAAATCCGATGAATATGTTAACGTAAACATAAAGTGCAACTAACAACTGAGAGTTCTAATAAAATTATAACATCTAAACTAGTATCTCGGGTCTTTATTCGCCAATCTGAATCGCACCTTCAGTCTTCTCTTTTCCCTTTTGAAGACCTGGCTATAAAACCCTTTCCTGAAAATGATTTTAAAACTATTAGAAAAAGCAAGGGTTAGACCGTAAGGTCTAGTGAATTCCCTACATTTCAATGAAATTATCAAGCAATTCTAATCCACCTGTATGGGCCCAATAACACACCAAAACGACAAGGACCAGGAGGGAGCATAGAGGCCCAAACATGTCGGGGCCCAAGTAGACTCCCCATATGGCAATTACCCACGTGTATGAAACAAATTCAAGACACGCCCAAAAGATCATGTAGGGACCAAGTCCATGCATCCCATATGATTTAACTAAAGGACCAAGTCCATGCATCCCATAGTATTAATACCCACTGTTGTACAACCAACTCCCGTCCATCACATAATCAATCACAACTAATCATGTATCGCATTTCATATCGATACAGTAAAATAAAAGCATTTGAAGCATTTATAATAACAATAAGCGTGCATACGTTCAATTCGAGTTCAAGCATCAAGCGAAAGCATTAAACCATCTTCAGCGCATTAAAAACATTTATAAACATTTTATAGTGTTGACTCCTGCCTTGTATTGTATGAAAGTATGAAAAATGACATCAAGGGTTTTGTAAGAAACATCTTTAGAGATTCTCTAGAGGTTGTCAACATTTACAAGTTCTCAACCACAGAGCCTCTGAAAGGTGTGACAGAGGCTCTGGAACAACAGCCTTGTGAAAGACGACTTCAGACCTTCTTCAATGACCATCTCAGTCACATGCCTGGCACGTGCAGTTGGTTACTCACCGACCTTTATTCAAGGGCTGAGATTGGTCCACGTGTAAAGTGGTCACATAGTCAGTTAGGAACTAGTATAAATATGTAGTTCCTTCTCTGTATTTGATCATCGAAAATCTATAATATTTCACTGTTCCATTGAATTAATGTCAAAGTTTGTATTCATCTCTTCAATTTAGAATCAAACATATTTGGGAGCATTCTTAGTGTTAATCTGTATGAATTGTTAGCAATTTCATTAATCTGTTCTTAAAGTTTATTCCGCTGCACTTTATCTGATATTAGAACTAGATTGATTTGCATTCAATACCTGTATTTGGAATTCATCGATCCACCAATTGGTATCTGATGCGGTAAATTATATATAAAATTGTAACCAAGTTTTAACCTCAAAATCGCCCAACCACTATTACCATAGTCACAGGCAAGCGTACCTGATCGCAAGTAATATAGTGTAGGAAAGTCTAGGTATCGTTCTTACCATTAGGAACGGTCAAGTAATTTAAAATAAATCTTATAAAAGTTTAATTAATCTAAAAGAGGGATTTTTATGGAAAATGGTTTTAATCAACTAAAGAGACTAAAAAGACTATAACTTTAACTAAGACTCAAAATAAAGATGATTTAAACATATAAGAGAGAATATAGTACTTATTATGGTTATAGAGATTCCCCTTGTGGATGATTCAATTAAGTCAAAAGTATAGTTTAGTTGGTTATTGTAAGAATTTAAGCCAAAGGCACCCTAGGATGTATTATTTGAGATTATAAACCAGGTTGGTCTCCCGACCCAATTACAGGGACTAGTTGTCAAGCAGTCTAGTAAAAGTCGCCCTAATTAATGCCAAGTCATGGGACCCTACTGTTTAGTCTACTCTCGGTCCAAGCAAACTACTTACCACGTCTCTCCGCGTCACCAGAGTGAAAGGTAAGGGAGGTTGATTAACCTAACGGAGTCTACCTATTTTATTGTCAGAAAAACAGGTACACCCAACCAACAAGTTCAAGTAGCCATAGTTAAAGCATTAATTTTGGAATCAAAGACAAACATTCAATAAACCAAACCAAACTAATAATAAATCAATATTGAAACATCATCCAACAAGGTTCATCAAACCACAATAAGTACTAAAGACAAACTACTCACTAATCATAGCTAAAACAAAAAATAAAGCTAACAAGAGAGACATTATACCGACCGTGTAACGAGAGATGATTGAACACCGGATAAACAACTCCGGGTAAGAATCGGCTCACGTATAACGCTCATAAAACTACTCTCTTCCTCACCTGTGACTGCTACTGACTCTATAAGAATATTAGACAATTGATTTATGGATGGTCTAAATTAATGGGAGGAGGGTGGTATTTATAAAGTGGTGAACGGCTCACTTTGCGATCGCCAGGCTGCACTCTCGCGGCGCGAAACACTTATGAAGCCCTATCTTTCCTTTTCTGCTCATTTTGGAACCTTCCATAAAGGGTCTTCATCAACTTCGCGACGCTAAACTTTTCTTCTGCAACGCGAAATGAGCAAAAGCAAGAACCTTCTAGAAAACACCCATCTCGCGGCGCGAGCCTTTAATATTCGCGGACACGAAGGTGCTTCTGGAACCAATTTGCACATTTTTTTATGTTTTTTCACCTCTTTTCGTACTTTCCCGTTCAATGGCCTCCAAATCACAAAACTCAGATTTAGTAGCTTTCGTGAGTAAACCATACGAGAAATGGGTCAAAACGGGGTAAAACAGTGAAAACCAGAATTACCAAAACATGTATAATTTTGGAGTTATCAAAATCCCCACACTTAAGCTTTGATTGTCCTCAATCAAAGGACTGAAAGATAAGATAAACAACACCAAACTTATCTCCATTCAAGAGCATTTAAGAACACAAAGATAGCAAACACAATCGAACACACAACAAGGTACAATGAATAATCGAACACCAAGGATCAAACATTTACCCTCACAAAGTATGTAAATATCAAGTGTATCTCTTGGGGGGTAAAAGTGTATATATGAAGTGATCTCACCAATACTCGACTAATTCCCGCATGCATAAGCTTGTCACCAAATCTAATCTCCACCACCGAGAAGTTGTCAACCGTCAAGAGGAGTTTAGGGTTGTAATGTTAGGCTTAGGGTAAGGGTAGAAAAAAGGATGTATAAGTGACTAAAGGGTTGCAACAAAAAACTTGAGAAACTTAATCAGTAATGATCCAAACACTTTTGAGAACTATCTGACTTTGAGAATTTTGTGCTTTTTGGGATGAGTATTTTCTTTCTATTTAGAATTGGCCTAAGCATATTGCTTATTTGGGGCTCAAATTCTTCTTCTTTTCTTCTCGACTCTTTTGATATATATATATATATATTCTCTTCGAGTCACTATTTTTTTCTTCTTTTCTTTTTATTTCTTTTCTCTTTCAATCTCTTTCTAAATCCCTTTCTTTTATATGCCAGACATTGAAAAATATGGATCAAAACTTCTTAAATTCTCAAGTTTAAGTCACGACCAAAAGATAGATAAAAGATAATAGGTGTTAGCTCAGTCAGAGACTGAAAATGTAAAAGTTTTATAAATATAAGTGTTGGGAATCATAGGCCACAAAACATGCACAGCGGAATAAAAGCCTGATTCCCAATCGAGGATCCAATCCTAAACTCATACAGACACAAAAGAGGGTTACGAAAAATTACCTCGTTGCTAGTTTACGTGAACGAAATTGGACTGCTGGTGGGGAATACACCGCTACTGCACCACCGTGAGATCGGCTGCTAGACCACCGTCGGGTTCCTCTACAAAATCGATGGAGAGAGAGATGGGAGGGTTTTTGGTTTTTCTCTGGGGTTTCTTTTCAGTTAAGATTGATCGAATGAATAAGACTGACCAGGGTTTGCCATATTTATAAAACTAAATATGGCAGTACCCAATAAAGAAAGCCCGTTTGATTAAAAGGTCCATTAAGCTTATTTAATCAAACTCAAACTCTTTATTTAATTAATAAACTATTAATTAAATAACTTAACCCTTAATTAATTAATTAACCATTAATTAATCCAATAAAATATTCCAACTGATATTTTATATATAACTAAATAATAAATAACTATTTATTATTTATTTCCCACTCAATAATTAATTTGTACTAATTAATTATTCCATCAAACCACTTGATCTCCAATTGGGTGTGTAGCAGTGTGACCCACTAGTGTCTTATAACATTGGACACGGTAAACCCCGTTACTATCTTGCACATAATCCTAACAGACTCCCACTTGTGCCAGACTAGTAACTGTACTGTTACCATTAGCCTAAGGAGGTCCCTAGCCAGACACTTAGGTTAACCAGGTTATAAGATCTCTTATATCCAGAGATACAATTCACGCTTGAATTTGTACACAGGTTCATTCCTTTTGCACACGATATTTCTAAAGTGATTTAAGACATGGAGTGGAGGATTCATTTCTTAAAATCAAGTATTTCTTGACTCTGATTTCGATTGCCTGCAGTAACGGATATTACTAAATAACCCCTGTTATTCTATCCGAGCGTGGCCACGCGTTTTCTGCCAATCTTAATCGTCAAGGGGCCCGGAATTATCTCTCTTTTGAAAGAGGTGCAAATCCCTTCTTGACTACTTGCATTTGGATCCACGGCTTCCGCTGCATCTAGTCACGTCCCGTATGGCCGCCCTGTTACGGTGCAGCGTTAGTACGTGCTAAGAATACAGTAGTCCTCGCGTTCCCAAACCAAGTATCTCAGGTCTAAGGACAACCTATCAAGTCAGTGCTTATGACTGAGGCTCCATGAAGCAGACTTGATTACTAGTCACTTCCAATACCCAAACACTCTGATGAGTATCTATAAATACTTGGTCACATCACTTGTGCTTTTATTCTCTACTTTGAATAAATCATCAAGTATTTATAATAGCGTTAAACTCCCTATTGAAATTCCCATTTCAATAAGTGGCTACGGAAATTTAGATTTCATACAAAACTTTGCAAAATCACGGATACGTTAAATATGCAAAAAATAGTTAATTTAGAACAATCATGAAAATAAAACCTCCATTTATTTCAAACACACTGTGAAATAAAAACTTTACATGATTACATTGTTTCTAAATTAAACTATAGTAATAATTAATAAACTAAGAACTAGCTACTGACTTCCAGGTACTGCATCCCAATGGAATTCGCATGTGCCTCATGCTTTACCCTTGCTAGTGGCTTTGGCAGCGGATCTGCGACATTGTTTTCTGTTGGAATCTTGCATATTCTCACATCTCCTCTTCCAATGATCTCTCGGATGAGGTGATACTTTCTGAGCACGTGTCTTGACTTGTGATGCTCTCTAGGTTCCTTTGCTTGCGCCACGGCTCCCGAGTTATCACAGAATATATCGATCGGTCTCGAGATACTGGCAACCACTCTGAGATCCGATAGAAAATTCCTTAGCCAGACAGCTTCCTTTGCCGCATCAGATGCTGCAATGTACTCTGCTTCTGTAGTTGAATCTGCAATCGTGTCCTGCTTCAAGCTCTTCCATGAGATTGCACCTCCGTTTAGGGTAAAGACGTACCCTGACTGTGACCTGAAGTCATCTCTGTCGGTCTGGAAACTAGCATCAGAGTATCCGGTGACCAAGACCAAGAACATTTCTTTCGTTTTTCTCAGATATTTAAGAATGTTCTTGACAGCCACCCAATGGGGTTCACCCGGATTCTGTTGGTATCTGCTCGTAACACTTACTGAGTAAGCAACATCGGGCCTAGTACACAGCATGGCATACATAATCGATCCAATTGCAGAAGCATATGGGACCGATTTCATCTTGTCCTGATCTTGACTAGAAACAGGACACTGTGTTTTACTTAACACTATGCCATGTTGCATCGGGATAAATCCTTTCTTGGATTCATCCATCCTGAATTTCTTCAGGATTTTATCGATATACGTACTTTGGCTAAGCCCGATAAGCCGCTTAGATCTATTTCTGTAGATCTTTATACCGAGTATATAAGCGGCTTCTCCAAGGTCTTTCATCTGGAAACATTTGCTTAACCAACTCTTAAGACTCTGTAAAGTTGGTACATCGTTTCCTATGAGTAGAATGTCATCTACATACAAGACCAAGAAGGTTACTATGCTCCCACTGAACTTAGTGTAGACACACGGCTCGAACTCACTTTTGGTAAAACCAAACTCTTTGATTCGTTCATCAAAGTGTAAGTTCCAGCTTCGAGATGCTTGCTTTAATCCATAAATGGATTTTAGCAGTTTACACACTTTATTAGGATTCTTAGGATCTTCAAACCCCTCTGGTTGTTCCATATAGACGTCTTCTGTTAACTTTCCATTCAGAAAGGCTGTCTTGACGTCCATTTGCCAAATCTCGTAGTTAAAGTACGCTGAGATGGCCATTAGAATCCTAATTGACTTTAACATGGCCACTGGTGAAAAGGTTTCATCATAGTCAATACCATGAGTTTGCGTGAATCCTTTTGCTCCCAGTCTGGCCTTGAAGGTGTGTACATTTCCATCCATGTCGGTTTTCTTCTTGAAAACCGATTTGCGCCCAACAGCCCTACAGTGTTGTGGCAAATCAGTCAACTCCCAAACTTGGTTGTCGTACATGGATTGCATCTCGGCCTTCATGGCTTCCTGCCATTGTTCAGACTCACTGCCTGACATAGCTTCTCCATAGGATGTTGGTTCATTCAAGTCTCCACTGTCCTGAGAGACGAGAAATCGAAGATACCTATCTGGTTCTTGTCTTACCCTACTGGATCTGCGAAGGCCCTGTGTTTGCACTTCCTCAATCGGCTCTGATTGAGGTTCAACATTGCTATGTTGAATTTCTGGCTCAACAGTTGGTGTACTGTCTTCTTCGTCTACTACCTGTAGATCTACATCTTTTCTGGTGTTCTCTAGACTGAGAAACTTTTCTTCCAGAAATTTCCCATTTCGAGCAACAAAAACTTTGTTCTCTTCAGGGTTGTAGAAGTAATATCCCACGGTGGTCTTGGGATATCCAACGAAGAAACACTTGTCAGATTTGGGCTTGAGTTTTTCTGAGGTGGGTCGTTTGACGTAAACCTCACAACCCCAAATTTTCAGAAAAGATATGTTGGGTTTCTTACCCTTCCATAATTCATATGGAGTCTTTTCCACCGACTTTGTTGGCGCTCTGTTCAGTATGTGTGCTGCTGTTTCGAGCGCATGTCCCCAGAATGATATTGGCAGCGTAGAGTGACACATTATCGTTCGCACCATATCAAGTAAAGTACGATTTCTCCTTTCTGATACACCATTCATCTGAGGTGTATACGGAGGTGTGAGTTGGGATACAATCCCACACTCCATCAGATGATTGTCAAACTCATCACTGAGATATTCGCCACCACGATCTGACCGTAAGAACTTGATCCTCTTGTCAAGTAGATTCTGTAATTCATTCTGATACTCCTTGAATTTCTCAAAGGTTTCAGATTTATGTCTCATCAAGTAGACATAACCATACCTACTAAAGTCGTCAGTAAAGGTAATGAAGTACTGGTATCCTCCTCTTGCCACATGACTGAAAGGTCCACATACATCTGTGTGGATTATTTCAAGCAAGTCAGTGGCCCTTTCATTTTCATTGTTGAAAGGTTGCTTTGTTATTTTGCCAGATAAACAAGACTCGCAATTATCAAAAGGTTTATAATCGAAATTACTAAGAAAACCTCCTTTTAGGAGTAGTTCAACGCGTTTCTTGTTTATGTGGCCCAAACGACAATGCCAGAGGTAAGTCTGATCCTCAATATCCTTGGATCGTTTACTTATATGATAGATTTCGCTACTGTTGTCTTGTAGATTTACAGTGTATAGACCATTCACGGGTGTAGCTTTAAAATAGAAAATATTATCTTTAAAGACTGAAATCATTTTATAATCATATTTATAATAAAAACCTTGGTCTACTAATAAATCAAAAGACAAAACATTCTTAATCATATTTGGAATGTAATAACAATTATCCAGTTCCAAAACTAGACCCGAGGGTAAACTAAGACTATAAGATCCCACGGCTTCAGCAATCAACGGAGTGCCTTCGCCAACTCGTAGGTTCGAACGGTCCTTCCTCAGAGTCTTTCTTCTAGTGAATCCCTGTAAATGATTGCAAATGTGATTACCACTGCCTGTATCAATTACCCATGATTCATAAGAAGTGATTAAGCAATCTATCATAAAGATACCTGGAGCATCGGGTAAACCGATCTCTATCTGGTCGATATTCATCGAGTGCTCGCAAATATCCTCGCTGCCGCACTCTGGGCAACTCAGATCTCCCAGCTCATCAATTATATCAGTGTCCATGAGATTCGCAGGTTCGGGTACTGGCTCCAGACTGGCCAGAATATCTTCATGAACTTTATCCACGTCGTTCTTCGGTTCCTTCATGTAGGCACTAGCTGTGTCCTGAATTTCCTTTGTGAGGGAGAACCACATGAGATACACTAACTCTTCCTGAGTCATCTTGTACCCCAGACGTGATAAACATTTAAAAAGCCTTCTTATTTCTATAAGATGGTTTTTAACTGACTGACCCTTTTGCAGCTTCAGGGAGAGAATCTCTTGCATGATCAAAAGCTTGCCCGTATGCTTGTAGAAACCTAACTGGTTCTCTACGTTTTTCACAACCTTGTGACAGAATTTCACTCTTAAATCTCCCGTGAACTCGGGTGACATAGAGAAAACTAGGATGGACATTACATCCGATTCATCTGCCATGAATCTGAAATACTCAGCAAATTCCTCTTCAGGGGCATTGCTTTTAGGTCGTGACATGGGCTTATTGATCACATAAAGCTTACCCTGGGCACTCAAAACATTCTGTAAGTGTAACTTCCAAACTAGAAAGTTCTGGCCCGTAAGCTTCCACTTGCCCGTGATAAGGCGAAGTGATTCCTAAGGTGAATAAAACGGAATGCTAATTGGAGACATCTACAGAAGAATATAAATTCCAATTTAGTTTATAATTATATAATTCTAATAAATTATTACCCTTATTTTAAATTTATTAGACTAGAATCCATATTTCACATGTGTCGGGAAGCATGTGATCATGTCAAACCGGCTCATGCGATCTATGGTAGGTAAAACTATACCAATCGTATTCTAACTCGAAAATACGACTTCTAGATCGTCGGGACATCGGATATTTATAGTCCGTGCATATTTAGTCCCTCTAGTGCATTTTGGCCTGGTACCATCCAGTGAATAAATAATTACCAAAATAGATTGCACCACCCGGGACCTGAACAAACTCTGGCCGGTACCACCCGGAGATAATTCGCAGAGTTTTATCACCCTCCAGTTTCGGTTTGAACACGGGCGTTCATAGTGTGTGCACTTACAACGCCCTATGTACCTTACACCAGAGGTGCCCCAAAAGTGGGTTGCACTTACTAATCTATGATTTGAACAAGAGTCAAAATTGCCTGTTTCCTTTTTCAAAAACTTTGAAAAACTGGATCCAAACACTAACTGTATTTGTATCCTCTTAATTTTTAAACAATTTGTTCAAAAGGGCAATTTATATTTAATAACAATTACGTAAAACAACCACGCAATTTAAATATAAAAAGCACAGTCATAGCCTAAACCCTTAAACTAATGTTGTTTTGTGAGCCAACACAAAACAACGGTCTCAACCCTAAGTGACAAAAGTCTTCGTCTTCTGGCACTCCCACTGGCTCCGAGATCCATGGTTGTCATCTTGTCTCCGTCTTGATAATTAAAACTAACTATTACAAAAGGGTTTTAAATGGCACGCAGGCCCCCAAGCTATTCTAATAATTTGAAATTACAAGAAGGGTTGTAAATGGCACGCAGGCCTCCCAACTATTCTAAAACGGATAAATAAAATAAAAAAAAACACAACCACGGGTCTAAAAGGGTTCAGCTATGACTCATTACAATTAAACGAATTAAAATATAACTGAATTTTAACCGGATAATTATAAAACCAAAAATTAATTTAATCCTGAATCGTTTTAACCTTATCTGATTAAAAACGATCCCTACCTCGAAGTCTATCCGGAAACAGATCCCAACTGAGACCTGTTAACGATAAACAATCGAAAGGAACAACAATTTTGATTATCACCGATCCGCCAAAACGTGGCCGTCAATCGGTGGATCTCCATTACCGGCGATGATGACGAACATGCCACCACCGCCGCCCGTATCACCATCAATCGCCGGCGACAGCAGTGGCTTGAAAGCCACCACCGCCGCCCGTCGGTGCTTATCGCATCAAACAACCACCATCACCATCCACCGGCGACAGCAGCGGATCGCCCCACCACTGCCGCCGTGGTCGCGAGGTGGACGAGAACAACAATCGCCATCACCACCGTGACTGGTGGTGCGGCGGATCAAGGGTTCGATGGCAGCAGCAATAAAACCGCCACCACCGTTGCCGTTCCCCGGCGATAACAACAACGATGCCACGGCCGCCGTTTAACCACCGGCGACAATAGCTCAGCGCCACCATCACCGCTGTGGTCGGTTTACAGCAGCAATAAACAATCGCCACCACCACCCTTGGTGGCGCGGCTTTTGATTTCAGCGGCCACCGCCGCAATCGACGGTGACGGCTTCTGCCACCTCCGCCGATCGGCGATTCCGATCCAGATCCAAACACCACCACCACAAATGGTGGTGTGGTGATGGTCTTCAGCCGCGGCCGACACCGCAACCACCAATCGGGTGGTGCGGCCGGTGTTCTCGACAGCCGACGCCGCCACCATAAACGGTGGTGTGGCTGGCTATGGCTTCCGGCGACTGGTGATTCGATTCCCGGCGATCAGCCTGGAGGTCCGGCCGGCTAACTGCCGCCGTTCCACCGCCGATCGTTGTTTCGTTAGGTTTACTAAAAATCAGATTTTTAACACGAAAAATAACGATTTTACAAAACCTAATTAACTAGCAAGCAACTTAATCCTGATCTGTTAGGTTTAGGAAGTGGCTCTGATACCACTGTTGGGAATCATAGGCCACAAAACATGCACATCGGAATAAAAGCCTGATTCCCAATCGAGGATCCAATCCTAAACTCATACAGACACAAAAGAGGGTTACGAAAAATTACCTCGTTGCTAGTTTACGTGAACGAAATTGGACTGCTGGTGGGGAGTACACCGCTACTGCACCACCGTGAGATCGGCTGCTAGACCACCGTCGGGTTCCTCTACAAAATCGATGGAGAGAGAGATGGGAGGGTTTTTGGTTTTTCTCTGGGGTTTCTTTTCAGTTAAGATTGATCGAATGAATAAGACTGACCAGGGTTTGCCATATTTATAAAACTAAATATGGCAGTACCCAATAAAGAAAGCCCGTTTGATTAAAAGGTCCATTAAGCTTATTTAATCAAACTCAAACTCTTTATTTAATTAATAAACTATTAATTAAATAACTTAACCCTTAATTAATTAATTAACCATTAATTAATCCAATAAAATATTCCAACTGATATTTTATATATAACTAAATAATAAATAACTATTTATTATTTATTTCCCACTCAATAATTAATTTGTACTAATTAATTATTCCATCAAACCACTTGATCTCCAATTGGGTGTGTAGCAGTGTGACCCACTAGTGTCTTATAACATTGGACACGGTAAACCCCGTTACTATCTTGCACATAATCCTAACAATAAGCTGGTTTAGTATGTTTGTTAAACTTTGTGTAATGGGCTTGGGAAATCAATTATAATGGGCTTGGGCTAAGTTTCGGTTCTATTGTGTATAAATAGGAATGTGAGTGAGAAAATAGGGTAATCTGTGTATTTCAAAATCAGCCGTACACTTTACAAGAATATATGAGAGTCGTTTTTTGAATTTGGTTTGTCTTCTTTACTGTTTCTTCTTCTTGTTCAATAATCTCTCTATATTATATTTGTTTTTGTCAAATTTCTTTAAGATTATTGGTTCTCGATTGCTATCAAGTGGTATCAGAGTGGGAACGGTTCATCTGTATCCGTTTTCGATCCTTTTAGAATGAGTTTTCTTGAGGAAAATCGTTTGGAAGTTCTTTGTTTCATTTCATATTGTTCAAAATCTGAATTTGTTCTTCAAACGATTTCTTAATTGGAATCTGTGTATTCTATTGATTGTCGTTTTTGGGTCTGGAAATTGTATCGTCAAAAATCGCTCAACGTGTTCTTGAGTTTCTGAAGTAGTTGAGGTCTCTCTCAAAAGAGATTCTCATTAAAATCTTCAAATCAATCAATTTGAAGATTTGGTGGTTTCTAAAGCGTTTGAGGAGTCGTATCAGATCAAATCAAGGTGATCTATCCCTCAACAGGGATATAAGGTGTATTCTCCAGAAGTCGATAGAGGTGTGTCACTCCAGAAGTTTGACACCCCTGAGCTAAAGAAGTTGATAGAAGACTGGAGTACATATGCATAAGGCAATAATCACAGAGCCTCTGTCAAGTTCCACAGAGCCTCTGATATTGCTTGCTCTTACGGTCTTGATTAGAGAGTGGCCTTGTGATAACCCTCTGCTAAACACCTCAGAGCCTCTGGCATTTTTTCACGTTAAGACAATCCTTCTACAGTTCTGATCAACTTGTCACGTGTATAGCTCCCGAATGCCTTTGCTCACTGCCCGTGCTTGTTGAGAAGAATCTCAGAGGATGAACTTAGTCATTCCCTTCAGAGGCTTTGCAAAAACTTCATGGCTTCATCTTGTACACTCCAGAGAACCTCTACCACCATCTCATCAGAGAACCTTGATAACACCAAAATTATACATGTTTTGGTTGCGCGTAATCGTATGACTTTACCCCATTTCTCACCCGTTTATGATCATTTCATGCACTAAAAGAGCTTATTATTGTTTGTGAAGGATTTGGAGGCCGTGGAACGGAAAAGTACGAAAAAAGGCGAGAAAACGTGAAAAATGCACAAAGTCAACACAGAAGACACTTGGCGATCGCGAAGTCCTCAACCTGGCGCCGCCAAGTTCGACTGAATTGAAGATTAGGGTTGATTTAAGTGCTTGGCGTCGCCAAATCAGCAACCTGGCGATCGCCAGATGACTCCTGGACGTTTTCCTTTAAATATCAGCCTCCTCCTTCAGTTCTAAACATGTCCGATACACGAGGAAAGTACAGAGAAACGAGAGTGAGAGTACGAAAGGTGCCGATACGCTGCGGAAGTCGATCTCCGATCATCTATCGTTGTACTGTCGGTATCATGTCGATGTCTACTTTTGTTTGTGTTTATGTTTTTGTTATGAGTGAGTAGTTTATTAGTAGTGCTTGTCATGATCGATGAACCTTTATGGATGATACTTTGTGATTAATGTTTATTGGTTTGTTTTGATTAATTGAATGTCTTTTATGGTTCTTTTTTGATTGATGTTGTTGTGGCGATTTGAATTCACTTGGTTGGGTGTATTTGTTAGACCAAAGCAGATAGACTCCGAAAGGATAATCAACCTACCTTAGCCTGACTTGGACCATAAAGTTGTGTTAAGGGGTTACTTTGACCAATAGTAACCGATAGTAAAAGAGCCATTGCGATATTGATTGGGAAGGGTTTACCGATTCTAGATTGTGGACCAAACAATTTAGGATTGGAATTAGGAGGACCATATCCTAATTCATAACCATAAATTGCACATGTTAGGGTGTCCCAGACTTAAATTCCTAAAATAGTCAAAACAACCAAACATTCGACCTATTCATATCATCCATATTGGGGATTCACTTTATCATGATAAGTACTGCTGTTTTTCCTTATTATAATCTTAAATCGGTATTTTAATTGTTTTCTTAGTTTTTACTTAGTTAATTGTTTCTTTTAAGTATTCAAACCTTTTTCATACAAAACCCCCCCTTTAGGTTAATTAGACCGATTCAGACTTTAGTCTACGATAACTTGACCGTTCCCAGTGGTAGATACGATACCTGGACTTTCCTACACTATATTACTCACGATCAGGTACGCTTGCCAGTATATGTGGTAAGACGGTGGCTAGGCATTAGAGGTTAAAACTTGTTACGCTTTTTATATACGATAATTACCACATCAAACCTCAATACAATCTACAGAGGTTTCTCAGAACCAAACAAAGACCTTTCCAGAACTAACCCTAAACCTCAAAAGATTCAGATTAGTTCAAACACTGAACTTTCCTGAACTTCTTATTGACAAAAATCACTCCTATTACAGACCTTCAATGTCCACCTCTCTGAACCCAGCCTTATAAAATATAATCCTATGAGGCCTTTACCCATCTGATTTCTAAAGGATATCAGAAGTTCCCTAATCAAGCCAGCATGAACTACACTCCTATTTCTCTTCCCTCTGATGGGATATGATGAGAGAATCTGAAGAGTTCACTGGATGGGATACTCATCTCTGGAACTGGGTAAAAGGACTCATTTCTACCTCTCTCTCTCTCTCTCGTCCAAAATGAAGATTCGAAGGTCCAAGACTTGCTTCTTTGCTGAGTTTCAACTCTACAAGGAACAAAACCTCTTTCATTCTTGCTGGTCTGCAAAATGTGCAAACCACTTGAGGCAAAAGTCTAAAGAGTAAATTTTCTTGACAAGTGGAGAACCACAGAGCAATAGTCAAGGGGGAGTTTGTTTCTGTAAAGGAAAGATTTTCTAGAAGATGAAGATGAAGTTAAATGTCACAAAGCCTCTGCAACATGTCTCAGAGACTCTGTGAACACATGATTCAGTTGATGAAGTTTCAGACATCCATACAAGTTAAAGGTCACAGAGCCTCTGCAACACGTCTCAGAGACTCTGTGAACACAAGTCTCTGATGGTAAAGCTGTGAAGACTAATGCAAGTCAAATGTCACAGAGCCTCTGTTACGAGTCACAGAGACTCTGTGATGTAATCCTCTGATGGATAAACTTCAAAGCTCTGCTATCATCCTCTGAAGACAGGAAAGAAGAAAGTCCAAAGACATGCTTAATTTGTAAAACTTAGGGGGAGATTGTTAGCTCAGTCAGAGACTGAAAATGTAAAAGTTTTATAAATATAAGTTGGTTCACTATGTTTGTTAAACTTTGTGTAATGGTGATAACACAAAAATTATACATGTTTTGGTCGTACTTGATTGTCTGATTTTACCCCATTTCTCACCCATTTCTGATCTAATTACTCACACTTTGGACTGATTCTTACTTTTATAGGTTTTGGAGGCCGTGGAATGGAAAAGTACGGAAAAAGGCGAGAAAACATGGAAATTGGAAAAACTCAATCCAGAAGCCATTTCGCGTCCGCGAGTTTTATAGTCTGGCGCCGCCAAGTTTGAAAAGTTAGAAAAGCTAGGGTTTACTCAAGTGTTTAGCGCCGCGAGCCAGCAGCTTGGCGATCGCGAAACGGGCTCCGACCCTCTCCTTTTAAATACTGGCCTCCTCCTTCAGTTGAAAACATTGAGTCCTCTGGTGTTAGTTGAATACTCATTATTAGAGTCTTCGTTTGTAAGAGAGAGAGTTCGTTGTGCCGATACGCTGCGGATTTTGATTCTCGATCATCCGTCGTTGTATTGTCGGTATAATGTCTGTCTCTATGTTTTTGTTTGCTGTTTTCATTATGTTTAGTGAGTAGTTTTCTTTAGTGGTACTTATTATGGTAGATGAACCTTGTGGATGATGATTTTGTGATTTAATGATTATTGGATTGTTTTTGGTTGATTAAATGTGTTTTACGGTTCCGGTTTGATTCGTATTGTTTGGATATTCGAATTCGTTGGTTGGGTGTATCTGTTTAATCTAGATAGATAGACTCCGATAGGTTAATCAACCGCTCTTGACCTTCCTTCGGAAACCCAGAGAGATGTGTTAGGTGGTTAGCTCAGACCGAGAGCAGCCAGATAGTAGAATTTCGTGCAATAGTGATAAAATTGGGTGGCTGGTACTAGATTGTCTGACAAGCAGTCTATGTATTAGGACTAGGACGACCAACCTAGTTGACAACCGTAATTATCACATGTTAGGGTGTCTCAGACTTAAATTCTTACAATAACCAATACAACCAGACCTTTGACTAGTTTAAATCATCCCCTTGGGGAGTCATTATACCATGATAAGTACTACTGTTTTCATTCATATAGTTTAAATCATCTTCTTTTGTTTTTGTAGTTAATTAGTTATTTAATTAGTTGTCTTTTAATTAATCAAAACCATTCTTATAAAACCCCCCAAAGCTTTAGGTTAGTTAAACTAGCTAAGATTATTAGTCTACATAACTTGACCGTTCCCAGTGGTAGATACGATACCTGGACTTTCCTACACTATATTACTCACGATCAGGTACGCTTGCCTGTGAATGTGGTAACAGTGGCTAGGCTTTAGAGGTTAAAACTTGTTTCACTTTCCTACACTTTTTGGCGCCGTTACCGGGGATCGTTAGTTGTTAGATTTTTAGTCTTTATTAGTTTTGTTAATCGATCCTTGTGAGGGATTCTTTCCCTTGCAAGTTTTTCGCTTTCTAGTTTTTATTTATTTTATTTTATCTCTTTGTTTCCCGCAAGTTGCCCGTAACCGTTTGTTGTGGTTTCAGTCACGACGGAACTGTTAGAGCCATTTGAGGAGCCGGAGAGAGAGTTTAGAAAAAGAAACAAAAAGAAGTCAGAAGCCAACAAAGTTCGCCTGAGAGCTTTGAATTTTGAAATGGGAGACGATGCACCGATGTGGACCGCCCGGAGAACCGCTCCAACTGTAACCACCAATCCGATCACGAAGCCAAACTTAGAAAAGGAGATCCCGGGGAAGCTTCTTCACTTGATTAAGGACCTTACCTTCGACGGGAAAAACGATAGTAATCCTATCGTGCACATGGAGAGCTTCGTGGACATTTGTGATCTGTTCAAAACCGAGGAGGGCCGAGATGATGCTGTTCGTTTTCGGGTTTTCCCTCTTACACTCACCGGAGAAGCAAAAGCTTGGTTACGACAGCCAAGTTCGATCACCACTTGGGAAGGACTTCGCTCAAAGTTCCTTTCCCGATTTTTCCCGCAATCCAAAATCGACAAGCTAAGAGCCGAGATCCGATCCTTTCGACAAGATGACGGGGAGACAATATCCGAAGCATGGGAGTGATTCAAACACCTTCTAAATTTGTGCCCGAATCACGAGTTAAGCAAGAGTGAGCAAGTCCAAACTTTCTATAGTAGGCTTGGTTATTCTTCTCGCGCTACATTAGATTCATCTGCCGGAGGTGTCTTTATGTACAAAACTCCCATAGAAGGGTATAAGCTTCTCGAAGACATGCTCATTCACAACATAGATTGGAGGGCGTACAAGCTCTTGCAAACACCGAGAATGGCCGGGAAGATCTCAACCGACTTCGATCCATCCGATGAACTAGCCGCAATGAAAAACCAACAGGTAAAGTTTGAACGTAAAATTGAAGAACTGATTAAATCTGTTCATGCTTTGCAGGTTGGATGCGAGGAGTGCAAGGGGCCACACTTAACGAAAGATTGCCTGAATCGTCCGATGATGACACCCGAGGAGGTACACTATCTTAACCGAGGCGATTACCAAGGGAGGTGGAACAACAACCATAACTTCATCCCGAGACCTCCCGGATTCTTTGCACCAAACCAACCAAACCAACGATCGGATGGAGAGCCGCACGTTTCTATCGAGGACCGAATTATCCAATTCATGGATGCACAAAAGAAGCTCAATGATGAGGTACGTTCGTATTTACGTAACCATCAAAGTACTATTCAGAATTTGGAAATCCAGGTTGGTCGTGTCTCGCAATTGCTAAGGGAAAGGACTCAAGGGTAGCTACCAACGCAAACCCAAGTCAACCCAAAGGTAGAAAACGCAAAGCCAATGCTCATGATGGTCGGAGAAACATCAAAGAAGAAGTGGACTGATATCTACACGAAAAAGTATGTGGAGAGCGATAGCGGAAGTGAACCTGATTATGCCATGGACTATGATTCGGAGGGGTTCACAATATCATTCGAGCATCTAGGACTTAAAGGACCCATTTCCTTGAGCGACGATGAGGAGGAAGAAGGTAAGCAAGGTGGATATGCGGAGTTTGTGATACCAACAAAGGAGGATAAAGGTAAAGAGAAGGAGAAGGAGAAGGTGGAGGAAGACAAGCTCACCTACATTGCACCTATCAAGCATGATCCGGGAAGTTACAATTTACCTATTTCATGTTCTAAATTTGAAGGTCTTGCTTTGATAGATACAGGTGCTGCACTTAACATGATGCCTGTTTGTTATTGCAGGAAAATGGGAGTCAAAAAGATTGTACCAACGGACTACCAATACTGAGGAGTGAATGGATACATGACTAGACCGTTGGGGATAGCGGAAGGAGTCCCGATTCGAATCGGAAATTTTGTCTACTTTACGGACTTCATCATAGCTAACCTTCCGAAGGATACGGAGATCCCGATTATTCTCGGAAGAGTTTTTCTACACACCGCCCAAGTTAACACCGACATGCGCAATCAAGTGGCAAGCTTGGGGTATGGAGAAAAGCGGATCTACTTTAATCCCAATGGAGAGCCGGTCACCCATCTCGATGAACCTTATGAGGACCCTTCTCAAGCCTACAAGAAGAACACGAGCCGCCCACTACTCCCTCATGAGCATATGACGAAAACAGAGGACTATCCGAACCCGATACACCAAAAGGATCAAACACCTAACGGGTCGGGACCCTCCAAGAAAGAGCATAGGAAGAAGAAGGGCTCGTCAGCCCGACGCGCCAAGAAATAAGCTGAAAATGGGGTCGAGCTCTAGACCCATTAAAAAATGAAGCGCTTCTCGGGAGGCAACCCGAACATTTTCTTTCCCTTTTCGTTTTTTTTGTGTTTTCAAGTGTGTTTTTGCTAATCTTTTTGTTTGTTATTGCTTAGGTAACCATATGGAGGGGATAGAAACCAAAAACGAGCAAATCCGACACGCGACGAAAGTCTTCAAAAAGTGGAAACAGTAGGCTTTTCGCGATCGCCAGTTTTTAAACTTGGCGACGCGAAGCCAACTTTCCTTTGTATCAGGTAAAAAATTCGATTCTCGCGGCGTGAAGGTACCGTCTCGCGACGCGAAATTTTCAAATTAGGGCAAATTTTTCGAAAACCGCTCGTTTCGCGGCGCCAAACCTTTAGTTTCGCGACGCGAAATCAGTCCAGACGGGTTTTAAACCCTTCTTTCTCACTTTTTCAAAGAACACGACCCTAATTTTTCTCTAGGCGCCGCGACTTTCCTTCACACACTTGCAAAATTCGAATTTCTTGTGCTTCAATTTCTTCATTCATGGCAGCAAAGGTATGTTTCATAACTTGATTTTCGTTGGATTAGCTTGATTTGGTGAGATTGGATCTTGAATTTGGGCATCAATGGTGTTTTTATGCTTTCATAGATTTAAGATTATTCTTGAAGCTCCATTGACTAATTAGTGATTATTGTTTAATGCATGGTATGAGCTTTGATTGAGATTTCATTCTAGCATGTGATTTAATTGATTGAATCTAGTTTGAATGTGCTTTGATGATAAGTGTGGGGATTTTGCACCAAAATCCCCCACCCTTTGTTTGAACTAAGTAGATTTGAGTTTTTCTTGTGAGATTGACTAAAAGTTCAAGTGTGGGGATGTTACACACCCCCTTTGATTTTGATTTTTCACGCATGCATTCGTTAGATTGAACTTGTTAGTCATGGAGGTTTTGTCTCATTGTAATGAACTATGTTTGAATTTTGTCTTATATTTATCGATCATATCTAGCTAAGACAATTTCGTTTTGGATTTTTGTAGAGACAAAGGACCCGTTCGTCGACCTCCACCGCTCCTACCTTCCGTGCACCGGATGGGAGCCATGCGTTCATCCATTTTATGAACGACCCTACGTTGAACGCTCCAAAACGTCAGGAGTACCGGGACCTAGTTAACCGACTTGTCACCCGCCAAATTTTCGTACCGAGAAGAGTGGATTGGAACCTCCTTCGTTCCATGGGAGTTGAGAACGACATAAAGGCGATACTCGAAAAGCACGCCTATGACGAAGATGGCACCGAGTATTATATATGCCATGCTTGGGAACGACTCTTTGACATTGCCGAGACCCTCTATCGCGAGCTTATCATTGAGTTCGTGGCCACTTTCCGTTTCGAAGCCGAAAAGGCCCTTGACGAGTTCTACCAATCATGCATGACATTTCGACTTGGTGGCGTTTGGCGATCGCTTTCATTGGTCGAGTTTGCCGTTGCTTTGGGGATATATACCCAAGATGAGGTTGATGCTCCCGGTTTTGTGGAATACATGTGGGCTAGTGCAAACAGACAAGATGGTTTTGATCCTCGGTTGGCTTGGGCGATTCTTGGAGATGGTGACTATGGCAACAATCTCAAGGTGAAGGGATTTCTCGCTTCTTCGGACCGACTTTTACATCGCATGCTCATTCACGCGGTGAACGCTCATTCCTCGAGTGAGGAAAAAGTCTCTACTTATGATCTTTGGCTTCTTGAACAACTTTCCACGCAAGACAAGTATCCAAACTCCCCGTACATCATTGTCGTGCAACTCGCTAAGGCGGGTGGTTATCGAGAAGGGAGCCGAATGGTTGGTGGCCAATACGTTACGCTTCTTGCCAAGCACTTCGGTATCTTAACCGATGGTGCTATTTCCTCGATGACGAGCCTCGGTGAGATGAGTTTGATCGACATGGACCAACTCCGTGGAATGGGGATAGCGATGGTAGATCATTTGATCGGTAGAGAGCAAAGCGTGTGGATTCACAATCCACAATCTTATGGGACGAGGAGAGCGCCTCGAAGCACGCAAGAGACCGGTGGCACGAGTGGGGCGAACGAGGGAGAACAACCGGCGGATTAGACGGCGTATTCGGGTGATCAAGATTTGAATACCCGACTCTCGGAGATGTCATTGTCCTACGGCCAACATCATCAACATATGGAGTACAACACAACGGAGGCTCTCCACCAAGCAAATTGGCAAAGTGGAGTGATGAACCAAATGACCTCCCACTTCGGTATCCAACCAAATACCGCGTATGCTCCATCACCATTTTGGCCGTACTCCGAGGACACACCGCCGGGTTTCCCTACTTTCGAGGATTGGCGCAACCAACCTCGTGGCCCTTACTGATCTCTATCTCTTTTATCTCCGTTATTCGATATGGTTGTTTAAACAATTTTCTTTCTGCTTTCTTTTGCTTTGTTTGGTTTGTGTGGTTGAACTCAACTTTTATTTTTGTTTGTTTGGTTTGTTTAGGATTAAGACTTTTTAATTGTTTGCTTAGTTTGGTTTATTTTCTTTTGTTCGTTTTTACTTTTCTTTTTCTTTTTGGTAATAGATACAGCGATCTATGATCTTGAACCGAGCACGATTCTAGAATACTCTCTCAGATCAGATTTCGTCACATAACCCGGGAAGTTTCTCTTTTTCCCAATTACTCTATAATTGTTTTAATTGTTGCATTGAGGACAATGCAAATTTTAAGTGTGGGGAGGGGGGTTATGTAGACTTATCTGTTTAAATGGGTTCACTTTTTGCTTTTTGAATTGTCGTTTTTCAAATTTTTGAAAGCTTTGAGACTTGACCCCAATTTTTTTCGAAATCTGAGATTGTTTTTGGAACTTAGTTGCTTCCGTAGGAGAACACTAAATGAGATTATGTTGAGTAAAAGGATGTCTTGGAATACTGATTACCATGAGTGCCTCACCCTATTCCTTTGAGAGATTGAGCCTAATTGTTTATTTATTTCGTGAGGAATACCGACTTTGACCCAAGGTAGAACTTGTCATTTGAATGCTTGTCGAGACCACATAAGAGAAGTATTTATCACCATTGCACTGATAGAGGCCTTCATTTCTAACCCTTTAATTTGCCTAGCCGAATTTTTGAAAGTACTCACCTTTAGTACTTTAACCGTTGAAACCATTTTGAGCCTTAGCCTTTCGTTTCTTTACCCATACCATATATCCTTTAGCCTATCTTTTTATCTATCTTTTGGCCGTGACTTAAATTTGAGAACTTGAGATGTTATGATCCATATTTTTTATATCTGAGAGTTAAAGAGGGATTGATTTTGAGATAAAAAGAAAAGAAAACAATGACTCAAAGAAAAGAAAAGAAATATCAAAAGAAAGAAAAAGAGTCAAAGCTAAAGAAAGAAAAATGAGCAAATGCGGAAAAAGAAAAGAATTCGAGCCACAAATAAGCAATATGCTTAGGCCGAAGCTAAAAAAAAAAAGAAAAAAGCTCATCCCGAAAAAGTGCATAAATCCAAAAGTCAGATTTCTCTCAAAAATGTTGGATCATTACTGATTGAGTTTCTTGAGTTTTTGTTGCAATTCTTAGTCACTTATATATCCTTTATCCTACCCTTAACCCTTAGCCTAACATTACAACCCTAAAGTCCTCTTGACGGTTGACAACTTCTTAGTGGTGGAGATTAGATTTGGTGACAAGCTTATGCATGCGGGAATTAGTCGAGTATTTGTGTGATCACTTATCATACATACACTTTTACCCCCGAGAGAGACACTTTAAATTGTCATTCATACTTTGTGAGGGTAAAAGGTTGATCTTGGTATCCGATTGCTTGATGTATCTTGTTCTGGTGTTCGATTATGTGAGTATTCTTGGTTCTTTCAGATGATCTTGGGTGGAGATAATTTTGGCGTTATTTTTCTTATATTTCAGTCTTTTGATTGAGGACAATCAAAGCTTAAGTGTGGGGATTTTGATAACACCAAAATTATACATGTTTTGGTCGTACTTGATTGTCTGATTTTACCCCATTTCTCACCCATTTCTGATCTAATTACTCACACTTTGGACTGATTCTTACTTTTATAGGTTTTAGAGGCCGTGGAACGGAAAAGTACGGAAAAAGGCGAGAAAACGTGGAAATTGGAAAAACTCAATCCAGAAGCCATTTCGCGTCCGCGAGTTTTATAGTCTGGCGCCGCCAAGTTCGAAAAGTAGGAAAACTAAGGGTTTACTCAAGTGTTTAGCGCCGCGAGCCAACAGCTTGGCGATCGCGAAACGGGCTCCGACCCTCTCCTTTTAAATACTGGCCTCCTCCTTCAGTTGCAAACATTGAGTCCTCTGGTGTTAGTTGAATACTCATTATTAGAGTCTTAGTTTGTAAGAGAGAGAGAGAGTTTGTTGTGCCGATACGCTGCGGAATTTGATTCTCGATCATCTATCGTTGTACTGTTGGTATAATGTCTGTCTCTATGTTTTTGTTTGCTGTTTTCATTATGTTTAGTGAGTACTTTTCTTTAGTGGTACTTATTATGGTAGATGAACCCTGTGGATGATGATTTTATGATTTAATGATTATTGGTTTGTTTTTGGTTCATTGAATGTGTTTTACGGTTCCGGTTTGATTCGTATTGTGTGGATATTCGAATTCGTTGGTAGGGTGTATCTGTTTAATCTAGATAGATAGACTCCGATAGGTTAATCAACCTCTCTTGACCTTCCCTCGGAAACCCGGAGAGTTGTGTTAGGTGGTTAGCTCAGACCGAGAGCAGCCAGATAGTAGAATTTCGTGCAATAGTGATAGAATTTGGTGGCTGGTACTAGATTGTCTAACAAGCAGTCTATGTATTAGGACTAGGACGACCAACCAAGTTGACAACCGTAATCATCACATGTTAGGGTGTCTAAGACTTAAATTCTTACAATAACCAATACAACCAGACCTTTGACTAGTTTAAATCATCCACTTGGGGAGTCATTATACCATGATAAGTACTACTGTTTTCATTCATATAGTTTAAATCATCTTCTTTTGTTTTAGTAGTTAATTAGTTATTTAATTAGTTGTCTTTTAATTAATCAAAACCATTCTCATAAAATCCCCCAAAGATTTAGGTTAATTAAACTAGCTAAGATTATTAGTCTACATAACTTGACCGTTCCCAGTGGTAGATACGATACCTGGACTTTCCTACACTATATTACTCACGATCAGGTACGCTTGCCTGTGAATGTGGTAACAGTGGCTAGGCTTCAGAGGTTAAAACTTGTTTCGCTTTTTATATACGTTAATTACCGCATCAAATGGGCTTGGGAAATCAATTGTAATGGGCTTGGGCTAAGTTTCGGTTCTATTGTGTATAAATAGGAATGTGAGTGAGAAAATAAGGTAATCTGTGTATTTCAAAATCAGCCGTACACTTTACAAGAATATATGATAGTCGTTTTTTGAATTTGGTTTGTCTTCTTTACTATGTCTTCTTCTTGTTCAATAATCTCTCTATATTATATTTGTTTTTGTCAAATTTCTTCAAGATTACAGGTTCTCGATTGCTATCAATAGGCTAAAGGATATATGGTGATATTGGGTAAAGAAATGAAAGGCTAAGGCTCAAAATGGGTTTCAAGGGGTAAAGTGTTTAATTTGAACACTTTCAAAAATTGGGCTAGGCAAATTAAATAACCTTATAATGAGGTTACTTAACGAAGGCTAAAAAGGGTTGAAACGAAGGCCTCTATTAGTGCAATGGTGATAAATACTTCTCTTATGTGGTCTCGACTAGCATTCAAATGACAAGTTCTACCTTGGGTAAAAGTCGGTAAATCCTCACGAAATGAATATTCAATAAAGGCTCAAAATCTCAAAGGGATAGGGTGAGGCACTCATGGTAATTGGCATTCCAAAGCATTACTCTACTCAAATAACTTTATTTAGTGTTCTCCTATGCAAGCATCTAAGTCTCCAAAAACAATCTCAAATTTTGAAAAAATTGGGGCCAAATTTCAAAGCTTCCAAAAATTCAAAAAACGACAACCAAAAGCATAAGATAACCCGATATTAAAACAGTTAAAAACAGTTAAGTCTACTTAACCCCCTCTCCACACTTAAAATTTGTAGTGTCCTCAATGCAACAGTTATAACAAATAAGGAGGATTGGGAAGAAGAGAAACTTTCCGGGTTATGTGACTTATGTCCATCAGAGAGGGAGAGAGTGTTCCGAAACCGTAAGCGGTGCGTGATCATAACACGTTGCATCTATTACCAAAGAAAAACAAACAAAAGTAAAAAGAACAAAACAAAATAAAACTAACATCCAAACAATTAAAATTCTAAAATCCTAAAGCAAACAAACAATTAAAGAAGTCTAAAGCAAACCAAACAAACAAGAAAATAAAATTGTCTAAACAACCCGATCAAAAACTAAAGAGATAAAAGATGGAAATCAATAGGGGCCACGAGGATGATTCCTCGAATCCTCGAAAGATGGATAACCGGGCGGATTTTGCTCATTGAACGGCCACAACGGAGACGGAGCATAAGCGGGGTTTGGTTGGATGCAAGAATGTTCCGCCAATTGATTATGCACCCCACTTTGGCAATTTGCTTGATGAAGCGTCTCCATGAAGTTGTACTCCATTTGTTGTTGATGACGGCCAAAAGATAAGGACATGTCCGAGAGTTGTTGACTAAGTCCTTGATAACTCGCAAAAGCATTCCAATCCTCTGGTTCTTCCGTCGCCTCCACCCCACTTGAAGTACCACCATGCTCAAACTCCTCTCTGATGCTCCCCTTGGTGCGTATGCTTGCGGACGATCATCCCACCGATAACGAACTCCATAGCTAGTCTGAATCGACTTAACAACCCCCATTCCTCTAAGTTGATCCATGTCAATCAACCCCATCTCGCCCAAATCGGTCAAGGAAGCCAAAGCACCCGCGGTTAGGATCTCGAAATGCTTGGCTAGGCGAGTGACATATTGATCCCCGAGCATCTTGCTTCCCTCTCGATAACCACTCGCCTTTGAAAGTTGAGCGGCGATGATATAGGGTGCATTCGGATAACGATCATCCGTGGTGAGTCAATCGAGGAGACAAAGATCATAAGTGGAGATCTTTTCTTCACCAGAGGAACGAGAATTCACCGCATGCACCAACATGCGGTGTTGAAGTTGGTCAACGGGGGAAAGCAACCCCTTAACTTTGATGTTCGAGCTATAGGCGCCATCTCCAAAAATAGCCCAAGTCTCAGTGGGTTAAAACCATCGGGCTTCTTTTCCGTCGCCACCATGTATTCGTCGAAACCGGGATCGTTAACCTCGGCTTGAGTGTAAATGCCCAAGGCCACACCAAATTCGGCCTAACAAAGAGATCTCCAAATTCCGCCGAGTCGAAAAGTCATACATTGCTCACAGCAATCCTCGGTGGCTTTGGTGGAATCAAATACAAACGTAGCCACAAACTCAATAATCAATTCTCGGTAAAGCGACTCATTGATCTCAAACACCCGCTCCCAAGCTTTGCAAATATAGTATTCCATTCCACTTTCCCCAAGAGCATGCTTCTCAAGGTTCGCCTTCACCTGATTGTCAATTTCCAAGGTTTGGAGGAGAGTCCAATCGGCCCTCCTTGGAATGACAAACTGGCGACTCGCAATCCGATTCATGGTGTCCCGGAGTTCGCTCCTCTTAGAAGCATTCAGTTGTGTATCGTTCATGAACTGGGTGAAAGCGTGGCTTCCATCGGGTGCACGGTAAGTGTTGGTGGAGGTGGATGTGGCCCTTCGTCTCTACACAAATCAAAAATTCATGTCTTAGTCTAATTTGCATCGAGAAAGTATCAAGACATGATTAAAATCTAAGTCAATCCTATGAGACAAAAACTAGCATGACTAAAAGAAATCCAAGTTCATCTAATATGCATAGTGTGAATAACCAAATATGAATTTGGGAAAATCCCCACACTTAAATTTCTAGTGAAGCCACAAACATCAAAATTTAATTCTAATATGGCAAAAACAAGAATGGGGAATTTGGAAAAATCCCCACACTTAACATGCAAGTACATCCATAAAGAATTAACCTATCAATATCAAAGAATTTCCATGGTCCAAGTATAATCCAAACATAAATCTACCCCAAATTTAAGTACATTGCTTCCATCATGCTATCAACAATTAAAGTACCAATCCAATTGCATTCATGCTATTATCAATCAAAAGTGCACAAAACTAACAATCCTAGCATAAAGCAATTGAAATCTAAGCAATTGTACCAATCTATTATCCTCAAGATAAAATCCAACTAGAAAAGTGTAGGAAACATACCTTGGATGCCATTGAAATAAGAAATTGAAGCTCAAGAATTCAAGATTTCGTATCGGGGGAGAGAGCTTTCGCGGCGTCGAGAGAGAATTATGGTTTGTGAGTTGAAATTTTGAGAGAAAAAGCTTTTAAAAACCCGACTGCACACACTTCGCGTCATGAAGTATAGGGCCTCGCGATCGTGAAGTCAGTGTTCCTTTAGAAAAAATACCCTAATTTATTCTTTCGCGTCGCGAAACTGCTACCCTCGCGTTTGCGAAACTCGAATAATTTACCTGATACACCTCAATATACACTCCGCGTCGCGAAACTTGAAACTTCGCGAACGCGGAGGTACTTCTGTCCCCGTTTTTCACTTTTTGCGTTTCCGGTTGGATTTCCACGTCTTCGACTTCTGAGCTTCCGGAAAGGTTGTCTAGGCATAAACAAACAAAAAATTTAGTAAAAACACACAAGAAAATGAAAGAAATGCAAAAGAAAATAAAAAGCTCGGGTTGCCTCCCGAGAAGCGCTTCATTTTTTAAACGAGTCTAGAGCTCGACTCCGGTTATGCTCATTTTTTGGCACGACGGGCTGAAGAGCCCCTTTTCTTCCTATGCCCTTTCTTGGAGGTCTCCGCTTCATTGGTCATTTCTCCTTTTTGCATCATTGGATTGGATAATCCTCCGTTTTCCTTTTGTGCTCATGCGAAAGTACCGGGCGATCGGCCTTTTCTTTGAAAGTTTGGGATGGATCCACATAGGGTTTTCGAAGATGTGTCACCGGCTCTCCATCGGGATTGAATGAAATGCGCATTTAATTCAATCCCTAATTGAAATAATCTTTATTAATTGTTTTATTTAATTAATCTTTATTTAAAATAATCCCTAATTAAAATAATCTTTATTTAATTCAATCCCTAGGAGGTTAATAGATAAATTTGATTTTTTTATTTAATTACTTTTTATCTAATTCAATTCTAATTAAAATAATAAATGTTTCACTCGTATAAACCCATCACAATCTTGTGATCAAATTGCTTAAAACTTTTTTTTTTCTTTCGTATAAATTTATTCATCAACTAAATCCGTATTTCTTTCTCTTCTTATTTTGGGTTTTACGAAATGGGTCTCTTTTTATGGTTTTTTGTTTAACCCTATAAAAACACAAAAAAAGAAAGAGAGAAACTAAGCTCAACGAGAGGAAAACAACAAGTTCTCTTTTTATGGGTTTTTTGTAACCCTATAAAAACACAAAAGAGAAAAATAGAAAATAAGCTCAATGAGAGGAAAATAGCAAGTTCTCTTTTTATGGGTTTTTCGTTTAACTCTTTTTAAGGATTTTTATTTAACTCTACATTCAGCCCAACGTGTAACAAGCCAGCAAGAGGAAAATAGCAATGGTGATTTCCATGTGCAAAATAAGCTGATAAATCTGGATTAAGAGTTAATGTTCATAAATAAGCTGGTAAATTACATACATATTAATTAATTTAAAAGATTAAACATAGATTAATAAATAAAAAGATTACATAAAGATTATTTTAGTTGAACAAAATTGAAACTTGGTTACTATTCTACGAAATAAACCTGATTTAAAATGTAATTGTAAAACTGGTGTAACACATCAGCAAAAAGATTAAATTTTTATTGATGTAGATGGTCAAAGAGGTGTTGAATAATTTGAAATCGTGATTACCTCAACAATGATTAAATGTTACACTAGTCAAATAACATATTTTGTTTTATATATATATATAGACATAATATTGAGTAAGTCACATATTTGGTCCCATGGTTTTGTGGTTTTAATAATCTAGATCTCAAAAATGAAATAATTACAAAATTATTACTCATGGTATTCATTTTATAACAAAGTTACAAAATTATTACTCGAGGTATTCATTTTATAACAAAATGGGTCTTTGAAACTTACGCCATCCATTTATGCTCCGTTAGACCCACATGATGGGTAGTTTTTTCATTTCAACTTTAGGGATCAAGTATGTAATGCACTGTTTCTATTTAGGGACCAAAAATTTATTTTATCCTATTTAATATTGTATTATGATATGTATATATGTATATGTATGTATCTATGACATACTCATCACCACAAATCACCCACAACCACTATCGCTCACCACTATCAAACCACCCACCACCACCACCAACTCACAAGAAAACCCTAAATCGGTCACCAGGAATCTCCTAAATCGTTTGTATTCACTTTTTATTATCCTAAACCTAAATATGGTCTTCATCGAAGCGATGTTCAATGTTTCAGAATGAGGAATACATTCATCACTAAAAAATCAGATTAGGAAACACATTCATCATTAAAAAAATCAGATTGAGAAACACATTATCTAAATAGAAAACAAGAAAATACCTAAATCTAAATTCAAAACAAGAAATACCCTAATCCAGAAGAAAACAAATATTTAAGAACCAAACATTAAAGAATTAGAAGCAAATCTATTTAGATCTAGAGTTGAGCAACTGATTATGGGGTGGAATGTAAGGGATTGGAGGCCATGTTTAAACCAAACCCAAATGCAGTTGGTGTTAGAGAACTAATGATGAAGTCGCCGGTGATGAGGAGGAGATGTCGTTGTAGGAAAACTATTGTCTTTGTTTACTTAAAAACTTCCACTCATCAATGGCGAATGAGATCGCGACGACGATGGATGAAAGTGACCGGAAGGAGGTGTGGGGTAGAGGATGCATGGAGGTATGATATAAGATTTAGGGTTTGGAGGTAGGCGGTGGTGGAGGTCGGAAATGGTGGTGTGAATGGTGGTGGTGGTGGTAGCGGTGGTCGTGGGCTGCGACAGAGGTGAGTGTGGCTGGCGTCTGGCGGCGGGCGGCGATAGAGGTGGGTGTGGATACTTAAGGATTAGCATTTTGTAAAAGTGAAATTTGGTAAAAGTGTTTTAGTAATGATAAAGTTAAATAACTTTTTATTTTATTTTTCATTTATATACAATGGAGTAAATTATAGTTTTGGTCCCTGTTATTTTAATTAAAAAATCAAGAGTATATTACAAATTTCGTCCTTGTGTATAACTAGTTATTAAGAGTTCGGGCTTAATGCCGGGTTATAAACCGTGATAGATTTTATCATTTACATAAAACATAAAGTTTGTATGTATATTGTCATACGAAAGGTTTAATAAAATAAACAAATAAATTTAATAAATCAGTAAATAAAAATACTAATTATAAGAGATCATAACCTAAAACTTTGAAAAAATATATCATGTATTTATCAATAGTTTAATGAAACTATTTGATTATTTGATTATTTTTTTTATTAAAGTTATAATAATTTATAATTAACCAATAAAACAAATCTCTTAGTAAAATAACTAAAGAAAGTAAAAAGTAACAAAATATGAACTATGTAATTTGAGAATAAAAAATATATATAAAGATGATCTATTATAAGGACCAACTATGTAAATTAATCAAATAACTTTTGGATGTGTTAATCACGTAAATTAATAAAGTTAGATGGATGAATGAAAATAAAAATCATATGATAAAAAAAAAAGTAATTATAGATCAAGGACTAAAAGAGTTACAAATATCAAACTCTAGTGACCAAGGTTGAGCATAACTCAAATAGCATTGTCCATCTTCGTGTGAGTTGTTACTTATATATTATAATGTAAGTTTAGATTAGGTCCTCCAAACAAGTCATAGAGGTTTTAATTTTATTGCTAACTAGTGTGTGGCACCGCGCGTTGCGCGGTGATGAAATTTGTTTTGTTAGAAAATAGTTAACCAAGTTACGAAAATATGTTATTCGTGTATTGACAACTAATAAAATGAAGCTAACATATTTTATTATATATTTGGAACCGCTTTAAAGGTCATAATTGTACATAATTTTTTTTTCCCATTTATATGGATTGTTTTCCCTAAACATTGAGATTCTTTACAACCTTTTATTTTATGTAAACGTAATAATGTTTTAATATCAAAGTTATACAAAAAGGTTAATAGTAAGTCTATATACACAATACTAATTATTAGGTGCAAAAATGACATTTTCATTTATGTTTATAAACCTTGTTAATTAATTATATAGTTCACACACACATGTATATATATATATATATATATATCCTCCACCCTTCCAAACAAATCGTAAAATAAAAGCTTTCTTATTCACATTACGAAGCCATGTCTTCTAATTGGTATAACCATATAATCAAACTTAACATAGCAAATGAGAGACATGAAATAAATAAGATATAACAATGTTTTAAATGGAATAAAAAGATTATATGATTTAAGACCTTGTAAGGTAAAACGACCTATTTGAAAACAAATGAGTGATCTCTTTCTTCTCGGTCATAAATATAAATAATATTTAGTTTCTTTGCATGTAACCATGACAATGCTATGAATTTATAATAAACAACAATGGACTACAAATTTAGAACAAAAAACTCAATTGAATTTCATTGCTAGAATAATAATCGTACATGGAAGTCTAAATTTATAATGCAAATTTTCCTTGTTTCATTTTAAAAGAGAAGGCTTTTCATTGTGCTCAGTCCATATACCTGTAATCGATATCTCCACAATTAGAGGTAAAACCGAATAGAGAGGAATAAATTGAGAGTTGAAGGCGAAAGAATTTGAGAAGAGGTACACTTTTCATATGGACCTTTAAGTTTAAAAAATACAAACTTGAATAGAAAGATAGTAATACTTATAAATAGTACCATAGGATGAATTCGAAAATAACTACATCAATATAACAATATAACTAATAAGAGTCGTTAGAAGGATGAATAACACGTGAACATGGAGCCAACAAAAAAAGATTCATACCATTCCTTGAATAGGATCAAATGATGAATCGAAGATTCTTTTTAGGGATTGATAACATCATATAAAAGAATATAGAGATTGGGTTTTATAGGTAAATTGATAAACGTCGAATGTACAATGTAATATTGACAATAGTTTTTACTTGGTGGTAGAGATGATTTTGAGGGCTCTTTCAATGAATAAATAGAGAAAGAAATCAAGAGGGTTAGTAACATTATTTACTCTAGACTTTATTTGAATTAATGGATGGAAAAATGAAGAGTCTAAAATGAATGTAGTTGAAGTTACATACTATGAAAGTTAAAGCTAATCAATTTGGAAGTGAAATTACCAAAGAACCTTTCATGTAATGAAATACACAATTTCAATTTAAGGGGTAAAATAGTCTTTAACTTATTTAATAATAAAAAAACTCAAAACAATGAGAAAATTTCTAGAGGCAAATCCTATTCTAACATTGTGCCACATCATTCCTAGAGGTTTCTACTTTAATATATATAAATGATTGGGTGTTGCAGCCTAATTCTATTAACTTAGATTTGGTTATGCCAAGGACATTTTACTCTTTTTACCATTGTGAATAACGATGATCCACTCGAATAACTTACATCCAGCCATCAGCCTCGAATAATACCCATTGCCGCCAAGATAAGACTTGCCATGTGCAATGTATAAACCAAGGTTTCATCTCTCAATTTGTTTGTATGTATTAATTTTTTGGGATTGAAAACCGGGTTTATAAAATATCTGGATATGTTTTTATTGTTCATCAATGACCACCATAACTTTTTTATTTTATTTTCAGAGCTATAATCATTCTAAGTTAATCGATGCCTATAGTTATTATTATTATTATTATTCCTTTTTATGTTTTTATTGTTTATCAATGACGACAATGCCGTTTTTTATTTTCCTCGACTCTTCTTCTTCTTCATGTCTTCGGTTGTACTTCTATTTATTTGCTAAATAAATATGAACTACAAGTTCTATTTCTATTCATTTGCTAAAGAAAACATGAACTACAAGTGTTTCATCGTCATTTAAAATGTCAAATTACGAGTTGTGGATAGCACAATAGTGGATATCCAATTAAGAGGTTTAGTCCTGTAAATATGTGTGTGGTTGATATGAACCCAACTACCCGCTGAATCTCCAAATCTTCAACATAGCTATAGAAAAAAAATGGGAGGGATGGTGATTAAGATGATTATATTTCTCTCTCTCTCTCTCTCTCTCTCTCTCTCTATATATATATATATATACATACATACACACATACATACATACATACATATTTTAAAAAAACAAATATTATAAATTATTTAGCTTTAAAGTTTTTGAAAGAGAAAATGAGAGACTAAAATGCCCCTATTTTTGTGGCTCTAATATAAGTGAGGTTTGGCGGCCATAGACCTAATCTGTAACAAAATTGAAACCACAACAATATCTATAGTTAATTCATTTTGAAGAACTAATCAATAATTCTCATATAACTATAGGGACCAAATCTATAATTTACTTAAAAATCAATATGATTTCTACTAAAACATCAAAGTGTTAGGACCAAATTGTCCTAATTAGTGAAAGTTTTATAAAGTAAGCTTTGATAAGGTTTATTTTGTAATTAGCTAGTATTTATAGCTAATGGGCTTGGGCTTGGGCTTTTGTAAATGGACCTTATATATATAGTGTCTAGGGTTTGGGAAAAGGGTGAGAAGGCATTTCCAATGAGGGTCTAGCAAAGTGAGTTGGTGTGTGTGTTCTTGTAATGCTCTTGAGATCTCATAATAAACACAAGAACTTTTCTTCTCATCTTTTTGATTTCTCTATCATTTCTCTTATTGTTTGATTATTTAGGACCAACAAATGGTATCAGAGCTCCCTGCCAGAGGTCTAGGAGGAGTCGGGAATTCATTTTATGTATGCATGTGTGGAGGGGGAGTCTTTAAGAATCTTTGAAGGTTTGCATGAATCGAGGGGGAATGTCATATCTTTATCTGCTTGTTTTTCTAACGTTCTCGGATCCACACTACAATAGATACCTTTCTAGACTTTATTTTGTAGGTGTGGAACCTCACAACGACTTCTGATTACTTCAGATCAGAACTCGCACAAAACCCAGTTGAGACGTACCAGGTAAGTCTCTTTATTCGTGGATAGGGAGATGAACTTGTAAATTTTTGCGAACTTGAAAGTTCAGGGGGCGGTAGAGTACATGTTTTGAACTTACAAGTTCGGGGACTAACTTTGCCACTTTCTGAATCTTATGTTCAGGGACTCGTTTTGCACTTTTGCGAAACTTGTAGTCCAGGGTCTGTTTTGAAAATCTCTTTAAACTACAAGTTCAGGGACTTGTTTGTAAGTTTCTTGAAACTTCAAGTCCAGGGGTTATTTTTGCCATTTGGTGAAAGTCGGGTTAAGAGAGCCAAAAGGAGAGCCAAACACAGTGTTTTCGAGCCAAACGCAGTGTAAATCGGTAAAAAATATAAATACCGGTTTCTAAGAGTTACTGTTCACAATTTCAAAAATTTCACTTTTTCTCTCTGATTTCTCACCCGGTAACCGCTCTCGCAACCGATCCCGATTTCATTCGTTTTTGCTCCGTTCGTCGATCCGAATACGTTTCTGCAATCCTGGTAAGTTCACGAACAACCCTTACGTAGTTATAACGCTTAATCTTATCGTTTTAAGGCCTGGATCGAAGCCTATGGTTTTTAAAACTTACCCGAAACCCAAACTTCTTGGAATGGGCTTTCGGGACGTTAAATCGATCCAAATATGCTTCTGAACTTGTTTATTACTGTTTTAGATCAAATGCTAATAGTTTAGAGCTTCAAATCGACGGTTTTAAGTCGGTTTTTGGAGATTGGAATACGAACCGTTCGGTTTTCCGAACTCTTCTACGATGAATGTTCTTGATCAGTTTTCCGATTCGGAAAACCAGATAAATCCGATTCGGATTATCAGGTTTTCCGAATCAAGTCTTGTATCTCACGTTTTTTCAATCCTTATCTTTTCCGATTCGGAAAACATGGAATCACCCTTATGGGTTTCCGAGGTTTTCCGAATCGTGTGTGAGAACAGACCTTTAGCTCAGTTTTATAATCTAAGTGTTTTATGGTTTCCTGATTCGGAAAAAATGTTTTCCGAATCGGAAAACTTACCTTTGTGAGCCTTATATTTGTTTCCAAGTGTTTGTTGTTTTCCGAATTGGAAAACCATGTTTTCCGAATCGGAAAACCTATCTCTATATATGCTTCAAAATTTTCTAAGTGCTGAGTGTTTCCGATTCGGAAAACCATATTTTCCGAATCAGAAAACCCCCCCTCGCGTGTTTGCTCTTTTTCCGACTCGAAAAAAACGAAACACCCTTTTGGGTTTTCGAGGTTTTCCGACTCGCGCTTAGTCGAGGGTATAGTCTTTTTTCACAAAGTGTTTGATAATCTGGTATGATTCGGAAAATGCTCTTTTCCGAATCGGATTATCCCATTTTCCGATTCGGAAAATGACATAATCCGAATCGGAATTTGGCATTTTCTCAATCTCACAAGTTTTCAACACTTAGCATTTTTCAAGGCACTTACTAACATTATTTTTCGTTTTGTCTTGACAGAAATGGCTCGTCAACAAAACACTCCACCTTCGCCGATCAACAACGTTGCTGATCGCGCGCTCATCTCCCCGGGTGATCTTCGCCCCATCACCCAGAACAACGAATACGTCGACCTGACTAACTTCGTTGTTCAGGACAACGTCGTGCTGGAGATTCTCAGGGTGCATCCACTGGTGTACGCGATGCAAACAACTGTTGACATACCACTGCTGTACCTTCAGCAGTTCTGGAAGACATCGCACGTGGAAACTCGAGACGGTGTTCTGACCATCGTGGGACGAATCGATCATACTGAGATGACGATCACCCTGGAGGACTACCGACGAATCCTTCACCTACCATCAGGTACTCCCGAGGCCCCGTTCGAGCCTTTGGTATCCGGGACCGAGCTCTTCAGCGAAGTCCTTGCTCTCGGGGTCCATGCCAACCCCAATCAGAGGCTGAATGGAATATCTCACGTCACTCAAGGGATGCTCCCCCCCATCTGGTTCACATTCTTCAACATTCTGAACCACACACTATCTTCGAAGACTCATGGCGTGGACCGGACATCAACCCACTTGTGGCACGTCATTCATTCTATCGCCTACGGAAGGCGAATTGACGTCGCTCAATAACTCTGGCTGGACATCGTCAACGACGTCATGGCAGGTCCTGCAAGGAACCGCCACACATCCATCCCATGGTTGCGGTTCTTCAGCATTGTGATCCGTGATCATATGGATCACCATCCGACGGTCCGATGCAGATCTGGCCACCCACGCTTCCAGAGCCAGCAGATTGGAAGGATGAACAGGAGGACTCTGAAGCGCGGCCAGGTAGAGATGCCCATCTCGGAGAATGTGTTGGATATGGCAGACCGTAGGGCGGAGAGTGTTAGGTTATACCGTGTGTCGATAGGCTTAGAAGTCGCGTCCACGGACTCCTCAGAACCGAGGAGCCCTACCCCGGACGCGCGACCCGTCCCTCGTAGAAGCCGTGCCACCGGCACGGCAGGCCAAAGCTCCAGTGGGGGAGCTTCTGGCTCGGGTGTGATGAGTGTTGACATTAGGGGCGAAGCGGGTAGAATTGTACGAACGTCCGCCACTCCACACATCGAGGGAGCCGAGGCCTATCAGAGAGCTGTCGAGACCCGAGCTCGTCGAGCCCGCACGAGAACCTATGTCAAAGAATCCACTCCAGTTCTACCAGAACTCGCTACGTGCTGGGCTACTGAGTCAAGCAATACACCGGGATACTCCAGCAATCCCCCGTGCACTCGTCATCTGAAGATCACCGCACGCCGTCGCCGCCGCAACAAACCGAGCCTGTGGGTGAGGAAGTGGAAGCTTCCCCACAAGAACAAGCACACTTCCCCTAGCCACCTCATGCGGATGCGGCCCCACAACAACAAGGCGAACCATCCGGTGATCCCTCCGGCGATGACTCCGACGGTCATGAGTCTTCTGATCACACTCCTTCTGACCGTCGTGAGGACGATGACGAGGCCACAGAATCCGAGAAGGTTGATTATGGATCTGATGAAGAGTTTTAGGAGTCCGAACCACCGAAGGGCGGAAAGGCCCACTAGATTGATGATGACGAAACTACCTCCTCGTTCAACGACGACAGGATGTCCGAGGATCCCGTTTTGGCTAGGGATCTAGCTTCAGATGACCGGACTGTCGGTCGAGAGGAAGAAGGAGAAGCCGAGGTAGCTATAGGCTGGGGTGTTGAGGATAGTGATGAGGAAGAGAGAGAGAGATTAGAAAAAGAGACTGAAGAGGCAGAGGTCCAGTTAGACGAGCCGTGGGCTCAAATTCAGGAAGCGGAAGGAGAGGAAGAGCCGCTTAGGAGAATAGAAGCGGAAGTTCCCCAAACCCAGAGTCCATCCAACAGAGAGCCATTCACCGGGACATTTAATCTCCCATCTATTTTTAGGACACAGAAGAGGGTACCACAAGCGGAGCTCCCACGGGACTCCGCCAGAACGGAGGTAGTTGGTGTGTCTGAAGACGCCTATCGAGGATCCTCCGGAAGCCCTGGCACGGTTGACATCACGGCAGCAGTGCATGCAGGCCGAGAGAGCACCTCAGTAGGACTCTTTTCGTCAACAGGTGCTCAAGAAGCACTGGGTTTGGTACCACCAGGACCGGGTCCGACAGACTCGAGCAAAGTCTCTAAAGATGCTCACGCAACGCCGAGACTTCAAGGTCTGACGGATTCGGGTGGAATCCCTAAAACCACCCAAGTAACACCGGGACTTTCAGGTCCGACGGATTTGGACGACATCCTTAAAGTCGTCCACTCACGAATGCAGGCCATGGAGGAAGCCAATGCGGCTAGGGATCTACGGGTCGAGGCGTTGGAGAAAGCCTTGGCCGAAACAGAGAAGAAGAGGTTGGCAGACCTTGAGGCATCGAGGAAGCTTCAGGATGACAGGGATCAGGAGCTTTATGAGCTCAAAGGGAAGATGAAGGGCAAACATGTGGAGGATGCCCCGACAACCGAAGCCCCGACTCCTCGTCAGTCCGAAGATGTTCTTCGTCTCCCTCCTCCGACCTCGGGCAACCTACCCGACATTCCTGGGTACGTCACGGAGGCGGAACATTCCATGATGATCACTTCTTACACCACTCAGAATGACCGTCTCTCCGCCCAGCTTCGAGAGAGAGACGCCCAGATCGAGATGCTTCAGCAGCGCATTCGGGAACTGGAGGCCATGTGTCGGTCTCAGGCTCAGCCTTCCAAACGAAGGCATAATGACCCTGATGACTCGGCACCGGGTCCTCATGAGGGGGAGGTGCAAGCTTCCAAAAGGCTTCGCATCAATCTCCAGTCAGCCTCCGGTTCCGGTTCCTCCTCGGCTCCAGCTTCTACTACTACTCCAACAAGTGCTCCATCAGAGTTTGCCGCCGACATCCCGTACGAACACTCAGATACAGAGACTCTCGATGTGTCGGGTTGTCATTATGAGTCAATCCCACTAGACGAGGTGATACACTTCCCTCATCTAGCCGAGACAGCAAGTGTTGATGTCATCTCCCCGGAAGCAGCGCCGACAGACCTTTCAGATCTTCAGATTCCGGAAGAAGCCCGGAGAATACTTCGGTCGCTTGCTCAAAGCCTCCGGATCTATCAGAAGGGGGATGACATCCTCCGAGACACAGACTACAACAGCTTGCTCTCCTCGGTTCAGTTTCCCACTCCCGAAGCTCCTCAGACGATCTCCTCAACGACTCCTGATTCCTCAGCTCCTACCGTCATCCAGTTGAACTGGAACCACTCGGTCATCTTCAGGCCGTTTCTCGAGGAATCCTTCTCCCGGATCTTTCAGCAAGAAAAGCTGCACGTGTGGTCCAGGAAGGTGTATTTTGGGATCTCACACATGAAGAAGCTGAGAAGAAGAACGGCGTACGTCCACCAGAGGGTTTGCAACTGGGCGACTCACGGGCGACAACGGATAAGACGTCGATTCACGAAGGTAACTAATGTTACCCTTACAAACACAAACATCAGTTATTCCTCGAGTTCGATGTTCGCATGTACGGCACCGGCAGACCCGCTGGAGAATTACACGATTGGACGTTCACTGAAGCCGACCTGGACCGGATCCACCTCGAAGACCTCCTAGCGCTCATCAAGTATCTACAAGGCCCGATCCTCCGACCAAAGTATTATCCCGATGGCCTTGAGGTTCTGAAGAAATATGTTCGTCATGCGATCACTCTGGCTCGTGTGACGGACTATCAGTTAGCCATCGAGAGCCGCCAGCCCAAAGTCAACCTGCTCCGTCCGAACCTGAACGTGTCCGCAATTGGAGCATACCTTCTCTACATGCCGTCCAGAGTACTAGAGCATGGGGTCGTCTACGTGACCAAGAAGAAGAAAGAGCGCAAGTTTATGCGATTCAGCGAGCTTGCCAAATTCTGCGACGGTACCTTGCTTTATGTGTACAACGGGCTCACGAGCAGACTGTTGACTGATCAGATCCCTTCTTCAAAACTTGGTGGACGGGAAGGCAAAGGTCTTGGAGGCTATGGACTTGATCGAGAGGAAACTGAAGGAGAGGCTGATGTACCGTCGGGTCGAAGATGCTATGAAGATGCGAGCAAGGATAATAGGAGAATGGGACGAGTTCGTGCAGATGTCGAAGTGGGAGTCTGCCTTAGAGTTACCGCCACCCTTCTGACTTCTTCCCAAAGGGGGAGATTGTTAGACCTCTGATTGTGAAGAGTCAGAAGATTTATCTTTAATGCTTTCAGTAGTTAAATTTACTTTGTTTGAAACAATTATCTTTTTGTTAGCCCTTGTTTAGAAGTTTGGAACTTCGGGGGCCGTTTATGTCATTCTTGTATTTTCTCTCATTCCTATTTAAGGAATGAGAGGTTTAGGGTTTTGGTATGAATGCTATTACAACTTTGGAAATTATCTTTATTGCAACTTATATCTTTTCTCCATTGATGCATTCTTCAAGCTTAATGTGTTCATCATTTTTTATTATGATTTCATTCCATCTCTTTTCTCTATCATTTATGGGACAAACACAAAGAAATATAAAATCAATAATAATAAAAGTCTAAGGGTATAAAGATAAAATGACAAAAAAATAAAATAATAGTGTTGTTCTATGTGTTAGAAAGTCTCAAACAAAATTTCCTAAAATTTCTTTTAAATACGCGATCAAAACTCAAAATCCGTAAAAAAAATTGCATTCATTTATGACATATTTTTTTATTTTAAAAACTTTAACATTGATTAAAATATTAAAATACTTTATTTATTTATTTATTAAAGTATTATTTTTATTTCTAAATTTTTATTTTTAAAATTTTCGATTGATGACCTCATTTGGTAATCATACTTTTAGTTATCTTCATATTTGGAAAAAAAGACACCTTTCTCCAACTTTCTTCATGTTTAAGTAGGGCTGTGCAAAACCCGAACGAACCCGAAAACCCCGAAAAAAACGAACCGAAAAAACCGATTTGGGCCGACCCTACCCAAGAACACCCGACCCCCGAACCCGAAAAAACCGAGCCTTCATGCGGTTCGGTTTGGGTATTCAAAATCCACCCCCGCCCTGCCCTGATACCCGAACAAGTAATATTCAAATCAGTTTTTAAATATATTACTAAAGCCTAAATATATTATATACTATATAGTGAAATAGTTAATTATCAATTATTAATTTGTATTGTTGTTGCAAAAGAATGAAATATTTATTAAGTTAACCATAGATATCTAATTATTAATTTATTATAGATGGTTTTGCCAAACTAAATGTCTGCATAAAAGATAAATAATGAATTACAAACACTGCATATTGTTTGGGTGAAAAATCGCACGACGCACGACGATCGACTTAAAATCATAAGATATCTTTCAGGATGATAATCCTGTATTAAGATAAGGTCCTGAGATGAGATACGTGTACCCTCGATCGATAATAATCAATCGTCGAACGATCTTTATACTATATCGTATGACAAAGCATACGATATCGCATGAAATGATACTAACAGATGAATATATCTTGAGATTGATCATTTGTAACAGGTAAACAACAAACATTGAAGAACAAATAACCGTTAAAGACCAAGATATACTCCTCATAAAGCTCCAACCGTTACATGCGAGAATTAAGCTTCGGTTATGACCGTTGCATTTAACACACAATTATGGACGACAGTTACACTATAGTCAGCTATAAAAGGAGTTCGAAGACCTCATTTGAAGACATCTGATTACATTGAAGCTAGCAAACACTCTCTACAATCTTGATATTACTCTTTGTAATTTATATTCTCTTTTATTGTAATCGTACGATCTACGCTGTAATTCTCGAGGACATCACCCCTTATTGGTGATACTTATTGCAACGTCGGCTATACTCTTTTAGTCGGCCGCAGGTTTTTTCCTCGACCTCGAGGTTTTTCCTGCGTCATCAAATTGTCTTGTCATTTATTTCATCGCACGTTTTATCGAACTAAATTTCTTTCTCTCGACGGATTCGCCTCACAACATCTTACGATATTAAATTGTGTAATTTTTTACCAAAACAATTTGGCGCCCACCGTGGGGCCCCGTTCTGAGAAAATTTCGTTTGATAAAACGTTTGCTTACTAATCAAATTCTTCGAGTTGCTTGAGTATTCATTGCAGGATTATGGAGAATAACTTCCAACCAACTCTGCAACAACAACTAGCAGCTGCTCAGCAACAAATCCAGCAGTTGGCTAATCAAAACATTGAAGCCAATAACGAAATCGTACGATTACGAGGTCTAAACCCTCAAGTTACTCAAACTAATCCTGCGATATCAGCACCGCTCCCTAGACCACCTCCCGCTCAGCAGAATCAGTTCAGGACACCACAAGCGCCTTCAGTGCCTCAAGCCTCTCAAATACCAGTGATGCCTCAAGTATCTCAAAATAACGTACGTCCACCTCAGAATAACCAATCTCAGACCATTTTTCCTCCTCTTCCATCAGGACCACCTCCTGCATTTACCTACGTTCAACCCCAAGGTGTTCCTCGACCTTTCTATTCAATCCCAGAACCAATACCACACATACCAACAATAAACACTACCGTAACCCATATCCCAATCCAACCCAACTATCAAGGAAATATTGGAGTAACATCTACTGAAAACATTATGGACGTACGATTAAAGATGTTAGAGGAACAAAACAAAGCAATGCTCGCATTGCTCGCAAAACTTCCTGGAGCAGCCGTACCAGTTGAAGTCGAACCAAAGACAGGATTTCAAGCTTCACCCTACGTTGATGAAATTGCTCTCATGGAAATACCGAAGAAATACAACATTCCTGCCTTTACAACCAAGTACTCGGGGATAACAGATCCAGTGGAACATGTCGCGCAATACAAACAACTTATGTGGACTGCTTCGATCCCATCTCAATATCAGGAGGCATGTATGTGTAAAAGCTTCGGATCTACTCTTACAGGAGCCGCGCTACAATGGCTTATAAATTTAAAGCCAAAGAGTATCGAGTCATTCGCTGAATTGGTGAACCAATTCACTCGACAGTTCGCGAGCAGTCGCAAGATGGAAAAGCAAACCAGTGACTTGTACTATGTCGTACAGAAAACTGGAGAAACGATACGTGATTATTTTAACAGGTTTAATGCAGAAATGATCGAAGTCAAGAATTGCGATATAAAAACCGCAATTGAAGCATACAAACGTGGGCTCGATAATTCTTCGGAATTATATACGGATCTCACAAAATATCCACCAGAGAACTTTGACGATGTACGAGCTCGAACGTTAGCCCACATGAGAATTGAAGACGACGCCATCTTCAGACGGAAACATTCGAACGAAAAGAAAAATCTGGGCGCACAGAAGCACGATTTTAAACCTAAGAGAGTAAATAAAATTGGAAACTCTCGACAGGAATCCAAAACTCGCACGAGCAAAGGTACAGGAAGAATTAGATACCCCGATTTATCTACTTACAATTTTGCAGGTACATCCAAAGAACTGGTGGATTCCTTGCGGAAGATCGATGCAAACGTACGATGGCCCAAGAAACCGGAGAACCCCAGCAAAGACAAAGATCAAACTAAATGGTGCGAGTTCCATGCTGATCATGGACACACGACGGACGAATGCATCAGCCTCAAAAAGGAGATTGCTTACCTCAAAACGAATGGGCACCTAAAAGGTATTATCGGCGATGAAGCAAAAAGGCCAGCATCTCCGGTCCATACCAAAGTGGTCAATTGCATTACTGGTGGATCATAAGTATGTGGTTTGACATACTCTGCGGCCAAACGACACGCACGAGAAGGACCTGAAGGATATCCTATTCCTGAAGATTCGAAGACTGCAGCTGAAAAAGAACTTGATGCAGCCAAACTAACGTTCGATCAAGACGATCTATCCGGCGTTAACCAAAAACACCATGATGCTTTAGTTATACAGTTAACCATTGGAAACTGTTTGACCAAGAGAGTATTGGTGGATGGAGGTAGCTCAGCTAACGTTATATTCTCAGATACTCTAAAGATCATGGGCATCGACAGATCCAACATCGTACGACGGACTACAACTCTAGTAGGCTTCAATGGAGACGCGACGAGTACCCTCGGAGAAATAGTATTGCCAGTCTTCGCCAAAGGAATCAACAAGCAAACTAAATTTAACGTCATAGATTGTCCATCCGCATACAACGCAATACTCGAAAGACCCTGGATCCATGATATGAAGGCCGTACCATCGACCTATCATCAGAAGATTAAATTTCCATCTCCCTGGGGCGTGCAAGAGATCGTTAGTGAAAAGAAAATCGCTCGTGAGTGCTACAAGATCACGATGAAGACCAGATCACAGGATATCTAGCAATTACAGAGCCAGGATGGAGTACGATCGTACGATGACCTTCAACTTGAAGAAGTCGTACTAGATCCAAAACATCCTGATCGAAAAGTCTTCGTGGGAGCAACACTAACCCCTGATATAAAAAACAGAATAATATCTTTTTTGCAGGAACACTCAGATTGCTTCGCATGGTCGCACGAAGACATGGTTGGGATTGATCCTGACATCATATCGCACAAGCTGAACGTGGATCCATCCTTTAAACCAATTAAGCAAAAACGACGTAAGTTCGCGCCAGAACGCAACAAAGTTATTAACGACGAAGTTGATAACTTACTAAAAACAGGAAAGATAAGAGAAGTTAAGTATCCAAATTGGCTGGCAAACGTGGTGGTCGTGCAAAAGAAGAATGGAAAGTGGCGAGTCTGTATCGACTTTACGGATTTAAATAAAGCATGTCCAAAAGACCCGTTTCCACTACCTCACATCGATGCGATGGTCGATGCAACGGCAGGTCATGAATTACTCACATTCATGGACGCTTATTCTGGATACAATCAAATCCTGATGCACACGGACGATCAAGAGAAGACAGCCTTCATGACGGACAAAGGGATATACTGCTACAAAGTGATGCCCTTCGGCCTCAAGAACGCAGGATCAACGTACCAACGACTTGTAAACATGATGTTCAAAGAACATCTTGGTCGAACGATGGAAGTTTACATCGACGATATGCTAGTAAAATCCGAACGATCACATGATCACATCGATCATTTGAAGCAATCGTTCGATATCTTACGACAATACAAAATGAAACTCAATCCTACGAAATGTTCCTTCGGAGTACGTGCTGGAAAATTCCTCGGATACATAGTCACTCAACGTGGGATAGAGGCAAGTCCAGAGCAGATCAAGGCCATCAAAGAGATACAATCCCCGAGAAACGTGAAAGAAGTACAAAAGCTTACTGGACGAGTGGCGGCATTAAACAGATTCATCTCACGATCATCTGACAAATGCCACTTATTTTACAATGTACTACGTAAAAACCAAGGTTTCAACTGGACAGAGGCTCATGAAAAAGCATTGCAAGATCTGAAGCAGTACATGGCCTCCCCTCCATTGTTGACAAAACCGATTGAAGGCGAAAGCTTGCAATTATACTTAGCCGTCAGCAACAATGCAGTAAATGCAGTTCTCGTACGAGAGGACGATCAACAACAACATCCGATTTACTACATAAGTAAATCCTTTCTAAATGCCGAGACCAGATATACATCGATGGAAAAATTGCTCTTAGGTCTCGTGACAGCAGCTAAAAAGTTACGACATTATTTTGAATCGCATCATATAATAGTCGTAACCAATTATCCTCTCAAGACCGTACTTCGTAAGCCTGAACTTACGGGTAGATTAGCCAAATGGAGTATCTACCTAAGCGGATTTGATCTCACGTACAAACCCAGAACGGCGATAAAGTCTCAAGCATTGGCAGATTTCGTGGCAGAATTCAGTCCAGAAGTAGAGCAACCATCGCACGACGAAATCAACAATGTGATGATTCAAGACAATCAGCCTTGGACCCTATACGTTGATGGATCCTCTAACATAAGAGGATCGGGATTAGGAATTGTCCTGAAATCATCACACGGGGGGAACATGGTATACTCAATACGATGTGAATTCAAGGCTACCAACAACGAAGCAGAATATGAAGCCTTAATTGCTGGATTGGAAATAGCTTATAACTCGGGGCACGATGTCTGCACGTACGAAGTGACTCGTTACTAGTGGTGAATCAAATTAACGGTGATTTTCAAGCAAAAGATTCAAAAATGATGGTATATCTTGAGATCGCTAAAGAAAGCATCGCACGATTCGAAAAGTTCTCGATAGAACAAATCCCAAGAGATTTGAACGTACAAGCTGACGCTTTGGCTAATCTGGGATCCGCATTCAGTGAACCAACTTTGGAGAACATTCCAATAATTCATCTTACGATGTCTTCCATCGAAGCAAAAGAAAAAGTACAAATGGTCGAAGAAGTCTACAACTGGTCGCTCGATATATGGAATTATCTAAAGTATGATAGACTTCCCGACGACAAGATGGAAGCCAGAAAGATCAAAGTAAAGGCCTCGCGGTATACAATCTTCGAAGGAAGACTATATCGCAAATCCACATCTGGATTAATCCTACGATGCATAACGAGTCAAAAGCATATGAATCAGATCCTACAAGAGATGCACGATGGAGAATGCGGAAACCACTCTGGAGGACGAAGTCTTGCAAATAGAATCTCACGACAAGGCTACTATTGGCCTACTCTTCGAGAAGACGCTATGAGGTACGTACAAAGATGCGACGCCTGTCAGAGACATTCAGGTATGTCTCACTTACCTTCCGAACCCCTACATTCTGTCTTAATCCCATGGCCATTCATGCGATGGGGGATGGACATCGTAGGAAAGTTACCTCCTGCTCCAGGACAGAAAGTTTACTTGCTTGTTCTCACCGATTATTTTTCCAAATGGATCGAAGCTGCTGCTTTTTCTCAGGTAAGAGATAAAGAAGTTATTTCTTTTATCCAAACTAACATTATATACAGGTTTGGAGTACCATCGGAGATCATGTGTGATAATGGTTCGCAGTTCATAAGCGAAAGAACTCGTAAGTTCTGCGATGAACGTGGAATTAGGTTAATAACCTCGACACCTAGATACCCACAATCCAATGGTCTAGCAGAATCGAGTAATAAAGTCATCATTAATTCGATTCGAAAAAGGCTAAAGGAAGCAAAGGGAAGATGGGTCGAAGAATTACCTTCAGTCTTATGGGCAAATCGTACGACTCCAAGGACCTCAACTGGACAAACGCCCTTCTCCCTCGTTTATGGATGTGAAGCAGTACTACCGATCGAATCTCAACTTCCAATAGCAAGGCATCGTACAATGGACCAAAACGTAATAAATCTATATTATGATCTAGATGCATTGGAAGAACTTAGAGAAAAGGCGTTCCAAAAAATGGCATTACAAAAAGCCATGGTCGAACGACATTTCAACAAGAAAGTTAAAGCAAAAATTTTCCAAGTAGGTGATTATGTCCTACGACAGGTATTTCAGAATACTCAAGAGCTAAACGCAGGAAAACTTTCCATCAAATGGGAAGGACCTTATATAATCTCTAAGATTATTGGAAATGGTGCATACAAGCTTACAACCATCGAAGGTAAAGAAATTCCACGAAGTTGGAATGCAATCCATCTTAAGAGGTATTACTTCTAAACCTTATTCATTTCTTATTATTACCTTATTTACGAACGATTACTGACTTGGGCGTCGGAGCGCCGTTGGTCAAACCAACGGCCACCCCTTAGCCACTTTTTTTTATCGCAGGTATCGCATGAATAACGCATGTATCGCACGAATATCGCATGTATCGCACGAATATCGCAAGTATTGCACGAATAACCTAAGCTTATAACGCACGATCACAATATGCACGCGCACAAGATAAAACGCCAGTCGCACGATATAAAATAAAGAAACGTTTCTAAAAAGAACTAAGTTCTAAAAACACAAGTTGACATGTACGATAAACTAAAATCATTCATTCCAAAAGTACTTAAACAAAATAAAAAAGTACTTAACAGAAAGAAAAATCGTACGATTACAAAATAAAACTAAGTACTAAAAGGGGCATCGGATCCCACAACTCCAGCACCATCGCCCGATCCTTCAGCAGCATCCGTAGATCCCACGATCTTAGGAGGAATCTCTTCAGTAGTCAAGATCGCTGGAGTGGATCCAGAGACCATTTCATCTTGAGTCTCCTCCCCAACGGCAGTAACCTCGACAGGCTTCTCTCCGACCTCCTCATCTAGGTCCTTGAGATCGTCGGCATCCAAGAGATCCTCCGATCCCATAAGCTCACGGAAGGCCTCCAATTCTTCCTTAGCGATCCCAACAGTGAGGGTTCCAGCTATCACACGACGCATAAGGGCCGCACGAGCTACGACCCTTATTAACGCCGCCTCGTCCTTCAAATCCTGGATCTCAGAAGATAAGGCTTCTTCCCTCGATGCCTTTTCTAGTTGCATCGCTTTCAGGTCTTCTTCCAATTTGGATGAGCGATCCAGAACGATCTTCATACGAGCCCGCTGCTCCTCTCTCACACGCTCCACTTCTTCGAGCTTCGCCTCTAGGTCATCGATCTTGACCTGTTTAGCCTCCAGATCGGCCGCAAGTTTGAAGACCTTCTCCTTGGCCTTATCAGCCTCCTTCACAGCAGCCCTCTCGCTGATCATTTTGGCTCGCATGTCATTCTTTATGGTCTCCATCCGAGAATGAAGACCAAGGCTGGCTTGAAAGCCCTGGAAAGCGAAGAAAGTTAATTAAAAACGTACGATATCAGAAAATAAATCATGCGATAGAAAAAAGACTTACCAAAAAGGAGAGGCCCACAGCCGCAGCATCGATTTCCTCGAACCTCAGCTTGGAAAATTGTTCCTTTTGCGAAGGAAGGAGGAACTGTTCGATGGCTGGGAAGATGTCCTCCTTCTTCATGACATCTCCCTCCAGGAAACCCTTAGGCAAGGTTATGTTCATTGAGGATGAACCAACATCGAAAGACGTCTTCTTTGGCGCCTTCGCAGGAGTCTTTGTTGCTTTGGTTCCCTTCGGCTGATCCTCAAGAGGCGCAGACCTGATCGGTGAGGCATTGATCGCGTCATCCACCTTTCGAACGGTTTCATGCGACGGATCGGAGGTCTCAGACGTAGACCTCGTACGTTTTGCTGGAGGTTCACCCCCAGCCATTTCTTTCTTCTTCAAAGCCGCCCTCTTGGCAGCCTCCAACTGTTCAGCCCTCCTCGACGGTTTCTTCGATGATCCTATAAAAGCAAAATACGTATAAGAAGCAAATAATAAAATAATATCGTACGATATGTTAAACGTACGATATACCTTCCATCTCCTCCTCTGAGATCACTTGGACTTCAGGATCCGTTTGTGTAACTTCTTCTTCTTCACACTCTACCACGATCTCTTTAGCCTTCTGGGTAGAGTAAAAACGTTCACTGATGCTGTACGATAAGAATCGTTCGACTGCAGCCTTTGATTCTTCAGTAGGGTCGAACGAGAAATCAATTTCTGCAAAAATAGTCGAGCATTAGATAAACAGATCAAAAAGTTACGGATAAAAGTATTTTACAAGAAAAACACCTATACCTAATGGATTCCACTCTGGAACCACCCAATCCCCATCTCCTAAGACCGAAGAAGACTGAACGAATACGTATCTTGTCTTCCAACCCCTGTCGTGAACTTGAGTACCGTGAACCAGCATCGAATCCCCTCTGCCTTTGGGAAAAAGACCGTATCGATGATACTCCGTTGGCTTCACCGTATACGCCGTAAGTAGGTCATCGACAGAGAATGCAGGACGACCCCAATCCTTCGTCACACGTTCGATGACGTTAATAACCCTCCAGAATTGGGGCATCAGTTGACCAGGAGAAATATCGAAACGACTCATGAAAGCTCGCGACAGAGGACTGTATGGCCATCTAAAACCTATTTTAAACGGGTATTCAAACAAAGCAAAAAACCCCGCCGGTGCATCCGCTGGTCTAATCTCACTAGCCACCCTAACCATAGCATTATCCGGCAATCCTGATAATTCCCTTAAAGCCATAACCTCTAAACTATCCTTAATCGTACTCTTAACCTCAGGCGACATAATGAAATCCAACCTATCAAGACTTCTTCTTAACCTAAGAAACCTAAGAGTATCAAGACCTCTAGTACTTTTATGGGCAATGGATTTTAAACGCATGAAAAACTAAGAAGAAGATGATACCTTATAAAGAATCGTCGCTCAAATCCTTGCCGAAAATAGAGGATTGATTTTGGGAAACGATTGCTCTAACAAATTAAGAGATATGTATCTAATTCAAATTGAAATTATCTATTATATGGAAATTGAATTTCTCTCCAAGTATTGCAGGTCCAATCGAACAATGACACGCGTTCAATTACAACCGTTGAGAGAACAGCTGTCGTAAACGCGTCATCACGACGACGTCATCGAAACCGTTCCTATTCAAATTGATTTAAATGAAATTCGATTCACTAACAATTGATTATTCTTTAGCATAACTAACGATCAGCTTTTGCAGATAAAAGATTCAGAAATATTCAGAATAAAATTTTTCTAAATCTCGGGGGCAAACTGTCTGGGTGAAAAATCGCACGACGCACGACGAGCGACTTAAAATCATAAGATATCTTTCAGGATGATAATCCTGTATTAAGATAAGGTCCTGAGATGAGATACGTGTACCCTCGATCGATAATAATCAATCGTCGAACGATCTTTATACTATATCGTACGACAAAGCATACGATATCGCATGAAATGATACTAATAGATGAATATATCTTGAGATTGATCATTTGTAACAGGTAAACAACAAACATTGAAGAACAAATAACCGTTAAAGACCAAGATATACTCCTCATAAAGCTCCAACCGTTACATGCGAGAATTAAGCTTCGGTTATGACCGTTGCATTTAACACACAATTATGGACGACAGTTACACTATAGTCAGCTATAAAAGGAGTTCGAAGACCTCATTTGAAGACATCTGATTACATTGAAGCTAGCAAACACTCTCTACAATCTTGATATTACTCTTTGTAATTTATATTCTCTTTTATTGTAATCGTACGATCTACGCTGTAATTCTCGAGGACATCACCCCTTATTGGTGATACTTATTGCAACGTCGGCTATACTCTTTTAGTCGGCCGCAGGTTTTTTCCTCGACCTCGAGGTTTTTCCTGCGTCATCAAATTGTCTTGTCATTTATTTCATCGCACGTTTTATCGAACTAAATTTCTTTCTCTCGACGGATTCGCCTCACAACATCTTACGATATTAAATTGTGTAATTTTTTACCAAAACACATATAATTTTTTTTTCATTGGCAGTGTGCAAGACATTGGCAATTGGCAATTCTACATAACCCTTATGGCAAAACAATTAACACAACCATATATTTATTTTTCCCATGGCATTATCTTTTATGTATGGCAATTCTCACAAACCCGCCACCCGCCCCGAACTACCCCGAACCCGCACACACCCGAACCCACACATACCCGAACCCCGATAGCCATATATGGGGATTGTTTCTTACCCCCGAAACCCGATCGGATTTCTTGCTTCCCCACCCGCCCCGCCCCGCCCCGTGCACAGCCCTATGTTTAATATAGTTTTTTAAAAACTAATGAAGCAAAATATTAGCTCAAAATCTTTATATTTTTCATTTACTTCATCTTAGAGAAATTATTGAAGATATTTTTAATAGTACAAAAATAATATTATTTTAGAATAATTAAAGTACTATACAAATTATTAGGTTATATTTATGTGATTACATTTCTATTAAAAAATAGCAATAAAGTTTTCTAATAATTTATTCGCATCAAATACAAGTAATTATAATTTTTTTAAGGAGATATACTAAAACAACATATAAGAAATATAAAATCATAATACAATATTATAGTTTAGAGTAAAATACATTTTTGGTCCCTATAGTTTAAAAAGTACACATTAGCCACTACAATATGCTATTTTGTCCAATTTTGGTCCCTCTATCTAACGGCTGTTAAGTGAAGCCGTTAGTTTAGGGGTAGTTTGGTCTTTTCCTAATTTTCTTTTATTTTTGTTTTCAAAAAATGAACTCAAGGACCAAAACTGTAATTTATCAAAATTTGTTCTGCATTAATAAAAACCCTAACCTAAAATTACATGTGAATAAGAAACCAACCATCACCACCTTAAAAGCAACCATCAGATTTGAATAAAAACCCTAACCTTTTGTCACCACCCAGCTCCACCATCCACCACCACCATCGTCGTCTGCCTCCACCACCCACCTCCGCCGACGTCTGCCTCCACTACCCACCTCCGCCGACGTCTGCCTCCACCACCCACCTCCGCCGCGGTGTGCCTCCACCACCCCCCCCCCCTCTGCCGCGGTGTGCCTCCACCACCCCCCTCCGCCGAGGTGTGCCTCCACCACCCCCCTCCGCCGCGCTGTGCCTCCACCACCCCCTCCGCCGCGCTGTGCCTCCAGCACCCCCTCTGCTGCGGTCTGCCTCCACCACCCCTTCCGCCGCGGTCTGCCTCCACCACATTGCACACCATCAGTCGTTGCCTCCACCACCGGTCGCCCCACCTCTACCACCGGCGAACACCTTCTACAAACGACTCCCCCTTCTCCGGTGACCTTTCTCCGACGAAAAACATTTCACGATTAGGGTTTAGATCTGCACTTCAATTTGATTTTGGGCTTTTCATTTAGGTTTTGATTTAGATTTTTTCATTTAGGTTTCGATTTTTAAATTTGATTTTGGGGTTTGATCTGTTCTTTAGCACTAGGTTTAAGTGTGATTCCAGAGTTAGTTCCGTGTGTGTTTTGATCTCTGTGTGTGTTTTGTGTGTGCAAGTTTCGATCTATGTGTGTATTTTGTGTGTGTTTTCAATCTGTGTTTTGTGGGATGGGGGTGGGTGGTGATGGTGGGTGATGGTTAGTTAGTGGTGGTGATGGGCGATGGTTAGTTAGTGGTGGTGATGGGTGGTGATGGTGGTGGTTGGAGGATGATGAAGATGAAGATAAAGGATGTAGGATGAAGGATGAAGATGAAGGAGTAAATTGTAATTTTGGTCCCTGAGTTTATTTTTTTAAAAACAAAAATAAAAGAAAAATAGGAAAAGACCAAACTACCCCTGAACTAACGGCTTCATTAAACAGCCGTTAGTCAGAGGGACCAAAATTGGACAAAATAACATATTGTAGTGGCTAATGTGTACTTTTTAAACTGTACGGACCAAAAGTGAGACTTTTGTCAAACCACAGGGACCCAAAAATTATTTTACTCTATAGTTTATAAAAGCAAAAGGACAAAAAAAAATCAAATGATTGACATAAAGCTTAGATGTATATTTAGTAAGACGGTTTTCTATCTATAACTTTTATAAAGGTGGGTATGAATAAGTGTATGTGAATGATAAGGATATCATGAAAGAGAAGAGCTATAAAAATATGTGAAATACAGGGGATAGTGATAGCAACTTCTTTGTAATTTATATGAGTGCAATTAACCTTCTACTATGATAATTCATTAATCCGAATTAATTATTCTGATTTTGGCTTTTTTGCTTTGACTTTGAAGTTATTGTTTACTTTTTTCATGCTCTTTTTTGTTTTGTTGTTTCTTAAAAACACAACTTCATAATAGTCAAACACTATATCTTTAAGTATGAACAAAATCAACTTTTATAATATTTAATTTTGTAAATAATAAAGTTAACATATTTATAATGTATTTATTTATCGAATAATATTGGGTTGGTGTTAGGTAGAATAATTAAGCAGAATGATTAAGAGTTATTTTAACTATTTATATAGTAACGAAGGGATCATAAAAAGTTTTTGAAGGATACTTTTCACAAAGGGTATTATTATAAACTTTTGAAGGATACATTTCACAAAGGGTGTTATAAAAAACACATTACGACACTTTATTTTGTATAGTTCAACTTATAAACTATGACAAGCCACTTAATTAATAAGTCCTATTAACATATGATGTTGTCCTATTACTTAAAATTCTAGTAGAGTTTTTTCTTTATAAATATCTTATTTTAGAGATGATATGACACTTAATTTATAAGCCATGGCGACCGATGTACTCGCTGAAGTGGGCCATCACGCACGTAGCAAAGCCCAAGGGGCATTTTAAATATACGTATAGGATTTAGTAGATTCATTTTTAAATTGTTTTCAATAATAAGTTAGCCGCTACGCTTCTCATGGTCTGTTCTCAATCTCTCGTCTCCCTTGCTGTCAATCTTGTCTACTTAATCTCGTGTCCCTTGTTGTCAATCTGGTATGCTCAAGTGCCCTGTTTGTCATTTTTGGTTATTCCTATTGGATTTGGAATGTTCCATCTCTCCCTCTCTCTCTCTATCCCTCCCTCCCTCCCCCCATCCTCTCCAACCGTCGGAATCTTAATCGTTTCGATGCACTTTATTCTTCTTTTTCATCAACCTTTTTTGCATAGTTAGTTTCTCCAGTTTTCTTTATTTTATTTTTTTTTGTTTTTTCTAAGGAATTACTTAGAATGTTATGGCCTATAATTATCAATTATGTATTTGGGATTTTTTTTGGGATGATTGATATTGGTACAATTTAGGTAGGTTTTTGGGAAGTGTAGAGAGATTGAATTGCATATAAGGTGAATCATGAGTATGATTATCTATTCAAGATCGTCTTAATCGAGGATTCGAGTTTTGAAAAATCTATCATACTTTCTGAGTTTACTAGGAATAAGTTTTGAAGTGTAAATTTACCATTGGCGTTGCATTTGCTAGAAGGACTTTACAGGTTTGACCCTTCCTGCGAAGCTTATTTGAATATCCAACCATGCAATTTGGTCTCTATGATGTTGATCACATTCATTTCGTATTACTTTTACACGTTGGACCTTCATACCAAATAATATGTTTCTATTGAGTAAAATCTATGCATTTAACGACCAAAAGATGTTTGTTGGAATTTTCTAGAGATTTAGTTGATCATGACTTCTTAGATTTTTTAATGTTTTTCCTTATGATTAGTTTAGGATCATATACCAAAACTGCAATAACAACACTAAGTGACAAAGTCAAATAGTGAATGGCTAATGGTGTAATGTGGATATTGTAGGTGAAGATCAAGTAAGAGACATAATAATTTTGGTCCTATGATGAGGAATGATAGAACCACTAGGATGCTATGGCTCCATGGAGCTTGTTTTGTTTTACTATGTGTGTAATTTGCTTCAAATATATGTTAAATATTAACTACAATACCTATAAATCCCGATTAAAACACCAAGACCAAAGAACCATAATCCAATACCAAGATTACGCGGAAATAGTTTGTAGTGGCAAAAGGGGAGGGAGGGGAATTTATTTCACTCTCCTTCCAGAGCATCCAAAACTATTAGACCGACCCTGGTTATGTCCTATTAAACTAACTAATATGTGTTTCTACATGTAATGGCAGGTAAGCATATTTTCCAACCACATAAAGTGTCCTATATTATACTCTATTATTATAGAACTAGGTTCCCTAATTTTTTCTTAACAACTTACAGTATGATACATAGAGAATAAAAGAGTTAATGGGGCAGATCACTAGAAGAGAAAAAATGAGCTTGAAAGAAGTTCGTAATTCTGCATCAGAAACTGAAAGACAATCTCTTACATGAATTCTTCTATGACCTAGGTCGCATGCCAGGTGTCTCGCGTATCCTAATGGTATTGCACATACCGCTTGTATTTGTTTATTTGATTAGTGTTTTTTAACTTGTTTTGGATAACTATTTGTTATTTTAGTTATTATTTATTTTCTTTTTAATTATTAGGATTATGATTTGACAGAATCAAATTCAATTAAGAATTAAACACAACCCAAAGATTGTTAAAGATGTTTGCGGAATAACACTTTAACAATAAATTAATGAAACAATAAACACACTTAGAATGAAGGAAATCACAAGTCAAGAAGATTAAAACTTGAATGATTACAAATCAAATCTCCAATTTATTGAACATGCTCAACAGACGTACTAAGTGGCGTTTGGTTTGGGGTATTGAGGGGTTAAGAATGGGAATGATAATTAAAACTGCTGTTTGGTTTGATATTATATAATAGAATCTTTCTTGCAGATCCAACAATTTTCATTCCTGACCAAATTGGGGGAATGACATTTTTATTTCTATTTGGTTCTTTTTTATATGCATTGTTCCATCTATGGATGTTAAATTAAACATCTTTTGTTTTTTCAAGTTAGAAAAACATTTTTTTTAATATGAAGCAATTTTTCATTGATTATACTGGGTTAACCAAACAACGTCAATGTAATGCTCATTTCTATTCCCATTCTCCTGCATTCGCATTTTCATTTTCATTATCATTTCCTAAAATGAACCAAACGCTCCCTAAACTTCTCTAAAGTAAGGATTGCTAAACAATATTGGGGCTATCAACTTCTAATGCATACGAAAAACAACTATATATTATAATCTAAGCAACTAGACTATATATACATTAGAGATTACAAGATAATCATGAAAATTAAATTGATCTTCAGAACCCATTCCATAATTATCTCCAACTCCTAGTCTTTCGAATCAAGCAACAAAAACATCCTTATCGACATAAGCAACACTATGGTCTTCTAATAGTAACTTCTGAGACTCGGCGACATTAACTTTTAACACTAGTAGTATTAACTTGTCTGCCAGTATTAACTTCAACTAGCAGTACTTTCTTTTCTAGCAGCACTATCTTGTTCGCTCAGTTTTACTAATGATACTTAGAACATTTTAGATCCAACAATCTCCCCCTAACTTAACTTATTTGAAAAAAAAATTAAGTTCTTCAAAATAAGGGTCTTCATGATGCTTTCAAAATCAACTAAGTACTTGTCTCTGATCCTTGATCATGTCGACAAGGTTCTTTCCCATTTCTGATCCATTATCACCAACCAACTTTGACTGTATCATACCATCCAGTCTTACTTTGTCATGTTTGTACTTTTTTTCAACCAAGTACTCCATGTGTCCATTTAAGAAGAACAGAGCATAACTCCACATTTCTTGTACAAATACCATCTTATCACATTTGCTCTATCTAAGTTGATTCTTTCAGGATCAAACACAAGACAATGTGACTCCATGATCAGCCTGGTCTCATCTTGTGGTCCTTGTTGAATCTTGTCTCCATATAAGCTTAATGCAACTGAATACATCTCTTCCAAATATTTTCTTGAATACTTCTGTATGAACTAATAAAGATTTATGTGCACATCATACTTGAAGTTGGCCCTCTTGAATATGATGAAGTGTTTATTCTTTTCCACAAAATCTTTGGAAGATTAACATTAGTGGATTGGCATTTATAGGAGGTGCATCTGTTGTCTTAGGAGGCATATCCTTTGTTATAGGCACTGTTTTGGTTGTATCTGATGCTTCCTTATCTTCCTCTGTTGACTGTAGCTGCTCAATGGTTACAACAACATTCTGCTCGTTTCTATCAACTCTTACCTTCTTGACACTCTTATTGTGAGCAATAGTCTTCTTTCTTTTAACAACTTTAATCTTCTGTGCAAGACATTCTTTCTTCTTCACATCCTCATTTTATTTAGTTAGAGTTCTTTCTTCACTATCTAGAGATGGCGTTTGTATGTTGATATTGTGTCTTTCTTTCATCTTCCTTTCCACAACAATTAGAGTCTTCTTGTAGCTTAGCCATTTCTTTTATGTACAAATCTTCCAACCTATTTATCGACATTTTGACAAACACCCCTTCAGGTACTCCAACTGCTCCTTTCAGAAAAGTAATCATCTTTTCCTTTCTTGTAGAGCAAGAAAAGTTTTGGAAGATTGTTTTTGTCTTGTAGCTCTCTTGGTTACTTTCTTTGCTGCACTTTTAATAGTCCTTTGATATTCTGCAGTAAACCTTTTGGCCAAGCCCTGTGTATGCTTCTTATCCTTTCTTTCTTGATAATGATCTTTTTTTATAGCCCCCTTTTGGAACTATTCAGATAACTCTTTTGCATATTCTTTATCAAAAGCAAATTGCTGATCCTTGGTCATCACGCATATTCTTCTGTTATCTTTTCTTTTCCTTTGGTCATCTTTCAGAGACTTCTTTTTCGGTTCCTTGTTGACTCCTTCCTTAATCACCACTCCCTTGGCCTTTGGAATGACTTTAGGAGTGTTGTTATTCACTTTAGCTAATGCCTCAATCTCCTCAATCTCTTCATTGCTCATCCCAGTTTCTGTTGCTGATTTCTGAGTTTCTACTGCTGGTTCATTTGTTTTTGTTGCTCTTCTACTTTCTGCTTCTTGTACACTTGTTTTTGTTGTTGGTTTATCTGTTACTACTAGCTCTGTAGTTTCTATCATTTGTTGTTTTTCTACTGCCTGTGTGATGTTTACTACTGCTTCCTCAGTTTCTGCTGCTTGTTTCCCTAAATTCTCTTGATCTTCTTTACTCATCTTTTCTAAATTTTTTGCTTGCTCCCCCTCAAACCATGACTACATTCCTTCTTGATTCTCTTTCTCAACTTCATTCTCTTGATCCTCTCCCTTTTTGGAAGCATCATGAACAAGCTCGGATCTTCTTGTAAGTACAAACTGATGTCTCTTCTTCTTGTGAACCGATCTGAGAACCATTTTCTCTAGGTTCTCTATCTGCTTCTGTTGAGAGTCTATGACATTCTGCATCTCTTTGATTGTTTCTCTTTGTTGGTGTACATCAAAGGCAATCATGCCACAAGTTGTCATCAATTCCTCGTACGTATACCTGTCCTCACCCCTTTAGGTGCTTTTACCACCCTTGGAGGATCATTAGATCTTTTAATAGAGTCATTTTGCCTAGCAAAAGCACCATCTACCCCCTTGGTTTCTTGGCACCCGTGTCCTTTAGATGATTCCTCATCCAAAGTTGTCGTGGAGAGGGTCTTAGTGATGTTCACACTGGCCTGACCTACACCCTGTGTAATGCCAGTAGTGTGAGCCCTGCTATCCACATGCTCATCCCCCTCCATAAAGAGAACCTTCATGGAGTTAGGAGACACTCATTGGGTTCCTTTTGGATATTCTCTAATGGAGAACGGTCTACTAGAGGGCTTGTAGGCTATTGGGGTGAAGATGCATGAAGGAAGGAACATTCTGCTTCTTTTGATTTCTTTGATATGTGAGTGTAACTCGGGGACTGGGTTGTTCAACAAGGACTAAGGGATAATATTGGAACTGGATGGTATGGGTTGGACATCATTGTGTGTGCACATGGATGTAGGGTGAGCCCCTGATTCCTGACCATGATTAGGGTGCATAACCATCATTGTAGAGAACAATGGTGTAACTGTACCAGAAAAGTCCTTGCTAGGTCTTTTCATGTTAGAGAATACTTTTCTTTCTGGAGGTTTTGGTACATAAACCTTCTTAAAGGATGGTAAATCCGTCAATTCCTTGTTAAACACTTCTTGCAATCCAAGTTTGCAAGAAGGCCATTAAAAATCATTTGTGAAAAATTGAACTTTCTGGAGTTAGCTAGGCACACAAGAGCATTGGCTATTATGCTGCTAAATTCACTCTATCTAGTTGTCTTTTGAGAAAGACTATATTGGAGAGTATGGACAAAAAATTTCCATTATGGAGAGAATTTTATTTTGAAAAACTTGAACATACCTATTTGACCTTCATATCTCATACGTTGCAGTTCTCCAAAGTAGGGAGACAGAGTATACCTGATGCATCATCAAGGTGTAGATGAGTACGAATGATGTCCTCTGTAATGACAATTCGTTTTCCACAAATGGTGGACTGGATTTGTTGGACATTAGAAGTGGTTTGGACCAACATATTTTCCCAAAATTGTTACATGTACTCCTCATAGATTAGTATTGATAGTTAAGGCATATGGTATGTGAGATGCTTTCAAGAAATCTACAATCTCATAAAATCCTTCAGCTTCTTTGGGTTTCTTTTGTTGGGATTTTGTGCAATCCTCGTATCAAACTGACACGAGAATAACTGTGAATCTCAAACCGAACTGGATTAATATCACATGACAAAACCATAAGAAACAAACTGTTCTATAGGTTCAAACAATCAAACCTAACTGGTTTGATTAAGCGGAAGCAATAATGATATAAATCCCGAAAACATCACAGATCTTTATTGTATATTTTATTTAACTAACACAACTAATAATAGGTTTAGGATTATTACTTGGATTGCTTGAGATAAATCCACCCGTAATCGACCAAACGGAATTCCCTCTAGCTGGATCTAACCCCGAACACCTCACGAACAAACGGTACGCGAAGAACAAGAAAACACGAAAACCCGAAACTGGTTTTCGGGTTTGTTGTGGATGGACAGAGAGAGAGAGAGAGAAAGAATGGAGAGAGAAAGAAAGGTTTCTTTTTGGTAAATTAATAAGTGTATAAAACTAATGACCTAGCATATCTACTTATATGGAAAAACTTCCATATATCAGATGGCTTCCAAGTTATCTGTATTCTTTCTTTCTCTTTAAGAAAGAATACTTACCATAATTATCTTATTCTTTCTTTTTCTCTAAGAAAGAATATTTTACTATTATTATATTTTCCATATAATAATTTCTAGATAATTATAAACCAATTAATTTATTAATATATATTTATTTAACTAATAAATATATATATATATATATATATATATAACATTAATTAATTATCTGAAACCTTTTACTTTGGGGTTTATACAGAAAACACTCAACTGTTTTATAATTTACTATTATAAAACCAAACTCTCCAAACTGAGGTTAATTTTACTATCCGAATTATAGGTCCTCACAGGTGTGACCCTCAAGTGTCTTATAACGTTGGATGTGCGATCAAACGGGTTGTCAACTTATGCACATAATTGCTAACAGACTCCCACTTGTGCAAGTTGGCAATACCAGATTGATGACACGGACCTATGGAGGCCCCTAGCCAGGCACTTAGGCTAACCAGGTTATAAGCACTCTTATACCCAGGTAGGTGATAAAACGTTCCCTAAAGGAAACAACATTCATGAACAAACTGTCCACAAATCGGGTATAACTAGGCTTTTCCTTTTGCATCACGATATTTGAATTTTGAGTATGAGCTTGGATACAGTCAACTCTAAATACTCAAAGATTATGTTTCTCGACTATCCGACCTCTACTGATTGGTAAACGACAAAGAACAAATCAGTTCGTTTGGGCATGGCCATGCACTTCATCAGTCTTTTCAGTCACTCAAGGGGCCCGAAAATATCTCTCTTCATAGAAGAGGTGCAAATCCCATCTTGCATATCTGCATTTGTCACCACGGCTTTCGCTGAATCTAGTTACGCCCCGTATGACCACCCTGTTACGGCGTGATGTTAGAACGAACTTAGTATCCAACGGTCCTCGTAATGCCAAACCAAATACCTCAGGTGCTAAGGACAACCTTTGGGAGTTTTACTCATGACTAAATCCATGGAGTAATCTCAACCGGCGGATCACATCCGATATTCGCTGCTCTATCGAATATCCGTGTAGTTTTTGGTCTACATCACTTGTAGTTGTTATTCAACCCAAAAACTCCACGATGACTTTATAGCCCTACCAGGTTCCCACCTTGATAAGTTGTCACGGATAATTTCAAATAAAAACTGAAACTAGTTTTTATTCCCGGATCAAAAACATGCTAAGTGTAAGAGAAACAAAGAAACTAATTTCGTATAGTCCTCTATATTCCACTCTGTAATAATAACGAAATTAATAGCATTTCTAAGTTACTTTTATAGTGTCTACTTAACGTATACTAAATACTGATTTAAACGAAGTATCACCTTTCTTCAGTTTAAACCCTTTGATTAGTGTTTACCGTACTAATCTAAGAAACAACCAAAACAGTACAAGTTTAGTATCAACTGATACTTTTTACTTGATTCTACTAATCTCGTTTTGCAAACACTCAAAAACAAAATTAGGCTTTTACCATATTCCCTGAACCTGGAGATACTGGAATAACTCCTGGTTTCCTTGAATATGAAACATCAAACTGCAACTTCCCTTGGTTGCTGTGTAGATGAATGATTTCAACCTGAAATCAAACAAAAATTTCCATTTACCAGACTGATAAATCCAGGAAATTTATCCTAGTATTTTACAACACTTTAGAGTCTAAAAGATACTTGATATCTTTAAATATTCCAACACAGTCTAATTATTGATTAAAGTCAATTATGACTTTATACTGTCTCAAAATATGAAACTATTTTTCCTATCCTTTTTAACTAAAAGGTAGATCTTATATCTTATGAATTTATATCCTATCTGGATTATAATTCCGAGATATATTAAATCAATAATTAATATATATATATATATCTTATTCTTTATCACAGTCCTGGATATAGAATAAACTGGGATCCCACTAACCTGTATGAAAACTGACTATTACTCAAAATTAACTATTGACTTTAGTCAAAACTTGACTTCCTAGTCAATTCTATTTTAAGTAATACTAGAATTTAACATTTACAAAGCTTAACTGGATTTTATCAAATCCTAATTCCAAAACTTGGAATTTTCTAGTTTTATAAATACTGATGTTATCAATGTCGTCTGAGATAACATCCTAAATTCTTTCCAAAACATGTGAGTAATTAAAACTGACTATAAAATACTTTTATAATCTCTCTTACTCATGTATATTCCTAAAGTAATAGTACTTCGTGTGTTTTGACAGTTTTCATATAACTATTGCTTCAAATTAATTAATTAAAACATTGAAGCAATTCTGTTAGTGACATATATGACATCTAGGATCTACTATTTGAATCAAGTCAATCTTGATTTAAACAGATTCAAAACATCATTACGCACAAGATATTAAATCAAGACAATAATTTTAAAACTTAAAACCAATTTAAGAAACCATAGTCATCCAAAAGATCACAATCATTCAAAAATGTTTCAAAAACCACGAACATAAAATAAGATTGTCTTGATAAATATCTAGTAATTAAACTCGCACGTTGATGCGGTATTTATTGTATATAAAAAGCGAAACAAGTTTTAACCTCTAAAAGCCTAGCCACTGATCGTGAGTAATATAGTGTAGGAAAGTCCAGGTATCGTTCTTACCACTGGGAATGGTTAAGCTAGATGTCAACTAAAGGTATAATTAATTAATCTGGAAAATGGGGGTTTTGCTTTTGGAAAAGTATTTTTAAAGATAAAAGACAAATAATAAATAAACCTAACCAAGAAGTGGAAAACTGATGAACAGACACACATTGGAGATAAGTGAATCCATTATGGTTTACTTTCATAAGACATAGATTAATGATTGTTGTCAGAATTTAAGCACATAGCACCCAAGCATGTATATCTAAGATTATCAACTAGGTTTTGGTCCTCCTAGCGAAAACCTTTCTGTCCACTTTTTTCAAATTTTGACCGAAATGATTTGGGTATCAATCCTAGACATTAAAAGACATTCTATGACCCTAAAAACACACCAAAAGCATGGAAAACTTAAAAACTCACGGGTTGCCTCCCGAGAAACGCTTGTTTTTGTCATGAGTCTCGAGCCTGACTCCGGGTTTAAGCACTCCCGTTTGAAACGAAACACCCTTCACTTGCAATTAAGCAAGGGTGATAATAGTGGTACATACCTGGGCTAATTGACTTACCTTTGTGTGATCCACCAGGTAGAGTTGCGCACCACTTATCATACCGGTTCTCATCATGTCTCCTTGCAGAATGAACATCAGATTTGCGCGAGTTTGGCCTAAGATCCTTTAAATATGTCGTTAGGGATGTTGGGTTAACCAATTGTTTTTGACAACTGGCTTCCCAAAAAGGATCTTGTGCCAATACTCCTTGAACTGTGCGTGGATTACCCTGTGAAAACGATAACACGTCGTTAGACTCATCCTTATTAATCAATGGAGGACTTACCGTTTGTTGAGGAGGGGTTTGATCCGACGATGCTTCTTTGGGTAGATCATCTTGCATTAAAGCTCCGAGTCCATCTAGGCAGTCATCATCAAAGTATTCTTCAGTTGCATTAACCTGCCATGAAAACTCTTCGTCAGAATCGTCATAATCAGACCATGGTGGAAGTACCTCATGTTGAATCCATGAATCCTCTATTGGTGGCGCAAGCTTTTCGATAACGGTTTGATCCATGGAATTTATTATTATTGTCGAAGGCTCTTCGATTGGTTGTTTGTCATTTGGTCGGGCATCTTCTTGTAATGAAAGTTCAACACCCTTCCCGAACCAAGTACCTTCCACCTTCATCTTTGAGTACGAATCCTGTCCAAGTAAAAAAATTTCGTTAGAATCACTGTTAACCTTAAAACTTGGACAACTTACTTGTGGCTGAATGGTAGAGTGAGTCAGCCATTCGGATTTCTTCATTGATTCTCGCATTCTTTCCGATTCCTCCCTCATCTTACGCATAGAATCTGCCAATGAGTTGAAACTCCTTAGGCCGTCCTCCCAATCTTGTTCTTTTGATCCCCAAGAAGGCTGATCATCCGATTGTTCATCCATCATATCATCCTGTAAAATCAAAGAACTATTAGAATCCTCAGATTTAACAAATGGACGATTTACCTTTTGTTGTAGAGATGATTGATTCGCCACGGGTTTTTCAAGTAATGCTTTTAGCGTTAACTCATGTTGGCGCTTCCTATGTATCCACATTGGTACATCATCATCGGGAATCCCATCGTAATCCTCCATATCTGCAAAAGAAACAAAACAAATACCCGGCGTAGTACGAAAATAGAAAAGGTAATAAAAAACTAAACTAAAAAGCAAGTAACTTAATTGGGAATAAATTCCCAATCAAGGATCGATTAACTAACTAAACTCTAGTATCCAACTAAGCAATCATTCCCCGGCAACGGCGCCAAAAACTTGATGCGGTAATTATTGTATATAAAAAGCGAAACAAGTTTTAACCTCTAAAAGCCTAGCCACTGTCTTACCACATATACAGGCAAGCGTACCTGATCGTGAGTAATATAGTGTAGGAAAGTCCAGGTATCGTTCTTACCATTGGGAACGGTTAAGCTAGATGTCAACTAAAGCTATAATTAATTAATTTGGAAAATGGGGGTTTTGCTTTTGGAAAAGTATTTTTAAAGATAAAAGACAAATAATAAATAAACCTAACCAATTAGTGGAAAACTGATAAACAGACACACATTGGAGATAAGTGAATCCATTATGGTTTAGTTTCATAAGACATAGATTAATGATTGTTGTCAGAATTTAAGCACATAGCACCCAAGCATGTATATCTAAGATTATCAACTAGGTTTTGGTCCTCCTAGTCCCAATACATAGACTGTTTGTTAGACAATCTAGTACCGGTCACCCAATCCTATCATTATTGCACGGAACTCTACTATCTGGTCGCTCTCGGTCCAAGCTACCACCTAACACAACTCTCCGGATTCCGAAGGGAAGGTCAAGAAAGGTTGATTAACCTATCAGAGTCTATCTATCTTGGTCAAACAAATACACCCAACCAACGAGTTCAAATAACCATACAATATGAATCAAATCGGAATCAAAGACAACATTCAACAAATCATGCATCTAATTAATAACATAAAATCCAAAGTATTCAAACCATAATAAAAACACAAGAGGAATCATTACATAGACACACTGATTGTAAATACCTAAACAAATCGACTAAAGACCGGTAGGTTTGTCGCGCATTCCCTCGAATCTCCTCCGTAGTCGTCACATCGAGCCTCCATCTTCTCGGGTTGGAAACCCTAAGCGGCTCCCATCTACCCTAATCTACTAAATTATGAGAGAATTACAGAAAAACAGAATTGTTGGATGATTAAACTGAATGACCCTAGGCTTGTATTTATAATAAAATCCGGCAGGCCCGTTTGGCGATCGCGAAACGGCAGGTTTAGCGGCGCTAAACGGTGCATCACTGATTTGGCGGCGCGAAATAGGCAGCTTGGCGTTCGCGAAATGGAAACTGTATCCTCCAGAATCTTCTTTTCCATATCTGATAAAGATCTTTGCTTAGGGAAGAAGTTTTCCTTTTGGTGGAGAAATCAGGAACATTCCGGAAGAAGCTATCAACTTGGAAGGGAAGAGAAAAGCATACAAATGGAAACCAAATAATTGATTTTTCCATTTCTTCACAAAGTATCCACTTTTGACGCTTTTTACCCTCTTTTTTCTATTTTTCTGCAAAAGTGCCTCCAAAACCTGCAATATTCAAATTCAAGCCTTTTTAACTCAAACTGAATTCAAATAACTCTCAAAATGAATACAAAAGTGGGGAATTAGCATGAGTAAAATTTGTATAATTTTGGCGTTATCAAAATTCCCACACTTAAGATTTGCTTGTCCTCAAGCAAACATCTGATAAAATAAGAATAACGACAAAAACAAATTAACTTTTCTAATATCCATAGAAAATTAAGAAGACTTTCCAAAGAATTTTTTTTTAGGAAAACAAGTTTTAAAAACCTTGTTCTTCTAGTAAAGTTTACTTTCACAATATCCTGTTATGAAAGTTCAGTATCATTTTGGTGGTCTCGCTAATCTCACAAAAATAACATGGTCGTAACGATTCCAAATCTATATATTTTTATAAATAAATTTTTAAAGAGATAATTATTAAGGTCTTCTAGTATTTATGAATCTCTTGTCTTTTTGTGAGTCCACAATCAGTGAGAGAAGATGGAGAAATACAATGCTAAAGATTTGAAACAAAAACACATGCAAAGTATGGTGTATGAGATGTAGAAGAAGATGAACAGTGTTTGAGAATGTTGGAGAGAAAATAAAGGTTGCTTGAAATCTTCCTTCAATATAATAATCACACACACAATCCTAGGGAGGCTATAAGTGTGTATTTATAGCTCCTAGGGTTGTATTCACAAAACAACCCCTTGGGTTTCATACAACCTTACAAAAGTAGAACTAAACTATTAGATTACATAAACAAGAAAGCAAATTTAACATAGTTGTCCCTCGAACCTCTTGACAACTCAAAATCGGGTCTAACAATCTCCCCCTTTGGAGAGAGGTTCGAAGGGCCACGATGTGCTCAAAAGTGGGATCCTCCTAGACAGTTATAGGTACTCATCCCATGTGGTGATAGTTCTCTCTCGAAGCCTCAATGCCATTTCAACTCGTCGGTTGATCATCCGTTCCTTGAGCTTCTTCTCTATCCTCCGTATAGCATCCTTAAACTTGATCGGTCTGTCTTCCCACTTTGCACCTGGCATCTCATTCTTGTCCATTATGTGCTTTAGACCTTTCAGAATGTAGATCAGTGTACCATTGCATAAGTGTGATATCTCTTTGTAGCACATGAATCATCGTTCACCCCTCCAGTTTGGGTAAACGATTCCTTCTGTGGGCGATTATATCGGACAAAACAGGGCATACTGGTGGATGTCTTGAAGAGTAAGAATTGGAGCTAGAAGGTTTACTCGGGGGGATCTACTCTCGATCGCCATCTGATAATCGGTGACTTGTGCGAAGTTAATGGCGTGCCTGATGTACCTCTTTAGAGCTTTGAGGTCGTTCTTTAAGAACCGGTTGCGGATAATGAGACCTTGGAGGTATAATTAGGAACAAGATATCCTTCAAGTCCATAGAGTCTAAGTTTGCTTCCTTGAAGCTGAACTCTTCAAATTTGCTCTTCCCATATACTAGACAGAAAAACTCAGAGAATGTTTGGTGTTCGTGTCGATAGTACCTGATATCTTTTACTTTGACGAATCTTCTCTTTGTTCTTTCGTGTCTGATAGTGGCTCTACTGATCTCTCGGGTACTGATGTAGGCAGTTTGGCGCTGTTCGGGCTTCAGATGAGAGATTCCATACTTGACAGCGAGAGACTATTCGTGTGTTCTTTCGCTTTGGAAGATCCTCGGGTAGGTTTCTTCCAAGAAGGGTTTGAAGATGATCGTGTGGTCCCACTGAAGCTGGATTACCTGAGGCAGATCTGGGAATTGTTGCTCATGATCAACGGGAGTGTCAGAAGCTTCTGTCTATATTGGTGGTCCTGACCCGAGGAATCTATCATAGTCGTCATTGTAGATCTGTTCACCTGGCTGAGTGATCCCAAAGCTGATGGCTAGTTGTCGAAGTAATTTTCGAGCTTCTTCGTTGATCTCGTAGCTAGTGGTATCAATGTCGACTACATCACAGCCAGCGGTTTCCTCTTCGTCATCAATGTCACTGTCGTCTATGCTGACTCCCGCGGGATTTTCAACCGTTAAGTAAGCATCCAGAGACTTGGTGGTACCCATAAGAAGCTCAACATCGAGTGGCTGGTCCCCTATGTCACCTAGAGACTCCACATTTTCTGTGGATTCCGGCTAAACTGGCGTTGACGATGTTGCTGGAGCTGAATCTATGCCACGAGAAGGAGTTAGTTCGATGCGAAGTCTCTTAGCTCCATGCTCCTCACCCTCATGAAGATCCGAGTCATCGGGATCATCATGCCTCTACTTCGGAAGCTGAGATTTAGCACGACAAGTTGCCTTAAGCTCCCGAATACGGGCGTTGGCGATGTCTAATTGGGCATACCGAGCTCGAACCTTGTCTTCTAAAGCTTCCAATTGATTCAAGAAGCTCAAGATTATAGTGTTGAACTCGTGCTTGGTGTAATAGCCCGAAATAGCTGGTTAAACGGTAGATGTCGGTCAGGCTAACCGCAATGATGATGAAACTAGAGGGAAAGACGGCTGAACTGGCGGTTGTTCCTCAGTCTGTACGAACTTGCCTTTCACTAGGCGTCTGAGCTCATCATATTCCCGCTCCTTCTCCTCATTCTCTCTTTCCAAGATCTCCACCCTGTCTTGGAAAGCCTTTAAGGCGCCATCCAGTTTTTCCTTGGGGACAGACCCCGTGATACTAAACACCCGGTTCACTCAGAGTTCCGGTTGACGAAGTGACATCCACAAAGGATCTGGCATAGTGATAGCAAAGGCAGGGCTTCCGGACGATCCTCGAACTACGCCTTGAGGCATAAGAACTACGTCTATTCTGGTTGAGCCACTCAGGCTCCTAGCGTTCGTTGCACCCAGTAGTGTCCTAGCAAATGAAAACACGTTAAATGTCATTGCAAGGGGATCTAAGACTCTATGTGCGTCGAAGGAAGTCGAGAGTCGAGTGAGTGGTCGGTGGAAGTTTTGATATTTCTCCGTGTTAAGATGAAACCACCGCCTGTTGATAGACGGCCGAGTGGCTGGCTAGGGTGTGCAAGTGTGCTGGTTGGCTTCCAGCGTCTTCGTCCACCTTTCCACATTTCATGCAGGTAGGTGACGGCGTGGGTTGCCTCTGTGTTGATAATGATGGGGCCGGAGGTAAGGTTAAAAACCTTCGTCCTCGGATGGAAGCAGGCGACATGTTCATACCCCTCAACAGTGAAGGTTTTGAACCATCGGCCTAGTGCGAGTTGCATAGACGCATCTAATATGGACGGGACATCTTCGTCTTCTATAACTTGGACCTCTTCCTTATCGGTCTCTTTTTGGGACTCTACCAACTCGTCTTCCTGATGGGCCTCAACATTACCGGCCTCTTTTCCACTCAAACCTTCACCATCACCACCTTCCTCACTTAACTTTAACTCTCCTTCGGCTTCTTCTTTGATGTCGACCACTTCGGTCTCAGTAACGGGAGAGCCGAAATGTTGTTCTTCTTTGGCTCCCGCTTACACGGATGCGCCGTCCGAGTCCTCTTCACCACCTTCTGCTTCATCCTCGGATTGTTTATCGGATTCAGTGGCTTCGGAGGATGTGCTACCACTAGGGTCACCCGATGGATCTTCGGGAATGTTGGTGGTGATCTTAGGAGCGGCAGAAGTAGAGTCGACTACAAGTTCTTGTGGGATTGCATTATCGACCTCATCGGTCTCATTTTGAGGAGACTGATGGATATGAGTCTCATGAAATGGAGACGGTGGTGTGGGAGGCGTCGCGGAATGGATAAACTTTATTCGCTACCTGGCGAGCGGTATCTCCGATGGATCTTCGGGAGACAAGGATGTGGAAGCTCCGCTAGGTTTAAGCTCAGAGATGCGTTCTTGAGAGACATAAGCAGATACAGAGGACCCTACTACTCTACCCAGTTCATCCCTCACGTCAACTCTTAACGCTCCAGATCCGAAGGCACCCCCACTAGTGCTCTAGGACCCTACACCCATGGTACGAGGGCCAGGCCGGACATGTTGCACACTTGGGGTAGGAACAACCGGTTCTGGTTGTTCCATAAGTACGTCTCCTGGACCTAGGGAAGCACGATACCCTATAACACACTCGGCCGTCGGGTCTGCCATGTCTAGAACGTGTAGAAGAATTGCCATCGGCTGAATGTCTGTCTGAATTACATGACGGTTGACACGACAGATTGGATGAGGACAAACGGTGGGAGTGTTGGATCGGCAGCTAAATGCTGGCGTGCGGTCCATGTGATCTTGGACGATCAATTGAATAAACCGAAGCCACGGAATAGAGTTGTGCGACATCCACTATTTGACATCTTTGATGATGTCCAACCATAGCTGTGTGGCAAAGTCGATCCTCCGCCCGTATATCATGGAGTGGAAGATGTGCAGGAACGCCATGGTGCCTCTATCCCAATTGTGAGTCCTTGAGGACATGCTTCTATTCATGATAGTGAACAGGGTTGCCTAGAATGACAGAAGCAGGGTCACACTGAAGTTCGAAGCATTGACAAAGTCGTGAAATAGACCGAGTGCTCGTAGGTCATCGAGCACCCTCGGTACTCGAAGCTCCGGGTCAAAGTCAGCGTGACCTCCATCAGTTGCATTCGGGATTCGAAGGATGCGTCAGATATCCTCCATGGTCAATGTGATGTTCGTCTGGTCCATCTGTGCGGTGATGACTTGCACGTTGTTGCGCGTCACAACGCGTGCGGTGTTCCAGAACTATTACGCGTAAATTTTAGGTACGCGTGCATCGGCAGACATTGCGTACGCCACCGGACTTGCGCTTGCAACTTCAAAGACTACCTGATAATCCGTGCGAAAAAGTGTTGAAGTCGAGGAAGTCATTGTTGCGGATGATCGGGAGAATCTCCTCCGGTAAGCAAAGCTGGTTGTCAACTTCTTCGTCAATCGGCGACAGTGTATTTCCTCCTTGGTTTGCCATTTGAGGAAGATGATGGTATGCTCGGATTTGAAAATGGATCAAAAACGAAGGTTGTGGAGTGTCGAGAAGAGGTCGGCGGTTCGATGGTGTTCGTCGGAGTTGAGTTCGAGTTCGAGAGAGAAACTGATTTCTTAAAAATGAAGTTGAATAAAAACAAAGTGACCTTTTTATATTTTTGAAAAATCCAATACTGATTTGGGTATAAAAAATACTAACAGTGTCAGAATTTCACTCTCTACCCTGAACTTTCGACATTTGAAAAAATAGACCCATGGACTTTTTAAAGTTAGAAAGAATTACAAAAATAGTCCTTGAACTTGTAGTTTGAAAGTTTTACAAAAATGGCCCCTGAACTTTCGAATTCATAAAATTTACAAGTTTAGCCCATAGAACTCAACCAAAGTGACATACTTGGTACTTCTCCTCAAAGGTTAGCGGTGTAACCTTGAAACAGGGTTTTGCACGACTTCTGATCCAAATAAATTGTGAGTCCACAGTCAGTGAGAGAAGATGGAGAAATACATTGCTAAAGATTTGAAAAAAAAAAACACAACCAAAGTATGGTGTATGAGATGTAGAAGAAGATGAACAGTGTTTGAGAATGTTGGAGAGAAAATAAAGGTTGCTCAAATTCTTCCTTCAATATAATAATCACACACACAACCCTAGGGAGGCTATAAGTGTGTATTTATAGCTCCTATGGTTATATTTACAAAACAACCCCTTGGGTTTCATAAAACCTTACAAAAGTAGAACTAAACTATTAGATTACAAAAACAAGAAAGCAAATTTAACATAGTTGGCCCTCAAACCTCTTGACAACAAATCGGGTCTGACACTTGTTTTTTCAATTTTTTTTATTTTTTAAAATGTTTTATGTAGTAAAGGCTTCTCTATTTATATGCAAATTATATTTTCATTAAAAGTAAGGGGCTTACAATAATTTCACATATCTATTGTAATTTATAGAGTTTATTACATATTTGGTTCTTGTGGTTTGGTGCTTTTAACACTTTGGGTCCATTTTTAGAATAAATATGGATTTGGTCACTGTTGTTTACACTTTATAATGCTTTGGGTCCATAAGTGTTAGCTTCGTTAATTTTTTCTGTTTATTGAATTTAGTACATGTGTATTTTAGTCTTTTCATAATTTCATAATTTTTAATTAATCTTTTCTTCTTGATTTGATTACTTCATCTTCTTCAACACCCAATACCACCAACACCAAATACCACCAACAACCCACCATCACCAACACCAAATACCACCAACAACCCACCATCACCAACAAACCACCACCTACCACCAACAACCTACCACTACCACCACCACCACCAACAACGACAACCCACCACCACCACCACCACCAACTACAACAACAACCCACCACCACCAACAACAACAACCAACCACCACAAATCAGCCTCCTACAACTTCACCTTTCCCCCCAAATTTCTTAGGGTTTTCTTGATTAGGCTAGTTGCAGATGCTAGTGGTGGGTGTACAAAGATAAAGGTACTTGTGGTGAAGAATTAACCAGAGGGATGGGGGAGATGAAGACTCCGGGAAGGGTTTACCGAGAGGAGAGAGAAGAAGGAGGAAGAGGAGTGGACGGTCTGGTGTCGTTGGAGAAGACGACAACGGTAGTGTCCGGCGGCAATGGTCTCCGGCGGTGACGGTCTTTGGCGGCGCTCGTCTCCGGCGGCGTTTGTTTTCGTCGGCGCTCGTCTCCGGTGGATTGCAATGGTTTCATCGAAGAGTATGTGTGCGCCTAGATATATACATAGAGTCACCTTATCTTACAAACTCATTAATTTGTGCAAACTTTGTAAACCAATCACAAACCATTGGTTAGTTTAATCAAAGGCCATGATAAGATTCCTATAATCAAGGAAATTTGGTTATTTTCAAATTTTAAAATTGAATTGCTAACACATGGGACAATTGGTTATTTCCCATCAAATCTCTACATTCTGATTAGACAAAAATGAGTTTACACAGTTTGCACACAAATCACTTGTTGGGATAGTGGTAAGATTGTCCCCTGACTTCCTTGAGGTCAAGGGTTCAATCCTTACACTACTCAATATTTGATGGGTACCTCCACCTCGCAAATGCCTATGGGGCTCACAGTTTGGGGACTATTTGGAAGATACGGTCCTGGGTTTAATTCCAACCGGCTGCAGGAGACCGGGACAGAGGGTTGCCAGGGGCGCGCTCATGGAGGTAGAGTGGCGTCGGTCCAATGGGGCCCGGGGTTAGAGTGTCTCCGCCAGAACACACTTTTTTGGAAGAGTTTACACAGTTTGCACAAAATATTGAGTTTCTAAAATAAGGTGACTAATGTTATTTTGTATTTTTTTATTAAAATAAAATAAAGTAAATTACATCTTTGGTCCCTGTGGTTTTAATTGGAAATAAAAATATAAGCAAAAAGATCAAAATACCATTGTATTAAATTCATTTAATAGAAAAAGATAACGGAGTTAACACTTGTGGATACCAAGCGTTATAAAGTGTAAACCACAGTGACTAAATCTATAATTATTTTAAAAATGTACCACAGTGTTAAAACCACCAAACCACAGGGACCAAATATATAATTAACTCTAATTTATGTTTACTATTTTTAAATTAAAGTATGAGCAAGTCCGTGTTAAATACTTCAATAATATTTTTGTTAGTCTATTTAATTAATAGAGCCATGAAATATGTTGAATCTATAACTAACATTATTAATAACAAATATAGTTTAAATATCTATATATAGATAAATTGACAAGCATAACAAAAAAAAAAAAAAAAAACTAAAAGCCTCAACATAGTGAATTTTTTTGAATAAAGAAACTTCGAGATTTGGAGGGACCTTGGCATCGGTGTAAAGTTAAGAGTTTATTTATAAGGCAAGGAATATAGGTGACGCCTCCTGTTTTTTCCCTTTTTCAGAAAGAGAACGAGTGGAATAGCCTGAGTGTTGCGACGGGTCTACTAATCCTAAACTATTAGTTTAATAAAGTCATACAAAAGGTTGTTATATAAGACTACTTATGTAATTTACGTTAAAACTAACTATAGCATGAACTCATAATACTACTTAAACGTTCAACAACTTACAACTTCTGTACATTCAAAAAAACGATACCCTGATTGTTGTTATTTATGGTTGCTAATTTAGCGATTTGAACCTAGAGCTTTGGAAAAAAATTTATGTAGTTATCAATAATTTAACAAAATTATTTAATTATTTTTTAATTAAAGTTACAATAATTTATGATTAATCAATAAAACAAAACACATTGATAAAATAAACAAAGTAAGGAGTGTAAAAATTGTGAATTATGTAACTTGAAAAAAATATATATAAATACTAGTTTACTATAATGACCAAATATGTTATTTAAGCAAACATTTTCTGAATGAGTTAACCACTTAATTTTAAAAAGTTGGATAAAATGATAAAAATGAAATAAAAATAAAAGTCAGTTAAACCACTTAATTTTAACAAAGTTGAATGAAGGGAAGAAAATGAAATGAAAATAAAAAGCACATGAATAATAAAAAACAATTGTTAAAGAGCAGGGACAAAAGTCGATATAAATATCAAACCATATGGACTAAAATCGTAATCCTATAATTTAACCACAATGGCATGACACGTAAGTAAAGCGACTTTCAAGGGACTTTCAAGGGCAATTTGCTTTTTCCTTAAATCATGGCATGACATGTAATTAAAGCAACTTGTAGTGGCAATTTTCTTTTTCCTTACATTCATGGCATGGCATGTAATAAAAGCAATTTTTAATGGCAAAATTTGTTTTTCCTTGGTAAATGTAAAGGATATATAATGATAGAAGTAACAGATGTTATTTATATTTCATAAAATACTGGGATGTAAAGGTTTAAAATCTTCTACGTTCATAATATCTTGTTGTAAAGTTTCAAGTGTAAATGTGAAGTTGATTTTATGTGTCTCACAAAAACATGTTGGTCTCATGTAAACTTAACCTTATATATATTGGGGGCGACGAGTTGTGTGTGAAGTTGAATTGCCTATGAAAAATTTGAGAAGTGAATCTAAACAATTGATCTCTTTTAATCTCATTTCCTCTCACGAATTTTGCTTTAAAATTGATCTCTTTGTCCATCTTAGGTCTTGGTGCACATGATCTTGGTGTTTCTCATTCAGTGACAAGTTGAGTCAAGGCTATCCTTGGGGAAGGCGGCCTAGGCCGTGCTCGCCTAGGGGCAAGAAAAAATAAAACCCAATTTATTAGTATATGTTATATAGTACGTAGTAGTTCAAGAAAAGACAAAGGCATATTGTTTAGTATACAACAAGAATGTAACACTAAATGTAGTAATTAACTAAATGATAGGGAAAAATACATAAATAGAGTTAATAGCTCATCCTCTTATAGTGTTAATTATTCTTTGTTTAAGTTAATTTTTTTATTACCAAAATCTAAGACTACTTTGCCTAGAAAAAATATGTTTTATTCTCTATCTTTCATTTCTCACTAACTACGTTGATAATTCGGACCCTATGAATCTAATTTTTGTATTAAAATATAAAAGATTTTTTGCTATTATTCTTCCTTTTGAGAGAAAAAAATTATCAAGCACATGAGACGATTCAACTTATTTTTATATTTAAGATTTTAAAATTATCCTTATTTTTCCTATATTATTGATTTTGTTGTTATCTAATATTCATGGCATGAATCCTAAGTATTCTTCTATATCTAAAACAAGAATAAGGTCTCAAACTACAACCAACGTATTGTTTTGATTCTAATCAACTCTGAAATAGTATATTTTAATCTTTAAAGTTAAAAATGGTGATTAAAAACATTGAAAGTCGACGAATTTATATATAATGTTACTCAAAATAGCTAACATTATGGCCCTAATTATGTCATCCCATATAAAAAAGTATATCATAGGATATGTATAATCATGGAACCCATTGAGGATACTATATAAAATGATATAGCAGATAATTATCGATTGATTTTGAGTGTCAAAATACTAGGATAAATGGTTTTATGTAAAATATTAGTATTAATTAGTTCAATATTATTTATTATAATAAAAACAATCATTACTAAACGAACAACAAACACAATTTCTTGCATGTTAACCGGTCAGAAACGTTCAATAGTAAAAAAAACATATCATTTTAGAGCCATTTTTATATTTCGCCAAAGGCCTATAAGAACATCTCCAACATTTTTGCTAAAATAAAAAATTGGGGTTTTGTTTGAGAAAATGCTCCAACACGCAACAACTTTGCTAAATCATTTATTACTTTTTTTTTTCGATTTCTCTAAATATAGAGAATTCCTCTCAAATCTCTAAATAAGGAGAGAGAAACAAAATTTTTAACAGCTTTTAGCAATAGTATAATTGATTTTTAAAAATTGGTTAAAAAGTTTATTGAAATACTAAATTTCTTAAATATTTTAATAATATAACTAACGATAAATTCCCTGAAATGGAAAAGTTAGAGATGAAAAAAATGTTTTTAGACGTTTTTACTTTTAATTATCTATTTTAGAAAAAAAAATTGCAAAGTTGTTGGAGATGCTCTAAAATGTCAGGAATGACAGGCTTGAGATTAATATAAGAAGTGTGGTAGTTACATCATTAAATTAGAATGTGATTCACATTAGAATGAGATGCATCAAGATGCATCAGATCTCTCTCTCTCTCTCTCTCTCTCTCTCTTGTGTCTCTGTCTCTGTCTCTCTCTCTCTCTCTCTCTCTCTCTCTCTATATATATATATATATATATATATATATATACAGGAAAGTTCAAATGTGAACCACTTTTTGGTTGTGAACGTGAGGACAACCGAGAGCGCGACACGTGGCGGTTTTGAGTGTGGTCCCCCTCTTTAATTCAATGCCCTCCCATGAATCGTGCCTAGTCATCCGTCATGGACTTGACGTGGCGCCTAGTCATCCGCCACGTATCGCGCTCTCGGTTGTCCTCACGTTCACAACCAAAAAGTGGTTCACATTTGAACCCACCCCTATATATATATATATATATGTGTATGTATGTATGTATGTATGTATAGGTGAATGGTCATATGAAAAGTTGTCGTTAATGTTAGAAGTGAATCTGAACCGTTGATCAATTTAATCTCATGTCCTCCCTTAAATTCTGCTTTAAAAAGAAACTAGTGGCCCGGACCGCGCGTTGCGCGATGTTTAAAAAATAACATAAAATATTGTTTATTGGTTACATTTAATAAGTTTTATTCGTTATATGATATACAGTTTGGACTATACTATCAATTATTTTCTTTTTGGCATAATTGAATGATATTGTCTAAATAAATCAATGACAATTAACATGCTTACAGTTTGAGTGATTATATACTTGATTTAGGATTAACTTATAATTACTACTAAATGAAGTAATATTCGATCACTAAAATAAGAAGTAAAGTAGTATATCCAACTGAATACCACAATTGGAATGTGCAACTTGCATTATAATTAACTTCAATGTTCTGCATCTGATAACAAAAATATTGATTAATAGTAATAATAAATTATTTTTTTTTTGGAAAATAATGAGTGAACAAAATAATTTAAGCGAGACATGTATTATGTGAATATAAATTGGAAGAATGTATAATAAGTTTCATAGATTTGTACATTTATTCAGTAGGAATTGATTGCAGAGATGATGTTAAAGACTTCATGATAAACTATATTTTTTATCATGTTCTGATCCTCAATTTCTTTATCAGCATTAAGTATGGTTAGTCATTCCCGTGATGTAACTTGAGATATAGCAACATATAGTTGCTATATCTTAAAATACATCTTCATTCCTTATTTTAGAATACTTAATCAAATATTAAATTATTTTTAAGTTTTATTTATTTAGTGGTTAAGTTGCATATATTGATTATATTAATCAATTTTTGTTATGAATAGCTTAAGATGTATCATTAATAAAACAAAATTTGGGTAATTTTGAACTTAAATAACATTTTCCACGATGCTACTTCATACATCTGTTGTGATTTTTTTATTTTTCTACTTACTTATTATATGGATAAATATTTTCTTTTTATGTAGAAGGGTCGGCTTAAAAGCATATTTAGTCAATGAACCTTTTACTTATCAAAGACACACTAATGATTTTTATATATAACGTACTTTAAATTAAAGGGTGTATCAAAAAACAAATTTAGGAAATGTATTTTTTTTTTCACATTTCAATAGCACAATTTTTTTTACATACTTAACTCTATTCTCCAACATATCATCTCTCCATGGATATATGATGATCAAAACAAAAGTACAATTCAAAATTTCAAAATATTGAAATATTAGATTGTGAGATCATGTGTAAGTCCTATTCTTTTTATAAAGTTATAATATATACATCAATTAGACATTATGTAAATAAAAATATTAGAATAATGTGAAATAAAATAAATGTAGAAATTTAGGTGCAAAGAAAGAAGACATGGTTTAATTGATCAATATTTTTATAAAAATTAATTCAAAAGGGCAAGTTTTGAGAGGTTAAAGAAGAATTTTTGGATTGTGATCACCTTAAAAAATATCATATCATTGTTGGTGTTATTTGTTATTAAACGCAAACTTTAAAACTATGAAATTATATAAGAATGAGAAGGGTATTCATAACAAAAAGAAAAAAGTAAAAAACCCAATATAAATCACACTTTAGAGTATAATAATCATTTTCAACACAATATATAAATAACTTGTAAGAAACTACCACAATATATTGGTGAACCAAATTAAGAAAACCTATTATAAAACATAATACCAATAGAAAACAAATTCTACCAAAGTGAAACAATAAAAAACATATAAACTAATTCAAACATAAGATATACCCAAGTTAAATCGATTTTGATGAAACATTCCATAAATTCATAAGATAGAACATAGAACAAAACATAAGGCTTATAAAAACCTAAAAATAACATATCAAGAGTTGGTAATTGGTGAAGAATGCTTGCAAAAAGAAATCCCTAAAACGTATAAAAACTGACGAAATCGTGATTAAAAAACCCCTAAATTTCAAAATAAAAGTACAAAAAAACCTGCAAGATTTAAGGAGAGAAAAATAAGCCGAGGTTTACTTCATGGACATTTCAGTCACCGCGAAATCAACGTCTAATTTTACGTACAACATAAAAATGAAAACCCAAATACAAAATCATAAAACAAAGTTGGTTCTTACCTTCAATATCGGCTATCTAACTCTCGGGAAATCGGGGGTTTTGTCGGGGAATCGGTGTCGTGGTGGTGCTACGAGAGTGGTATTGTTTCCGATTCGACAAAGGTAGAATGCCTGGTCGAAGGTCCAGTACGAAATTAAGGGGATCGAATGTTGTAATGTCAAAATTGAAAATAAAACCAAAAATCATGAACATAATCGTATGTTTTGTGCAATGCATGTAAGAGATTGAAAACTAAACCAAGAACATGACTAAATACTTTATGAGATTGTTAATATTTCCAAAAGGACTAAGGATAAGAGAACATCCCAACTTAGACGAAGAATTTGATAGATACGATGTTGAATATCGATTTATGAATTTGAATTTGATGTAGAACAAATTTCCCACTACAATGATGTAGAAGAATGTGTCTATTTATCATGAAGATTATCTCTAATCAATGAATTAAGAAAAATTAATTATGATGAAGATGAAGAGGTTATTTGGAGTTATCTTACATGCAAATATGTGAAATTATCAAAATAACCTTGTAGATATTGAATTATACATCCATATATGAGGGTAGAAAAGTCTTTTACAATATTAAAATTAATAAATGGAAAGATGGAGAGAGTGAAATGAATGTCTTTAGGAAGATAAATAGTTTGTTAGTTAAAGCTAATTAAATTGGATGTCAATTTACCAAAGAAGCCTTATCATAATAGAAGAGACAATTTTCATTTAGGGGTAGAATTGTCTTTAACTTATTTAATATATAAAAAACTCAAAACAATGAGAAAAATCCTATAGGCTAATACTCAATAGATAGGGTGTCCACATCATCATTCCAACATCTTGCTTTTATATATATATAGATTGATCCTTAGCATCTTGATGTATCTTATCTTAATGTGCATATATTTATCATCCAACTGTTAATAATAATTTCTCATGTTTCTCACCTTAACTGCAAATTCTCAACTATATATATGTATATATGGATTAAATCCAGAGAGAACCACAAATTTCTACAAACTTGTCAGAACCAACTACAAAAAAAATTGTACGATTTCTTTCCATCAGATGTTAGAATTTAATACTTTGTTTCACATATGTTTGTGTTCATATGGTGATAGTTTGACATGAATTGGTTTCATATAATGATATTTTTTTGTATATATTTTCGATTAATCATATGAATCAAATTTCTTTTTCACATGGATGTTGCTCATCATATGAACACAAATATATGCGTCCATGTTCTAGTTTTGGCGAGAAAATAAAATACTAATTTGGCTCACGAAAGAAAGACATGTGACAACTCAGTTACTCATTTATTATACTAGATTATGTGCGTGATGCGGCGCAAAACATCTTAAACTATCAACACTTTAATAAGTAATCTTGTTTTTTTATATGAGTTTTTATTTTTATTTTTAATTTATTAATAATTCAATTTATAAAATACAAAGTATAAATAACTCGTATAACTCGTACAAACCGTCCTCGCTCATTGATTTCATTGATACCATGATTAAAAGAGATTATTTAATTGTGCATGCAATGTAAATATCTAATTCGTCGTTATTTTCTAATTTTGACCAACTTCGTATCTCATGAATTTTGACTTGTTCCAAGTCAACTATATAAATTAAACGTACCTAAAACCTCATTTTGTATTAATTCTTGACCTAAAATGGATTACTTATATATATAAATACTAGATTTCTTCACGCAATGTGACGTAAAGTTTTTCATTATGAAATTATAGTAGTATAAATTATTAAAAAAAAACAATAAATGTCTTTTAGTTAATTTACTATTTTGTACTTTTAACGTGAAAAGGGTAAAAAAAAACTAAAAATGTGAAATATATTACTTCTTATATATTCTTAATAAATAAGATTAAATAAAAAAAGTATTGAATATTTGTTTTATTTTGAAGATATTGATGCGGCAATTATAGTGATATAAATTGTAAAAAAACACGTAATTTTAATGCATTTTAGTTCATAATACACAATTATTTATGTTATATGATAACCGTGTAAAATAAAATATGAAAATTAAGGAATTAAAATTAAATAAATAACTAATTTTATTATTAAGTAAAAATAGGGTTTTAAAATGATAAATAACTAAAATGTAGAAGATAAATAGGAGAACACATGTCAATCAAGTAAGCCTAATGAACCGAAGGTATAAAATGTGTGCAGATACATGTTTTGGCGAAAAAAATCCTCAAACCGACTCACCAGATAACGACACGTGACAGTCCAGTTACTTTTTTATTTATATATAATTTAAACTATTTTGAGAATAGATAATTTTTGCGTTGCTCGTTCTTTAATTGCTCGATCGTTTCTTTTGTGATACAAATGATACCACATTTTCTTTTAAAATGCATTCGAGTATATACTACTATTTTTATTCTAATTTGTTTGTCAACTACTTTTTGGTTATTTATATTTCAAAAGCTTTTTATATAAAAACAGAATAAATAACCAAATATAGAATTTCATTATCATTACTTTTATAATAACAATAAATACTAATAATAATTATAATGATTGTGTTTGTGAGCGTCCGGGATAGCTTGCACAATCAAAAAGTATTCAATGCCTCATAGAGGCAGGAAATAATGGGCTATACTCAAGGGAGTTTATAAGTTTTAGAATTGTATATCTCACACAATGACGTTAAAATAAATTGTTATGACAAAGTTAAACGACCTAACTAGTTCCATAGAGTAATTTGGTCGATCTTATAAGTTATAAAAAACAAATTGCTTTAGTAGTCTTTTTATATGACACGTTTGAGCGTGAGAAGTTATCTTTCATATGGACCACATATTTAATCCGGATGAAACCCAAACTACTAAGTTACTGTATACAAAAGAACAAGGTGGGGTATTATGTATCTACACATTAAAAAACCCATCAAATTAGACACTGAGCTGAGATTTTCGACTTAGATCCGCCTCTGTAAAAAACAAAATTTGGTGAACGAAGATATTTTAAAAAACCAAGTTCATGAATCGAGGCACCAATGTGTGAAGTTTTGTGAACTTAATCAGTATGTGATACATCTCGCCAATCATCATGAACTATGGACGTGGATCTTTTACATCATTTAAGATGAATGATACGCACCATTCATATTGAATATCCCTTGAATGTTCTGAAAGCATGGAGGGCTCTCGTTGGTCTCCAATTCGCAATGAAAATCAGGTTCTCAATTGAATTTACGCATATATATTCTCTATATAGTGCAAGAGAAGAGACCCACACGTAGATGATAATTTTAATCCTCAATTTGTTCAACGTATTTGTAAAGTGCACTGAACTTTGGATTGTGATATGAACAAAGGATGGTGGTGGGGATCTTGATTCACGATCTATTGCTTCATCGCTACATAAACTCTCCTTTAATAAACAATGGTATATCTTATGTAAAGTGTGTTTTTTATTTGTAAGGATGTCCTGGGCGATGCCCAAACTAATCCTAACAAATTATAGTTGTAAGACATTAACCCCTGATAACTTACTGGCCACAATTATTGTGCATGCCTAGAATAGAACCCTGGACAGATGGGATGTTCTGCCACATCCCCAAGAGCCTCCACTACGCTACAACCCTTGTGGTTTATGTAAACTATGTTCTTTTAAACCTGTCAATAATATCAAAATTAGTAATCTTTCAAGATCCTTAAACACGTAATATATAGAAGAAAAACGAAGCATCTCATCCACAAAATGTTTAAAAAATTTCGAATACACATTGTAAAAATTGGATATTCCGAAAACTGTTAGACTTAACCTTTTCTTAACAACATTACCTATAGAAAAAGGTTCTATTAATTAGCAAATATACATCAATGAATGAATGACAATAATTTTCCATTTCAGACATGGTTTTTTTAGCACTTAGAAGAAAAGTCCTTCAGTAATATCTACTTTTTCCAAGGCATGAGACATGTGAATTTATAAAAGTATTTTTTTAATTTCGACCTAAACGTGCTATATTTGGAAACTTCTTTTCTCGTATTCAATCATTCTACCCTTTTACGCTTCTTCCCATATGGTGCTTGCTTTATATTCGTTGTATGTAACTTCTGATAGGAAATTTATTGTTTTGATTATTGTTTATCGATATTCCATTACATCCCTTGAAAGTTAACGTGTGAGAGAAAGTGAAAATACTTTTTAATCGAATATGTTTATCACTTGTTAATCGAATATGTTTATCACTTGTTAATCGAATATGTTTATCTTGTAACAATTTCTATGGCATAATCGTTCGAGCATATATTTTTATTAGTTAAAAAAGTGTTGATATTGTATATATTAAAACAATTTATTGATATAAAAGGTACTTTCTAGAAATCACCCACATATTAGGGAAGCCAGTTAGATAATAATAGCAGGTATTGTCTTCGTCCATGATTTATTAGTTGGTAGTTAATATATAGTTATTTCTTAAAAAATGTTAGTTTAATTAAAACTCTTTACATAAATAAAAATAAATTCATAATGTTTGCATCTTACCGGTTACTTACTGGTCGGTCCTAACATTTTATAGGCCCCTGACGAAATGTAAAAGAAGGACCCTTGTTATGTACGAAAAAATCATTTAATATATCATTTTTATAGTAAAAAAACATATTATTAAATTGAAAATATACTAATAATTTATATAGAACCGTTCTAGTATTGTTGGACAAAAAATCAATTAATAACCATTTCTAAGTTAATACTGTATACTATATTTATTTTCACATAATATTGTCAGTTAGTTTCAGTGTCAAAAACATCATGTAATATATACCTTTTAATTTATAGATTGACATTATAATGTTGACAATTTCAGAGTAAGATTACTATAATATACACTTTATGAGAGGAAGCTTTTGGTTTGCTCGTATAAATTTGAGCGCTATAAAATATGTAGTATTTTATTATGAAGCTTAGACATTTTAGGTATCTATAAAACCTATAGTACTAAATATATCAAGGTTTCCCAATTAAGTAGTTTTAGACTTTAGAGTAAATTAAAAACTTGGTCCCTGAGGTTTGTTAAAAATTACGGTGGTGGTCCCTGCAGTTTCAATTTCATGATGGTGGTCCCTGAACTTTCAATTTGGTTACGATGGACGTCCCTCGCCCTAAATTCAATTTAACTGCCGTTAAATAGCTCTGTTAGGTCAAGGGTGTTTTGGTCTTTTTATATTTTTTTTCATTTTCTATTAAAATTTGAACATCTTCCACCAACACCTACCACCGCATCCACCACCAACCACCCACCACTACCATCGTCACCGCCGGCCACCACCACCAACAACACCAACACCCACAACCACCAGCAACACCAACACCCACCTCCAACACACATCAATAGCCACCGCCCACCGCTGCCACCACCACACCTACGACACCAACACCAACACCCACCTCCAACACACACACCAATAGCCACCACCCACCTTTGCCACCACCACACCTACGACACCCACAACCACCACCAACACCAACACCCACCTCCAACACACACCAATAGCCACAGCCCACCGCTGCCACCACCACACCTACGACAGCAACACCAACACCCACCTCCAACACACACCAATAGCCACCGCCCACCGCTGCCACCACCACACCTACGACACCCACAACCACCACCAACACCAACACCGACACCCACCTACAACAAACACCAATAGCCACCACCTACCGCTGCCACCACCACACCCACGTCCACCACCACCACCACCACCACCGCCCTCCACGTCGGCGTCCATGCCCACCACCACCATTCTTTTTCAGATCTGGTGGTTTTCCGTCGTTCATGACCACCTCCACCACCGTTTTTCAGATCCAGTGGTTTTCCGTCGCATCTGTTGATGGTGGTGATCGATCCTCTTGGTCGCCGTTTTTCGGCTCTAGTGGTGATCGATCCTCTTGGCCGTCGTTTTTCGGCTCCGGTATTGATGGTGGTGATCGATCCTCCGTCGCATCTGTTGATGGTGGTGATCGATCCTCGTCGCCGGCGATTGTCGCCACTCCTTCTAGTGGTGGTGATAGGTTGTCGGCGGCAGAGTGGTGGTGCTTTGAAGAAGATGGTGATGGTGGTTGTGAGAGGATGAAGGAATGGTGGTGGTTGAAGAGGATGGGGGAGAGGGGAAGGGAAGGGAAAGGGTTTTATTAGGGGTAATTTCGTCATTTACCCTTTTTTTAACAGATATTTTTTATGGCTGTTAGGGCGAGGGACCTGCATCGTAACCAAATTGAATTCTTAGGGACCGACATCATGAAATTGAAACTGCAGGGACTCACACCGTAATTTTTAACAAACCTTAGGGACCAAATTTGTAATTTACTCTAGACTTTAATACTAACTAAAAACCCACAAAAACAATAATCAATATTATAAAATGAACGACCAACTAATGTTTTATATATTGTCTTTGTCAATATAATTAACTGATACATGTTTTTGCTTTTTTTGATGATGCGATTTTTTTTTAAATCCTATTGAATACTAAAAATATTGTATCTCTTTCATTTACATTTTTTATTACTATTATGTACCAGCTTCTAAATTATTTAGGCCCTTATTTGTTGTGGCTTTGGACGTACGTCTGGGCCACCCTCCCCTGGCACTGCCCTAAGTGAGAAATATTACTAAGGCTATCAGTAGCGCAACCCTCCCAACCCTCCCAACCTAACATGCCACATTAGCTGATACATAAGCTTTTCTCCAACCCTCTCTTAACCCTCTACAACCCTTTATAACCCGTACCCCAACCCTCTCAACCATCTCACACACGACACACACAACACACACACACAACATACACACACAAAAACACACACACACACACACACAACATACACACACAACACACACACACAACACACACACAACATACACACACAACATACATAAAAAGAGCGGGTTGGCCAACCCTCCCAACCTGGAGCCCGCCGGCTTTATCACTCGCATACCCCAAGCCCTTCCAACCTGGAAGCCCGCCGACTTCAAATTTGAAGCCGCTGCCCCAGCCCGCTATGCGCTACGCATAGCCTAACAAACAAAAGCTAGAAATGTTGTATTAGATGAATCCAAACCAAGGTAAAAATATTTAAACCTTCACAAAAAATACTGCAAAGGTTGAAACCCTTCATCCTCAGATGGAAGCAAGACACGTTTCCAAAACCCTCGATAGTAAAGGTCTTGAAGCGCCTGTCTAATGCAAGCTGCATAGATGCATCCGATATGGACGCGACTTCTTCGTCTGCGATAGATTTGACCTCTTCATCATCGGTCTCTTTTTGGGATTCTACCGACTCTTCGTCCTGTTGGGCCTCTTCATCATCGGCCTCTTTTTCACTGACACCCTTACCATCCCCTCAATCTCACTCAACTCATTTTCTCCCTCGTCGTCTTCTGAAATCTCAACCACTTCAGTTTCAACAACGGCAGAGTCATGATGTTACTCGTTTTCGACTTCCGCTAAACCGAATAGGTCTTCCGTGTTTTCCGAGTCTTCACCACCATCATCTGCTTTATCCTTAGTCGGTTTGTCTAATTTCGTAGGCTCAGAGGATGAGCTTCCACTAGGGTCACCCGAGGGATCATCGGGAATGCCTGTGGTGACCTTAGGAGCCGCCGATGTAGAGCCATGTTTAGGTTCTTGTGATGCTGATTCCATGGCCTCACCGATCGATTAAGGAGATGACTGATAGAGGGAGGTCTCAACGGAGGGAGATCTCGGTGGTGTAGGTGATATTGCCGACGAGTGAATGAACTTGGTTCTCGGATGTCGGGCCAAAGGAATAACCGGTGATTCTTCCGGAGATGAAGGTCTAGTAGCAGCGGCCGGTCCAACCTCGGTGATACGTGCTTCCGGAATATGTGCAGACGCAGACGACCCTACTACTCTACCCGGATCGCCCCTCACGTCAATGCGAATCATTCCTGATCCGGAGGTACCCCCACTGGTGCCCCGGGACCCTGCACCCATGGTACGAGGGCCAGGCCGGACAGGTTGCGCACCTTGGGTAGGAACAACCGGTTCTGGTTGTCCCATAGGCGCGTCTTCTAGACCTAGGGAAGCTCTATACCCTATCACACACTCTGTATCTGGTCCGCAGTATTAAGCACGTGCAGTGGAATGATCATCGAGATGATACCTTCTCGAGGCTCGCGTTTGTTGACTCGGTGAATAGGATGCGGTCGGAGCTCTGAATTTCCTGATCTACGGTGTACGGTAGGTGTTCGGTCCATGTGATCTCGGATGATCAGTTGGAAGAACCGTAGCCAAGGAATGGTCAAGTGGTCTTTGTGACTCCTCGAGATATCGTTGACGATGTCGATCCATATTTGTGCTGGCAAGTCAATACGACATCCATATATGACGAAGTGGAATATGTGAAGGAAGGCAATCATGCCTTTGTCCACTCTACGAGTATTTGAAGAAAGACTCATGTTCATCAGATTGAACAGGGTTTCCCACAACAGTTCCATCATCACCACTTGAAAGCAGAGGGGTTTGTGTGTTGGGAATCTCAGGCTACAAAAACATGCACAGCGGAATAAAACCTCGGATTCCCAATTGAGGATCCAATCCCAAATCACTACAGATACAATTGAGGGTGTTTTCAGGGATTACCTTTGTGCGAGAAAACAATCTGAACTGCTGGTAGGGGTTACACCGCTACTGACACCACGCGAGAAAGGTTGCTAGACCACCGAGACTGATCAAAAGTTTCGACCGATGTGTGAGAGAGAGGGGAGGGCCGGCGACGGCTTATGAGAGGGAGAGAGAGTAATTTTTTTGGTAGAATTAATCAACTGGTCATCAACCCTACACAACATATTTTAACCATACACAACAATTTCATCTAAATAGACAAATTTACCCTTTCCTTTTTAGTGCACTTTTTAATTAACCATTTCAATTTCCCAATTTCCCCAATTCACAAAAAGATAAACAAGAGAGAGAGAGAGAGAGAGAGAGTAACACAACGTCATCTCCGGTTACCAACTCAACCAAGCTTTCCGGCGAACAACAAGTGATCTCCGGCAGCACCACAGCTCTCCGGCGAACAGCAGCGGCATAAGACAGAGAAAGAGAGAGTAACACAGGCAAGCTCCAAGTAATACCTGCGTGAACAACGGCAGCAGCAGGTGATCTACGGTATCAACACAACGGCAGCAGCAGGTGATCTACGGTAGCAACACAACGGCGGTCGTTCTGCAGCTTGCGAGAGGAGAGAGAGAGAGAGAGAGAGAGAGTAACCTCCGACATCAGGTGATCTACGGCGAGCAACATCTTCGAGCTCCGAGTAACAACAGCAGTAGCAACAGATCTCTGGAGGAGAAGGAGTTGAAGCCTCCGCCGAAGGAGAAGGACTTGAAGACTCCGAAGGTGGAGAAAGCGCCGATAGATAAAATGGTGTTCTACTTCTCCCGACGCTCTCCACCGTCGAGCAACGCACCACCACCGTACCACCGCCGATGTGACCTCGCCGGAAAAGTTCACTCTCACCTATAAAGCTCTCAACAACGCCCCTCCGTACTCCAAATTCGCTCACCTAATCCGTACTCTCGCCTACAAAGCTCTTAACCGGACCTGGCAGAAAACCCGTCAGAATCCGCATCTTCGGTGTTCCGACTCTAATCCTCAGAGCTTCACCGGCACCGGAGCTTCTCCCAATCGGAAACATAAAAATTGAGGATGATGCAGGGCTTGAAAAAAATAATTAAAAACTATAAATGGTTAATTGAGGATGACGTAGGTTTTGTTTTTGCTTTTGGTTTTCTCAAAGTGACCTCTGTGTGGGTTCATGCCTTCATGGTGATAGGCTGGGTTTTGGGCCTTTCCTATATTCCTTAGACTTTTGTAGTTATTTGTTTTTGGTAATAAAAATGTAAGTTGCTGTTTTTAAAGAAATTTAAAAAATGGACAAAAAAGAGAAAGGGTAAATTTGTCAATTTAGATAAAATTGTTGTATATGGTTAAAATCTATTGTGTAAGGATCAGCTCCCTTTATTTATAGGTATAGATAAGGCAGTGTTTTTAATTTGATTACAATTCCTTTTATAATTATCTCTCAATTAATTCCTTAATTAATTAATCACTTAATTAATTATTTTATTGATTAATTCTAATAAATAATTATTAACTTATAATTATTTATTTCTCTCTTCTCAATTATCTCTTACACACAAAAGTTCTCAATTAGGTGTGCAGCGGTGTGACCTACTAGTGTCTTATAACATTGGACACGGTAACCCTGTTATTGTCTCGCACACAATCCTAACAGACTCCCACTTGTGCTAGACATGTAACTATGCTGTTACCATTAGCCTAAGGAGGTCCCTAGCCAGACACTTAGGTTAACCAGGTTATAAGATCTCTTATATCCAGAGATACAATTCACGCTTGAATTCGTACACAGGTTTATTCCTTTTGCACACGATATTTCTAAAATGATTTTAAGACATGGAGTGGAGGATTCATTTCTTAAATTCAAGTATTTCTTGACTCTGATTTCGATTGCCTGCAGTAACGGATATTACTAAATAACACCTGTTATTCTATCCGAGCGTGGCCACGCGTTTTCTGCCAATCTTAATCGTCAAGGGGCCCGGAAATATCTCTCATTTGAAAGAGGTGCAAATCCCTTCTTGACTACTTGCATTTGGATCCACGACTTCCGCTGCATCTAGTCACGTCCCGTATGGCCGCCCTGTTACAGTGCAGCGTTAGGACGTGCTAAGAGTACAGCAGTCCTCATGTTCCCAAACCAAGTATCTCAGGTCTAAGGACAACCTATCAAGTCAATGCTTATGACTGAGGCTCCATGAAGCAGACTTGATTACTGGTCACTTCCAATACCCAAACACTCTGATGAGTATCCATAAATATTTGGTCACATCACTTGTGCTTTTATTCTCTACTTCGAATAAATCATCAAGTATTTATAATAGCGTTAAACTCCCTATTGAAATTCCCATTTCAATAAGTGGCTACGAAAATTTAGATTTCATACAAAAACTTTGTAAAATCATGGATACGTTAAATATGCGAAAAATAGTTAATTTAAAACAATCATGAATTAAAACCTCCTTTTATTACATCAAGAACTTTACATGATTGAATCGTTCTAAATTAAACTATAGTAATAATTAATAAACTAAAAAACTAGCTACTGGCGTCCAGGTACTGCATCCCAATGGAATTTGCATGTGCCTCATGCTTCACCCTTGCTAGTGGCTTTGTCAGCGGATCTGCGACATTTTCTTCTGTTGGAATCTTGCATATTCTCACATCTCCTCTTCCAATGATCTCTCGGATAAGGAGATATTTTCTGAGCACATGTCTTGACTTGTGATGCTCTCTAGGTTCCTTTGCTTGCGCCACGGCTCCCGAGTTATCACAGAATATGTCAATCGGTCTAAAGATGCTGGCAACGACTCTTAGATCCGATAGAAAATTCCTTAGCCAGACAGCTTCCTTTGCCGCATTAGATGCTGCAATGTACTCTGCTTCTGTAGTTGAATCTGCAATCGTGTCCTGCATCGAGCTCTTCCACGAGATCGCGCCTCTGTTTAGGGTGAAAACGTACCCTGAGTATGATCTAAAATCATCTCTGTCGGTCTGGAAACTAGCATCAGAATATCCTGTGACGCTGATTTCATCCTCAGATGCTCCAAAGACCAAGAACATATCTTTTGTCCTTCTCGGGTACTTGAGAATGTTCTTGACAGCTACCTAGTGAGGTTCTTCTGGATTCTGTTGATATCTGCTCGTAACACTTACTGAGTAAGCAACATCGGGCCTGGTACATAACATGGCTTACATAATCGATCCAATTGCTGAAGCATATGGAACTGATTTCATTTTGTCCTGATCTTGACTAGAAACAGGACATTGTGTTTTACTTAACACTATGCCATGTTGCATCGGGATAAATCCTTTCTTGGATTCATCCATCCTAAACTTCTTCAGGATTTTATCAATGTATGTACTTTGGCTAAGTCCGATAAGCCGCTTAGATCTGTTTCTGTAGATCTTTATGCCAAGTATATAAGCGGCTTCTCCAAGGTCTTTCATCTGGAAACATCTGCTTAACCAACTCTTTACACTCTGTAAGGTTGGAACATCGTTTCCTATGAGTAGAATGTCATCTACGTACAAGACCAAGAAGGTTACTATGCTCCCACTGAACTTAGTGTAGACACACGGCTCGAACTCACTTTTGGCGAAACCAAATTCTTTGATTCGCTCATCAAAGTGTAAGTTCCAACTTCGAGATGCTTGCTTTAATCCATAAATGGATTTTAGCAGCTTACACACTTTATTAGGATTCTTAGGATCTTCAAACCCCTCTGGTTGTTCCATATAAACGTCTTCTGTTAACTTTCCATTTAGAAAGGCCGTATTGACGTCCATTTGCCAGATCTCGTAGTTAAAGTACGCTGAAATGGCCATTAGAATCCTAATTGATTTTAGCATGGCCACTGGTGAAAAGGTTTCATCATAGTCGATACCATGAGTTTGCGTGAACCCTTTTGCGACCAGTCTGGCCTTGAAAGTGTGTACATTCCCATCCATGTCGGTTTTCTTCTTGAAAACCCATTTACGTCCAACAGCTCTACAGTGCTGGGGTAAATCAGTCAACTCCCATACTTGGTTGTCGTACATGGACTGCAGCTCGGCCTTCATGGCTTCTTGCCATTGTTCAGACTCATTGCCTGACACAGCTTCTCCATAGGATGTTGGTTCATTCAAGTCTCCGCTGTCTTGAGAGACTAGAAACCCAAGATACCTATCTGGTTCTTGTCTTACCCTACTGGATCTACGAAGGTCCTGTGTTTGCACTTCCTCAATCGGTTCTGATTGAGGTTCAACATTCTCATGTTGAATTTCTGGCTCAACAATTGGTGTAGTGTTTTCTTCGTCTACTACCTGTAGATCTACATCCTTTCTGGTGTTCCCAAAACTGAGAAACTTTTCTTCCAGAATTTTCCATTTCGAGCAACAAAAACTTTGTTCTCTTCAGGGTTGTAGAAATAATATCCCACGGTGGTCCTGGGATATCCAACGAAGAAACACTTGTCGGATTTGGGTTTGAGTTTTTCTGAGGTGGGTCGTTTGACGTAAACCTCACAACCCCAAATTCTTAGAAAAGATATATTGGGTTTCTTACCCTTCCATAATTCATATGGTGTCTTTTCTACCGACTTTGTTGGCGCTCTGTTCAGTATATGTGCTGCTGTTTCGAGCGCATGTCCCCATAATGACATTGGCAGCGTAGAGTGACACATCATCGATCGTACCATGTCAAGTAAAGTACGATTTCTCCTTTCTGACACACCATTCATCTGAGGTGTATACGGAGGTGTGAGTTGGGATACAATCCCACACTCCATCAGATGATTGTCAAACTCATCACTAAGATATTCGCCTTCGTGATCCGACCGTAAAAACTTGATCTTTCTGCCAAATTGATTCTGTACTTCATTCTGAAATTCTCTGAATCTTTCAAAGCTTTCAGATTTATGTCTCATAAGATAGACATAACCATACCTACTAAAATCGTCAGTAAAGATAATGAAGTACCGGTATCCTCCTCTTGCCACATGACTAAATGGTCCACATACATCTGTGTGAAGTATTTCTAGCAAGTCAGTAGCCCTTTCATTTTCTTTGTTGAAAGGTTGCTTTGTCATTTTGCCAGATAAACAAGACTCGCAATTATCAAAAGGTTTATAATCGAAAGTGCCAAGAAAACCTCCTTTTAGGAGTAGTTCAACGCGTTTCTTGTTTATGTGGCCCAAACGACAATGCCAGAGGTAAGTTTGATCCTCAATGTCTTTGGATCGTTTACTTATATGATAGATTTCACTACTGTTGTCTTGTAGATTTAGTGTATATAGACCATTCACAGGTGTTGCTTTAAAATAGAAAATATTATTTTTAAAGACAGAAATCATTTTATAATCGTACTTGTAATAAAAACCTTGGTCTACTAACAAATCGAAAGACAAAACATTCTTAATCATATTTGGAATATAATAACAATTATCCAGTTCCAAAACTAGACCCGAGGGTAAACTAAGACTATAAGATCCTACAGCTTCAGCTATCAGCGGAGTGCCTTCACCAACTCGTAGGTTCGAACGGTCCTTCCTCAAAGTCTTTCTTCTAGTGAATCCCTGTAAATGATTACAAATGTGGTTACCACTGCCTGTATCAATTACCCATGATTCATAAGAAGTGATTAAGCAATCTATCATAAAGATACCTGGAGCATCGGGTAAACCGATCTCTATCTGGTCGATATTCATCGAGTGCTCGCAAATATCCTTGCTACCGCATTCTGGGCAACTCAGATCCCCCAGCTCATCAATCCAATCAGTATCCATGAGATCAGCAGGTGCTGGCTTCGGCTCTAGACTGGCTAGAATGTCCTCATGTAGTGCTGCCACGTCAGTCTTTGGTTCTTTCATGTAGGCACTAGCTGTGTCACATATCTCCTTCGGGAGTGAGTACCACATGAGATACACTAACTCTTCCTGAGTCATCTTGTACCCCAAACGTGTCAAGCATTTAAAGAGCCTTCTCATTTCTATAAGATGGTCTTTAACTGATTGGTTCTTTTTCAGCTTTAGTGAAAGTATCTCTTTCATGATCAGAAGCTTACCTGTATGCCTATAGAAACCTAACTGGCTTTCTATATCTTTCATGACCTCGTGGCAGGATTTATCTCTTAATCTACCCACGAACTCGGATGATACAGAGAAAATCAGAATTGACATGACATCCGATTCATCCGCCATGCACTTAAAGTACTGAGTAAATTCTTCTTCAGGAGAATTACTCTTAGGTCGTGATACAGGTTTATCTAAAACGTAAAACTTACCCTGTGCACGCAAGATATTATCAAGGTGCATTTTCCAAACTGGAAAATTTTGTCCCGTAAGTTTCCATTTTCCATTGATGAGTCTCAGTGATTCCTCAGGGGTATAAAACGGGATTACAGAAAAAGACATCTACAATAAAGAATAAAATCCCAAGCTTAGTTTACAATTATAAAACTTCTAATAAATTATTACCCTTAAAATAAATTTATTAGACTAGAATCCATATTTCACATGTGTCGGGAAGCATGTGATCATGTCAAACCGATTCACGCGATTTATGGTAGGTAAAACTATACCAATCGCATTTTAATTCGAATATGCGACTTCTAGATCGTCGGGACATCGGATGTTTAATCCGTGCATATTTAGTCCCTCTAGTGCATTTTGGCCCGGTACCACCCGGTGAATAAACAATTACCAAAATAGACTGCACCGCCCGGGACCTGGACAAACCCTGGCCGGTACCACCCAGAGATAATTCGCAGAGTTTTATCACCCTCTAGTTTCGGTTTGAACACGGACGTTCATAGTGTGTTCACTTACAACGCCCTATGTACCTTACACCGGAGGTGCCCCTAAAGTGGGTTGCACTTACTAATCTATGATTTTTAACAAGGGTTATAAATGCCAGTTTTCAAAAACTTGGATCCAAACACAAACTGGATTTGTATCCAATTTTCCTTTTAAAACATTTAATTTTAAAAACGTTTATATTTGAAAGGAAATTACGTAACTAAACAACCACGCAATTTATATAACACAAATATAAACACAAATAAAACATGTCATAGTCAAAAACCCTTAACTATCGTCGTTTCGTGAGCCAACACAAAACGACAGTCTTATTCCTAAGGGACAAAGCTTCTCAGGGCTCCCACTGGCTCCAAGCTCCATGGTTATCTCCTTGGCTTCGTCTTCGGGTCTCGATTTTATTTATTAAAATTACATTACAAAATCGGGTTGCAAATGGCACGCAGACCTCCCGTAACCAACAATAAATAAAAACACGCATAATTATTAAAAACACAACCACGGGTCAAAGGGTTTGACTATGACGTAAACAGATAATTTAATTTGATTTCTAATTATCAAAAGATTAAAATTAAAATTAAAATTATCCCTAGGGTTTCAAACCTATCTGGTTTTAGATAACCCTTATCCGAGACAACCCACCGTGAACAGTAACAGCTACCTGCTATTGCCGCCACACTGGTCGGTTTTTCGAAAAACTGCCACCATTCATCAACCATGGCTCGCGGTGCAAAACCCACTGCTCGCGGCGCGAGATCGCCTCTCGCGGCGCGAATTGGTGAACGACGGTCTGACGACGACAGTATCCCGAAAGCTACCGCCGCCGTCCCCTCTAACGATCGGAAATCCACAGTGGTCGACACCCCATTGCGGTGGTTGTCGACCACCGCCACCATCACAATCATCGCCGCCATCAATCATGCCGGCGACAGCGGCAGCTAGGTGCCACCACCGTCGCCGCGTTCGGCGACTTCAATCGAGAAACCAATTGCCGCCACCACCACAATCGGTGGTGTGGCGGTCGACTAGTGGTACGACGGCGGCAGTAGCAACTGCCACCATCACCGCCGCGCACGTCAGCCCCATCATCACCATCCGTAGACGGCTCGAGTAGGGACGACCCGACGACAGCAGCGGCTATTGCCACCACCGCCGCCGCCCGGTGAAACAATCGATCGCCATCACTGTGGCTTTCGATTTTGGTCGCGATCACCACCATTGCCGTTGCCGGATTTGGTGGTTCCACCGAACACCACCACCGCCGTCGCCGTTTCCGGCTTCGGTGGTCGAATCAAACACCACCGCCACCACAAACGGTGGTGCGGCGGTTGGTTTTTCACCGCAGCGCCGCCGTGATGTGCGGCTCGTTCACACAGCCACCACCATCGCTGTTGAAAACGGCTTGGTGGTCCGGTCCTCGGTGGCTAATTCGATTAACAACAACAATCGCCACCCTCTTGGTGGCGTTTGATTGCCACGGCCGACGCTGCCACCACACGGTGGTGCGGCTGGCGAAACGGAGGACAGCCGGCGCCGCAACCACCATCTGTGGTGCGGTCGCCGTGTGTTGGTGGTTCGGTTTCTCCGTTAATTGGTCCTGGTGGTTTGGCCGGCTAACTGCCGCCATTCCACCGCCGGTTAGGTTTTTTTTTTTCAAAATCCAATTTTTTGTAAAGTTTTAACGAATAAAAATTAGATTTTTATAACCTAAACAATTTAATAACCTGATCTGCAGGTTTGGGAAGTGGCTCTGATACCACTGCTGGGAATCTCAGGCTACAAAAACATGCACAACGGAATAAAACCTCGGATTCCCAATTGAGGATCCAATCCCAAATCACTACAGATACAATTGAGGGTGTTTTCAGGGATTACCTTTGCGCGAGAAAACAATCTGAACTGCTGGTAGGGGTTACACCGCTACTTACACCACGCGAGAAAGGTTGCTAGACCACCGAGACTGATCAAAAGTTTCGACCGATGTGTGAGAGAGAGGGGAGGGCCGGCGACGGCTTATGAGAGGGAGAGAGAGTAATTTTTTTGGTAGAATTAATCAACTGATCATCAAGCCTTTAACCCTTTATTTATAGGTATAGATAAGGCAGTGTTTTAATTTGATTACAATTCCTTTTATAATTATCTCTCAATTAATTCCTTAATTAATTAATCACTTAATTAATTAATTTATTGATTAATTCTAATAAATAATTATTAACTTATAATTATTTATTTCTCTCTTCTCAATTATCTCTTACACACAAAAGTTCTCAATTAGGTGTGCAGCGGTGTGACCTACTAGTGTCTTATAACATTGGACACGGTAACCCTGTAACTGTCTCGCACACAATCCTAACATTGTGAACGTCTGAGATAACCCGAGGGCGTGAAGGTCTTCCACCAAGGTGTTGGAAGACACATGAGGCTCAAAATCCCGGTCACCTCCGTCGGTTGCGGGTGGCAAGTGAAGAATCGACGAAGGTCCTCCATGGTGATTGCTAACTCGGTTTGATCGATAAGGGCCACGATCGTCTGAACCTGGTTTCTCCTCTCCATACATGCGGTGTACCAGAACTATTGCACGTAAATGATGGACACATGTGCGGTGGCGGACATCGCGTATGCAACCGGATAGGCTCAAAGCACTTCAATGATCACGTGATGTTCAGTAGAGAAGTGCTCGAGGACGACGAAACCGTTGTTCTCCTTGAAGATGGTGGGTTTTCTTCTTGATTGGCCATTTCCTGTAAGAAAAATACAAATTTGAAAGACTCAGAACAATAGCCAAAATAAAGTGGGTTAAGTACATGGGAGTGTATCGAACTTGTCACGTTTTACCATTGTATATACTTAACTTTAAAACTTACCGATTAATGTCCCGAACTTGCTAAAATTTCCATTGTATGTATCCAATGACAAGTTGGATACACCAAATGATGTGTTTTTGATAAAGTTGGATACATACAATGTCAATTTTTTTAGCAAGTTCGGTACATTAATCGGTAAGTTTTAAAGTTGAGTACATACAATGATAAAACATGACAAGTATGATACACTCCCATGTACTTAACCCAAATAAAATTGAGCTGAACAAAAATCTGAATCGATTATGTCAAAGTTCGAATCGGACTTTGAGCAAAAGCCAATAGGGATTTTACCAAAGTTTGAATCGAACTTTGGGCAAAGTCCGAATCGGACTTTGGCAAAGTCCGTATCGGACAATGAGTTCAACTTAAAATATCAAAAAACAAAGTCCAAATCGGACTTTGGGAAGTCCGAATCGGACAAGGTGTATAAGGATGAGATCCTTGACACCAACACAAGTACCAAAAGAAAGCCAAAAAGACGAATCGGGAAACCCCCAAAGTCCGAATCGGACTTTGGTATAGTCCGAATCGGACTATCTGGAAGTCCAAATCGGATTTTGGAATAGTCCGAATCGGATTTTGGAATAGTCCGAATCGGACTATTACCAAAGGCCGATTCGGACATTCATATAGTTCGAATCGGACTATATGAACCCTACGACCTTTCGGTTTCCAAACATCAAAACAAGCCCAAATTCATGAAATCAAAACCTAAATCTAGTACATTGATATAGATAGAAGCTATGAACAAGAGTGGAACACATTTGGACCGATCAATCACCCATAAATTCAACCCGAATGAGTTGGGGTTTTGGTTTCAAAACCAAAGCCTATAGGCTTCGATTGAGGCCCGATAACGAGCTCTAAACAGAAATTAATTGCAATAGAGTTGCTCAAGATCTTACCAGGATCACAACGGTATGCTCGGATTTGAAAATGGAGCACAAATGAAGAAGATCGGTGTCTGGTTGAGGTCGTCGGCGGATGGGTTCGTCGATGAGAGGGAGAGAGAAAGTCCGATAAGATAGGAATAGTGAAAAAGAAAAGCTAAAACTGCGTTTTTATATTTTTGCAAATAAAATACCGATTGAAAAATAAAATACTGAAAAATTTCTCTCTCAGCCTCTAACTTTCAACGAATAACAATTTTGACCCCTGGACTTAATGTTTTGGAAAAATTTACGAAAACAGTCCCTAAACTTGACGTTTGAGAGAATTGACAAAAACAGCCCTTGAACTTGCACGTTCATTAAAAATTGTCAAGTTTAGTCCCGACACCTCAACCGAAAGTGACTTACCTGATATTTCTCCTCAAAGGTTAGCGGTGTAACCTTGAAACAGGGTTAAGCGCGAGTTCTGATCTAAGTTAATTAGAAGTCGTCATGTCATTCAACAAACTGCAAAAACAAATCAAGAGTGGTATCCAATGCAGCTTGGATCCGAGAATATTAGCAAACAAAGTATATACAGACAACAAGAATCGATAGCAAAATAAGGTGTTCTTGAATTTATTGGAGAGATCTCTCATTACAAGAAAAACACACACTAAACGACTCTCATAGGAAATGGTTGTTATCTTCTCTCAACTCTCGCTTCTTTCAAACCCTAACACCAAGACCCTTTATATAGGGTTCATAATACAAAAGAGTCCAAGCCCATTAAGCCCAATAGCTACAAATAAATATTACAATTAAGCCCAAAGCTTTCTTTATAAAACTTTCACTAATTAGGACAATTTGGTCCAAACAATCTCCCCCTAAAGTTTTATAAAGGAAGCATCTCTGATCTTCTCCCCCTTGCTTTCTTCAAAAAACTTTACCGATGCTCGGCAACACTTTGATCTCAAAGCTCCCCCTCGATTGTAACACCCATATAAAGCTCCCCATACACACATGCATCAAATAAAGAATCCTGATTCCCCCTAGACCTCAGCAGGTAGGTCTAGCATTCCAACTTGCTTAAAAGAAAGTAATGGCGTTTTTCATCGAACGGCTTAGTAAACAAATCAGCAAGCTAATTGTCACTATCAACGAAATACAATTCAATGTTACATTTCTCGACGTGGTCCTTTATGAAATGATATCGGATATCGATGTGCTTTGTACGAGAATTTTGGACTGGATTGGCCGTGATCTGGATTGCACTTTTGGAGTCGCAGTAGATTGGGATCCTTCGCATGGTGTATCCGTAATCCGCTAGTTGGGTTTTCATCCATAGAACATGTGAGCAACAACTCGCCGCGGCAACATATTATGCCTCCATGGTTGAGAGAGACACAGTTCTATTGCGTGAAGACCAACTTACCAACTTGTTCCCAAGGAACTAGCAGGCACTGGACATACCCTTCCTATTTAATTTACAACCTGCGTGATTAGAATCTGTAAAGGCTGTTAGCTTAAAACCAGAATCCTTAGGGTACTAAAGGCCAAAATCTGGTGTGCCTTTCAGGTACTTAAGGATTCCTTTCACTGCTGACAGATGTGACTCTTTCGGGTCACACTGATAACGAGCACAAACACCAGTAGAGAAACCGATGTCAGGTCTACTCGCCGTGAGATAAAGCAAGGATCCAATAATCGCACGATAGTTCTTTTGATTAACTGGCTTGCCAGATAAATCTGCATCCAGATGGAACGACGTGGACATAGATGTTTTAATTGACTTGGATCCATTTAAATCAAAGTGTTTGATTAAATCTTGAATGTATTTTGCTTGATTTATAAAAATTCCATCAGGGCGTTGTAGGATTTAAAGTCCTAAAAAGAAGGTTAATTCGCCCATCATGCTCAATTAAAAATTGGATTTCATGGTCAGTTCAAATAACTTGCAAGACTCAGGGTTCGTAAATGCAAAAATAATATCATCTACGTAAATCTGTAGATGGTCAAATCATTACCAGGCCTTTGGAGAAACAAAGTGGGTCAATCGTCCGCTTTTTGTAACCAGACTCTAGCAAGTGAATAGTAAGAGTTTCATACCATGCTCGTGGCGCTTGCTTCAGACTGTATAGTGCTTTGTCAAGAACGTACACGTGTTCTGGAAACCTCGGATCAACGAACCCCTCGGGTTGTTCGACATACACCTCCTCGTGAAGGACACCATTGAGGATTGCGCATTTGACATCCATCTGGAATACCCTTATGTTTTTATGCGCGGCGTATGCAAGAAAGATCCATATAGCTTTAAGTCGGGCAACGGGAGCAAATGTCTCTTCATAATCGATCCCCTCTTGTTCACGATATCCCTTGGCGACCAACCGGACCTCGTTGCGAATAAAAAGGCCGTTTTCATCTTTCTTGTTGTGGAAAATCCACTTCAATCCAATAATGGATCTTCCACGAGGTCTCGCCACTAATCACCGCACCATGTTTCTCTCAAATTCGGCTAGCTCTTCTTGCATTGCCTTTACCCAATTTGGATCCGATAGAGCTTGTTGGGTTTCCAATGGTTCAAAATCCCTGAGAAACCCGGCATACAGAACTTCGTTATCAATATTCTTGGATGATCTGGTTCTAACTGGTTTGGAAGGACTTCCGATAATTTGAGAAGAGGGGTGACTTTGTGTCCACTTTCTGGAATGAGGGAGAGTGTCATAAGCATGTTGGTTATTTGCTGCATCATTCTCATCATAAACAACGAAGATCCCTGACTGGTCCCCGAAGGAAGATCCTTTTTGATTAGAGGTGACTAGTTCGACGTTGAGAACGATCTCGAGACGGGGCTCACAAACCACTTGGGCATATGTTCTTTGTGAAGTGCCCGGAGATGGAAACGGAGCAGCTTCTGGAATTGGTGCAAGAATAGGCGATGTAATCTGAACTCGGACCGTTTCCATAACATATTATGTTGATCGTTGGTTTGAAGAATTTTGGGGGGGAGAAAGCAATGGCTCTGGTGTCACAGTATCGGTAGACGTTTCAACATTCACTATTGGTACCGATGAGCTCTTAGTCAGGAAAACATCGGATGAAACAGATGCGGACGAGGGACTAGGTTCATCAGCTACTACGATTGGTGCCGTTAGAGTTGGTAAGTCATACTCTGCGGGATCTATGAAATCTGAAGCAAAGGTGTTATGTGCAAAAGTTGTGCTCGATGAGGTGGTGGACAGTTCAGGAATAAAAGTAGTAGAAGAACTAGAGCATGCATCAGAATAGGTTTCAGTTTCAGAAAAATCAACATTTGATCTTTCAAGGATGGATCGGGTGCATTTGTTGTATACCCGGTAAGTCCCAGAGTTGGGTGAGTATCCAATGAATATAGACTCATCGAACTTACAGTCAAGCTTACCCAGATCCTCCCTGTCATTTAAAACATAGCATTTGCAACCAAAGACTTTAAAGAAATCAACATTTGGCTTACAGTTGTTGATCATCTCGTTAGCGGTTTTAAACAGTCCGCTTAACGATTAGAGTCCGGTTCTGAACAAAGCATGTTGTTGATATGGCTTCAGCCCAAAGTGATCGAGGAACTCCTGAATGAGCCATCATGGATCTCGCTGCTTCGACCACCGTACGGTTCTTCCTTTCTATGGCGCCATTTTGTTGAGGAGTGCGCACCATAGAAAAGTTGTGGTTGATTCCCACATCTTCAAGGAAGGATTGCAACTTTGCATTCCGAAACTCCATACCATTGTCGTTTCTCAACTTCTTTACCTTGCGACTCAAGAGTGTCTGGATACGCTTGATAAAGGCAATGATTCGATCCGCAGCATGAGATTTGGCTCTTAGGAATTCAAGCCAGGTGTAGTGAGAGAATTCATCGACAAATACTAGCATATATTTCTTTCTAGCTAGGCTTTCGACTCTCATCGGCCCACACAGATCCATGTGAATCATGTCAAGTGGACTTTTATAGTTGGTCTCCATCTTCGGAGGATACGAAATTCGCTTCATCTTTCCTTGCTCACAAGCGGGACTCAAGGTATCCTTGGAAAGACGAGTCTCCGGTAGTCCACTAACGAGGCTTCTCGAAACCAACTTGTTCATGTCTTTGCAATTCTGAAGACATTATCTTCTGTGCCATAACCAACTGTCCTATTTTGAACCTTTTGCAAGCAAACATATAGCATCTACTGGAGGAGGTCGTGCTTCACAGATTTCTTAAGGGATGGGTCAAAAAAACTGTGGTGTACAGATGGCCAGTTCTTCTGCCTTTGAGTATGATGTTCTCATCTTCGTCACAGATAGTGCTTACGTACATGAATTGGTGAACACTATAGCCATTGTCACATAATTGCCTGGAGCTAAAGAGATTGTACTCCAACCCCTCAACATAACGTACATTCTTGATAATGTATTTCCCGTTTGTTATCTTCCCATTAGCCTTGATGTATTTCCTTGTTTTGTCTGCAAGTTTGACTGGGCCCTCTTCCCTTGCAACATAGTCATAAAGGAAGGCACGACAACAGTCATGTGTCTATAAGCTCCGGAATCTATGTACCACACATGACTGACCTGCAGAAGGAATTAAGCTTGTTTAGGGACCCATTTCCAAATGGGTACCTTAGGGTTTGTAACAACAGAGGTTTTCAGTGTAGTCCCCTTTTTGGATTTCTCCTTAGGCGCAGGGGACTTCACTGAAGGAGAAGGATTCTTATTCCCCTTTTTGTTTCCCTTTCTCTTTCGAGAATAGGCATTAGAGTTATATGCATTAAAAGAGTTTGCCACACCATTGCACAAGAAATTATCAAACATAGAACACATGTCATTGTGAAAAGCATCCAAAGCATTGTTCAAAGTATGTTTACGGTTTACCGACATGTTTGAATAAAATCCTACACTAGGTGAGGCATGTCCTGAACCCGTGTGGCTAGGACGATGCCGCTTAGGGAAAGCATTAAAACGGTTGTTCTTCCTTGGATGATCTCTTCCAGGTGGCTTCACATTCCTCCTACCATCTTTCCTCCTTGCATCTGCATTAAAAGCACGGTGTGAGTTAGAGGACGGTTTTTCAGAAGTGGATTTGCCACCTTTAGCAGATGGCGATTTTTGAAAATTTGGTTTTAAAGAAGCCAAAGGTTGATTTGGTTTAGCTTTTGAGTTCTCACCCACTGCAAATGTACTTGAACTAAAGTCAAGACCTTTAATGGGTTTGACCGAAGCACACGCATCGTTAGATTTTGAATTCTGATTCCGCAGTCCTTTGGGTGTCTGAGGCTTAACTGACTTTTCCCTGTCAGTACCTACACTTTTTGCACCTTCAGGTTTGTTTTTCTCGGAATTTGAAGCATGAGATTAGGTAGAACTTTTAGGATTAAAAATAGTGGACTTTGGTTTTCTTGGAATAAAACCGGAAGGATCATCTTCAGGATCTAAAAACACCTTCACATCGTACACAATATTTAGATTTAGAACTAGCTTAGGTTTGGTTGACCTAACTTCCGATATGAGAGGTGCTCTATTGGTACAGCCAGCCTAAGGATCAATACCATTCAACATAGATATCTAATCTTGCAAACAACTAATTTTTACATCTTGTTCAATTAATTTTCTTGCAAAATCCTGATCTAGCTTTTTGAAGGCTTCCTTTTGAGAATCAAGATCAACACTTTGAGACTTAAAACGCTCCAAGAGATCCGCATAATTGATTTGAAAAGTGATAACCAAGGATTTTGTGGTCTCACATACGGATGAAAGTCTAACTCTCTTGGCATTTGCTTCGAGTAAGTCTTTCTCCAAAGTGTTGATCAAAATGTCCTTTTTAGAAAGAATTACAATGAGATTTGAAACTCGATGTTGATAGGCATCCAGATCCATGGCTTTTAACCTAAGGTGATGAACTTCTTTCTCTAGCTCTTCTAGGGTGGAACTCTTAGTTGCGGAATGGTCCATAGGTTGGATAACTAAGGTTTCCTCGGTTAGATCAATTTCCCTAGTGGTGTAGCTAGAGTTTAAATCGGCATAATTAATTAGAGGCATCGCTACCCTAGGTGTTCTAGCCTTAATACCTTCCTAATCAGGAGACGTATTTGTTGCATCTTGGGCTGGTATGAAAACATGTCCTATGGCAACAGGACTGGTGGATGGACTGCTAGAGGAGCTATTAGACGTACCGGTGATTGTTGTAATGGTTTTACCATCGATGACTTCGGTAAATGTGATAGTCTGTCTACGGTTACATGTTGATAACTCCAAAATTATACATGTTTGGGTCGCTCTAATTCCTCACTTTTGTATCTATTTTGGGAGTAATTTGAATACAGTTTGGCTTAAAAAGCCTTAAATTCTAGTTTTGCAGGTTTTGGAGGCACTTGTGCAAAAAAGTACAAAAAGAGGGTAAAAAGCGTCAAAAATGGATACTTTGTGAAGAAATGGAAAAATCATTTAATTGGTTTCCATTTATGGGTTTCTCTTTCCCTCCAACTCAGTTGCTTCCTCCCAAAGAAAGCATCTGATTAGATAAGGCAAAGATATCAGCTCCAGATTGTTTTAGAGTGCTCCAAGCCAGATGCCTTCCTCCCAAAGAAAAGATCTCTAACAGATAAGGAAGGAAATCACCTAAATCATTCCAGAATTTTCCATCAGAAGGATTTCACGCCGCTAAAGGAAGTTTCGCGCCGCTAAAGGAAAGATTGATTATTGGAATATTCTGGAAGATCAATAAAAAGAAAGGATCACCAAATAGAAGATTGTGGAAGATCCAGTTGCTTGTTTCGCGTCGCCAAAGGCAATCTTGCGCCGTTCCGCGCCGCCAAAGCCGTTTCGCGATCGCCAGATTCACCTGCCAAATTTCCTTATAAATAGAAGCCTTGCCATTCAGTTTTAATCATCACTTCACAATTCAGAAAATACTCTCTCATAGTTTAGGTTAGATTATGGGAGCCACTTAGGGTTTCCAACCCAAGAAGCCGGAGGCTCCATGATCAACACCCGGAGGAGACAATTCGAGAGGATGCTACGCCAAATCTGCCGGTCTTTAGTATGGTTTAGTTTTTCATCTATGATTAGTATGTCTATGTACTGATTTCTCTTTGTGTTTACATTATGGTGTGATGACTTTGAAAGATGATTTGAGTTGTGGTTTTAATTTAATTATTGGATTTATGGTTTATTGAATGTTTATCTGTTGATTCCTATATTGGTGTTTTAACTGTGGCTACTTGAAGTTGTTGGTTGGGATTGTATTTGTTATCTGACAATTAATTAATATGATTTCTAACTCTCTTACCTTTCGATCCAGTGACACGGGGAGACGTGGTAAGAAATTTACTCGGACTGAGAGTAGATTGGATTGTAGGGTCCCACAACTTAGCATTGATTAGGGTGACTTTTACTAGACTTTCTGACAATAAGTCCTTGTATTTGGGCCGGGAGACCAACCTGGTTGACAATCACAGATACGCATGCTAGGGTGCTTTATGCTTAAATTCTTACAATAACCATTAAATCTATGTCTTTGGTAATCATCTGAAAGGGAATCTTAAATTATCATGATGAATACAATTGTCACTGATGTTTGTTTGTTTATCAGTTTTCCTACTTATTGGTTAGGTTTTGTTATTTTTTCCTCTTTTATAAATCAAAATACTTTTCCAAAAAGCAAACCCCTTTTCTCAGATTAATTAATTAATACTTTGGTAAACACCTAGCTTAACCGTTCCTAGTGGTAAGAACGATACCTGGTACTTTCCTACACTATATTACTCACGATCGGGTACGCTTGCCCTGTGAATGTGGTAGTACTAGTTGGGTAAATACAGGGTTAAACTTGGTTTTGTTTTTAAATATATAAATTACCGCATCACATGTCCTCCTACAAAGTCTGGTTTAGGTTTGGAAGCGGCCATGTCATCGAAATTGTATAAGTTGGAAGGTGCTTTGTCTAGAACGTGATTTTCTACAAGTCCTAGCCCGGATTTATCTTTATAAAACTAATTATTGTTCGCATGCATGGTGAGGATACTCAAGGTCTGTTCAGATTGTCCTCTTTTCAAATTGTTGTCTTCAAGCTCTTTGAGTTTTGTAAAAAGTTTTGTTTTTTCCTCAGAAAGTAAATGAAATTTGAGTTTAAGTTCCTGATGATTACTGTAAAGTTCATCATGAGAGTTTTTAAGAGAAAATAATTTGTTGGACAGATTTGATTCTCTAATCCCAGACTCGAGTACCACACTGTCATAACTCAATGGCATATCCTCTAGAGAGCTTTGATAAACTGCATTGCCGGTTCTAAATCTCATGATAAGAGCTCTTTCCGATTGGATATTACTCTCAAGTTCATGAATTTTAGATTCCAACAGTGTGACAGTTTCAGATAAATCGGGATAGGAAGGTACCTCTGATGGATCATAGTCCAAGTGATTGGAATGACCCACACCAACGGGTTCTTCAAAATCTGCCATGAGGCAGAGTCCTTGCGTCATCATTCGGTCCTCCTCGTCCGAGCTCTCCTCCTCACAAACCCAGTTCTCTTCTTCAACCATCAACACCTTTCCCTTTTTTCTTTTTCCTCATCAAGGTGGCCTTCCTCTCAAAGTAAGAGGCATCTTTGAATTTAACCTTACAATCAGTGGTGTAGTGTCCCAGTGTTCCGCACTTGTAGCACTTAGGACCATGCCCTTCAGGATTGCCTTGATTAGCTGGCTTATGAGGAGTTGGGTTTTGATCTGCAATGAATCTTTGATGGTTTTCCTGGGATTGATTACCCTGGTTGATGTTGTTGGATTGATTTCCACCATGCGACAGCCTATTGTTCCCGTGATAGTTAGAACCATAGTGATCAGCGCCGTTGTGATCTCTCCTTCCTTGCTCATACCCATCTCCGAATCTGCTTCCAGCATGCTGTTCGATGTGTCCTTGTTGGTTGTACCCTGATCCATATCCTTGCTGCCTAGAGAATCCCTGGTAGTTGTCATTGGGATTCGGACCATGCCGGTTGTTGTGGTTGTTGTAGCCGTCTTGATGATCAAATACTGGACTTTCTCTGTGATGGAAGTCTCCATATCTTCCATTACTATTGGACTGATACCGTTCTCTATGATGATAACCACATCTTCCTGATCTGCTTCCACCCTGATACTCAGATATGTTTCTGCCTTGATGAATTAAAGGTCGAGCTTGTTGAATCCCTTAGAGGCATTCAGCCTTTGTATGTTGTGAGTGATCAAGGCAAGGGATTCGTTCATGTTGCGGAGCTCTTCTTCGGTGATGTAGTCGTCATCAGTTCTGATAGCAGGTTCATCGGAAAAAATACTTATCTTGAAAAGATGGGACCGGTGTGAAGTTGATCCTCCATGGGGCACCACAACTAGTGCTAGAGGGTCAGTTTTCTTTGGCTTGCTACCGGTCATTATCTCCTCATGTTGAACCATCAAACTATACAGATCATGAAGTCCCAACTTGCCTAGATTCTGACTTAGTTGAGTGCAGACATCGATGTTCTGCCATTCAGGTGTAAGGTTCTTTAGGAACTTCATGTTGACTTCGTACCGATTCTTCTCTATCCCAAGCCGTCGTAGATCATTCACATAACCGTTTAGTTGGTTGTATGAATCAGTCAAGGATTCGTTTTCCCTTGCACGGAAACCTTCACAGGCATTCATCGCGCTTTCCTTCTGACTCACTAAGGCAATCTCACCACCTTGCATCTGCTATTCGATTTCGATCCACACATCTCTTGCACTTTTGAGGCTGTCGACACGAGCGTACATATCGTTCGGTAACGCCATGGTGAGTAATGCGAGGACTCGCTTGTCAATTGCGGCTCGTTCCTTTTGTTCCGGAGAGTACATGTGGTAAGGATTTTCGATCACATATGATGGAAGAAACGGGGTTGTCGCAGTTTCAGTTACTTCAGGAACAGTGACAATTGCGACAACCGGACCCTCACGAATGGAGTTCATGAGGTTTACATCGATGAGGTCGAGAAAGTTAATCATTCTTCTTTTCAATTATTGGTATTCTCCTTGGACGAGGATGGATGGCCTCGTTTCCGATCCTATGCTGATAATTTCCTTAGACATCTTTCTCAATTGGATCTTTCGCTTCGAGTAGATTTGTGATGAAAATGTGTAAATCCTGATTATGTATGAGTATGAGAGAGAGAGAGAGAGAGAGAGAGAGAGAGGAGAGAGAGAGAGAGAGAGAGAGAGATAGAGGTGTTTAATTGAGAGAGGGAAAAAGACAAATGGACGAAAATACCCTCTATTTTTGGGCGCGTGGAGTGGTTAACGGCGCACACATAGACGGCGTCAATGAGAGGGACTTTATCCATGCGTTATTGAATACCACAGGGACGCTCAGTGTAATTAATGCAAAATAGGGACCTAATCCAAAATTTCGTTAAACCACAGGGACCGGGAGTGTAATTTACTCTATTTAATAATATGATTTAATCCAAATATATTCGATATTTGGACTCGTTTCAAAGGTATTGACGAGACGATTACAATGGTATAATTTATAAAAAATGTAGTTTTTAACATATTTTAATTCATATATGATTTATCTTAATATGATAAAGGTTTAAAATGAAAAATAAAAAACAATGGATAAATATTAAATCAAATAGCTAATCATAAGGGTATTAAGTGTAACATGCAAATTTATAAACAATTCAACTTTTAATGTAAAAATATATGAACAAATTAAATTATATGTATTTTTAATATTTAATAATATGATTTAATCTAAAAGTATTCAATATTTGACTTATTTTGAAGATATTGTCAAGATAATTATAATGACATAAATTGTTAAACAGAAAATTATAAAATTTTAATACATTTTAGTTCATTTACATTATTTATGTTAATATGATAAGTGGGCAAACTCAAAAATGTAAAAATAAGAGAGTAAAAGTGAGTTAATTAACAAATTATAATGATATAGATTGTAAGTTATGAATTGAAATTGATGTCTTGTATGAAAGGTGGAAGAGTTGTGCAATTAAGATTTCAATTTTGGACTTTACATTGTTGTACATTAGGCTTAAAAACTTGTAATGTTGAATCTTAAATGCTTAAAAAATAACCGTTTTAATGAGTTATTTTCTTTAATATAGTATAGATACATATATTTATATTCCCAAAATTATAAGTTTTACTTTCACTCTATTATTTAAACTAGATATGTATCCGCGCACGTTGCAGCGCGAAGTACGTATCAATGACCCGACCATAATAAATTGTATCTAAATTTTTAAATTTTATGTATAAAATTCAAGATAATTGATAAAAAAAATTTTGAAAAAGATTCGATCAATAGTTAGTCTTCAAACTCATAACATTTGATTAGACAATTAAAAGTAAGACCTAAGACTCTTGAAACTCATAACATTTACCAAACCATAATAAAAAGTTTTGATTTGACGATTAAACGTAAGACTTCTGAAATTTCAATCATTTTTTAAATTAATTGTAATAGTCACTTTACATATTAGTATATAGATATAGATAGTATATATAAAAAATAACTGAAAAACGAAAATGTAAAAAAAATATAAAATAAATTAATTTGTATGTAAACTTGATATAAATATATATGATTAAATTAAAAAATATTAAATATTAGTCTCATTTTGAAGGTATTATCGAGACAATTACAATGGTATTATTTGTTGAAAGAAAAACGAATACTTTAATACGTTTTAGTTCATATACACCATTTATGTTAATATAATAAAAAGGTAAGTGAAAAATGAAAAAGTAATAGATTGAATTAATTTATAAACTAGTTAATGACCCGTATATTATACGGGCATTTGAAACATGTTATTTTAATTTTTAATAAGAATAGACATTTACATGACTATTGTCATTACCATTTAAATACTTATGTAAATTATATGTTATACGACAATTGTCATTATAATTGCTTATTACAATAGATATTTTAGTTATCTAATATCTGTTAAAAATTTAAAAGTTGAAAATTTATTATTCTTTTGTCAAAAGATTTAAATTTCGTGAATGATTTTAAAACTGGAGGGATTTATAAATAAAATATGTGTAGTGTTTTGATTTGTAGAACTTTAAATAAAATAAAATATAATTAGTTATAAATAATCTACAAAAATAGTTAGATTAAAAAGATGGAATCTTTAAATTTCAATAATATTAGCAATTGAGTTTTAAATAAAATAATATTTCATTATGTATAAATAATATATAAAAATACTTAGGTTACAAAGATAAAATTTTTAAATTTCAAGAATATGAAGAATAGAATTGTAATAAAATCTAAACAAATTAATTTATATCTAATTTTAATAATGTAGTTAAATTAAAAAAATATTCAATATTAAACCCATTTTGAAGATATTGTCGAGACGATTATAATGGTATAATTTATTAAAAAGAAAAAACAAAATTTAATACACTTTAATTAATATATATTATTATCTTAAAATGATAAGGATGTAAAGTGAAAGATGAGAAACTAATGGATAAAAATTAATTTAATAAAATAATTCTAGGGATAAAAAATGTAAATTATAATGATAATTATGGTATTAAAATAATAAGAATAATTGATGACATCATCATTTGATAATTCTTTTTTAATTGGCCAATCAAATGGCTCAATTTCATAATCATAACATCAGCAAAAACCTTTCTTTAATATATATATATATATATATATATATAGATTAGTTTAATTATAAGGATATTAAGTATAAGTTATAAATTGAAAATGATGAATGAATAGTTAATAAGGAGGCATTTTGAAAAATTTAATTTTCAATCTTGAAAATTGAAATAAAAATATTATCTTTATATAATAGAATATATAATAATATAATTGTGTCAAAAAATATTCAATATTGAGTTTATTTCGAAGGTATTGACGAGACGATTATGATGGTATAATTTGTTGTGAGTCCACAATCAGTGAGTTAAGATGTGTAGAAACATTGCAAGAGTAATAAACATGAATATATTCAACAATGTTGGTGTGTTTGAATGAAGAAGATGAATATTGTAGAAGAAGGAATAGTTTAATGATGATAAATATGGTGGCTACAAACTATCTCTTCCAACATAAAAGGCAACAACACACACTAACCCTAGATACCATAAAGGTGCTTATATAGCATGTAACACCCCAAAATCCACCCTTGGATAGTGTTATATCATTCAAGTCTAACATAACCATAAGTGTAAAAGAAACTCCCAAAATACAATAAAACATTAACACAAGAGAAGTCTTAACTCAAAAGAAATAAAGTCTCCTACCTGAGTCCCATAGCAGACTCAGTTACATAAAGTCTTAAATTACACCAAATATTGGTTCAGCTAAAACATGCATAACAATAAACTATTAAATAAAGAACAAACTACGTTTTACCTTTCCCTTTGTCCAACCCTGAGCCACCACCTCCTGAGATGCATACTAACAGTTAGCTAGAAGCTAAGTGAGTTCATGAATAGTGTCACATAAAAACATTTCTGGTCATACAAGCATTTATCATTATACATATACACATGATAGTATTAAGCAAGTATAACGAATAATGCTCCTAAATTGGTTCACCGGTTAGGACCACTCAGTCACTGGCATTCCTTGGGTTGCACGGCTCACACCCGTCTGACACCCAATACTGGGGCGTGCCACCCCTAGATGTGACGTATCAAGCTCAGTCCCTAACCAGATATCCACACCCAAACGGGCCACATACAACATCTCCAAATATTTTCATTAACCACAAGCTATTAATATTAGCACCAACTAAACCAATTAGCATGTAATTCTCCTTCGAAAATAGATGTACATAAAAAGCTTCTCATAACATGTACGTAGATAATTTCACTATGCATAACATGAGTTACACCAAATAATATATTTACAATCATGTAAACATCACCCATAAACATGAATGAAAATAGACCACCAATCATTACATATGTAACTCCAGCAATTATTACGCCAATTAATAATATCCACGTATATATATGCATTTCAGAAGAATCTCATGAAAACTCACCTTAATTTAGTGTAGGTTCACTCGTTCCAAAATAGCTCCTAAACCTACATGAGTCACAATAACTTTCTAAGTATCTCTACAACGATTAAATATTAAATTTAACCGTTAAGTTAAATAAATAACTTCTAACTTAATCCAAACGGTCAACTCTAACGTCTAACCGTTTTGACGTCCATTTCACGTCGTCTTTAACAGGTAACTTAAAACTCCACCTTAATCGTGTATATTTAAATAATAATTATTAGACGAGAAAAATTATTATTTCAATAATTGTATCTTCTAAAATAACCTTTATTGGAAAAAGGTTTACTAAACTTGCAAGCTTACAAATACACACGATTATAAATAAATCATCCACTGATTTATCATTAAATAATTAATTCATAACAAATTAATCTCCTCATAAAAAATTGCATGGAGATCTCTTTCTGCCAACCACAGTCATTGGAATTATTACAGTTGAACTTTAAAACTTCAAACTTTCCATTTTGTCTCATATCAATTCATACGTATACATATATATATATACATATATATAGGGGTGGGTTCAAATGTGAACCACTTTTTGGTTGTGAACGTGAGGACAGCCGAGAGCGCGACATGTGGCGGATGACTAGGCACCACGTCAGGTTCACGGCGGGTGACTAGGCGCAATTCATGGGAGGGCATTGAATTAAAGGGGGGGACCACACTTAAAGTCGCCACGTGTCGCGCTCTCGGTTGTCCTCACGTTCACAACCAAAAAGTGGTTCACATTTGAACTTTCCTCTCTCTCTCTATATATATATGTGTGTGTGTGTGTGTGACCACATTTGGGAAAACCCATATGAAGAGTAGTCTCCTAGTTTGGTTTCTCGGCCATGCGCTTATCATGAACCAAACCATAAAATCAATTATTTAAATATCGTTGCTTAATCCTTTTGTCTATCAAACTATATTTCAACAAGCGCCATCGAATTCGGATATCGTAAACCCGACGCCGAGAGCCGTTATACCAACAACTCTTCATTCATACCCCAAAAGTATGACGACCTTGAACCTTTACGAACGAAATTAAACGAAACACTATAGATGCGTTTAATTATATATAAATCGTCGAGTTAACTTGGTATAGATTTTACCTCAAATCGTCGCTTGAATCTCGGACGACCGCTACCAAAACTTTGAACATTTTCTCTCTAAATGTCGATCGTTTCCACAATCGAGAAAGGGTTTCACTCATGACATAAAAGAAATAAAATGCTATCTCCTTGGTTAATGCCAACCACATCTCGAAACTGTAGCCGCCAAAAGTGAAGAAAACCTCCTACGATGACAATTTGAAAACTTTGGGGACTTGGCATAACAGGTCCCTGAAGTTTCACTTTCCACTCTTATTCTTTTAATCCTTCTTTCACTTTAAACCCCACAATTTCGTTTGAATTATTTTTTCCTCTCTTATTTAATCCTTATTTATTTTGACGTGTTTTTGGGTGTTACAACTACCTCCCTTTTATAAAAATATCATCTTCGAAATTTCTGTTTACTGAAACAGCCGAGGATAATTCTTTTTCATTTCTGCTTCAGGTTCCCATGTCATTTCCGAACCTTTGTGGAATCTCCACTTGACAAGCACCAAAGGTACAATTTTGTTCCTTAACCCTTTTGTTTTCATGTCCAACACCTGGACTGGCTCCTCATTATAGTCAAGCTTGTCGTTGAGCTCCACCTCTCCTAGTTTCACCACGACCGATTCGTCAGCCAAGCATTTCCTCAAATTTGACACATGAAATGTGCCATGTATACCTTTGAGCTCTTTCGGTATCTTTATTCGGTAGGCTATCGCTCCTACCCGTGCCACGACTTCAAACGGTCCAATATATCTTGGACTTGGTTTTCCCCTATTTCCGAATCTTACGATTCCTTTCCATGGTGATATCCTTAACGTTACCTTATCACATATCTGGAACTCCAAAGGTCTACGCCTCTTATTTGCATAACTTTTCTGTCTGTCACCTGCGATTTTCAACCTTTCACGTATTTGAATGATCTTATCTGACGTCTGCTGGACTAGCTCAGGTCCAACCAACTGCTTGTCTCCAACGTCAGCCCAACACACTGGCGCTCTGCATTTACGACCATACAAAGCCTCAAATGGTGATGTCTTACTACTGGAGTGGTAGCTATTGTTATAAGCGAATTCTAACAGAGGAGGATGGTTATCCCAACTCCCTCCAAAATCAATAGCGCAGGCTCTCAACATATCCTTCAAGGTTTGTATCGTCCTCTCACTATGGCCGTCAGTTTGAGGATGATATGCAGTACTTAAATTCATAAGTGTAAATGTGTATAGATAGTTTCTTGACTAAATAACGGATTTTACGAGTTATTTCTTTTATATAATAGTAGAGATATTGTAACAACCCGATTTCCCCAGCAGGATGGGTCCGGTCGGTTGAGATTGGATGGCCAATTAGATTGGATTGGATCGGTCGGTTTTGGTCATTTCTAGACTACCATCCAAGAACCGATGCGATTCAATTGGATGTCAAAATTTCTCATCCTATCTGATCCAATTACAATTGGATATCCAATCATTGTCGGTCGGTTTGTAATTGGATCGGTCAGTTGTTTTTTTTTCTTTTGAACGGCAAGTTTATTAAGCACCACGGGAAACTAGCAAGGCGCTAGCCCGACCAAAAAGACAAAACCATTACAAACAGACACAACTCCTGTCCTTACTAGCACGCGTACCTCGCCAGGAAGAAACAAGGGAAAGAATAAGATTCGCCATATCAGTCGGGGAGAAGGCCTTGCCATTGAAAATGCTATCTTTCCTTCCCATCCATAAAGCCCAAACGTACGCCTGTCCATAAACCTCTTTCATCTTCCTGTGCTTATCCGCAACTCCATTCGCATCCCAGAAATCTGCTAAGCCCGAACATCTATCCGGCAGCAGGTTGTAGTTATTTCTTCTATTGATCTCGCCTCTTACGGCCTTTGCCCAACCGCAGCTCCCGAACACGTGGTCACCTGTCTCTAAAGCATCTTTGCAGAAAACACAGCCGTCATTGTCCACGGATACCCCACGTCTGATTAGATTATCCTTAAACGGGAGTCTCCCGAGACGAGCACGCCAGTTACATATCCTGACCTTAATCGGGATAGTGTTATTCCAATTCACCAGAGGGCCACATCTATGGAACGACATGTCATCGATGGCTTCGCGCAAGGAGGCCGAGCTGAAGCTGCCATCAGCAGTAAGCCCCCAAACCCAGCCCTCCCCTACGTCCAAAACGGGAAGCTTCCGACACAGATTACCAATTTCTGCAACCTCCGACTTTTCACGCCCTTCTCTAATCGGTCTTATCCATCTGCCGTTGAATTGAACACCATTTTCAGACGACGAAATGCGATCTGCTATCGTACAATTACGGTCAACATCCAAAGCAGCAATTCTTGGAAATCTTTCCGCAAGTGATTTTGATCCGTCCCAGATATCTGTCCAGAATCTGATGTTTGCACCGTTCTCAAAATGCCTCGTGAAGAGGCTATTCAAATGATTATTACAAGAATTCAGATCACACTGGAGCGTTGCGATCTTCCCCCAAGTTCCTTTCCACCTCAAGTTCATTTTCTCTTCTCCGAGTTGCCCAGAATCTCCATGAATCGATACAATCACGGCCTTCCACGTCGAATTACCCTCCGTTTTAAACCTCCACCACCACTTCGCGAGAAGTGAAATGTTTTGAGCCCGCAAGCTACCAATTCCAATGCCCCCTTTCTCTTTTGCAGTGAGCACCTTATCCCAAGACACCCACACTAGCTTTCGTTGGTTACTCGAAAACCCCCAAAAGAATCGGCTTCTTAATTTTTCTAGATCCTTTAGGACACCCACCGGGACTTTGTAGAGAGAAAAAAGGTATACTCCCAAACTCCCAAGTACCGCCTTACAAAGCGTCAACCGACCACCAATCGATAACATTCTCTCCTTCCAGATTGATAACCGACTTTCAAATTTTTTGTATAAAGAGTCCCAACTTTCTTTTTTGCTCATATCCGCTCCGATTGGAAACCCCAAGTAGTGAAAAGGTAGTTTGCCACTTTTGCATCCAAACCTCCCAGCAAGCCTCGATATTTCAGCGATAGACACTCCGACCCCAAAAAGGGTGCTTTTCTCCCAATTAATCCTTAAGCCGGAAGCCAAATGAAAACAACGTAAGACCATCAAAACATTCCGAAGGTTACTAACATTCCATTTCCCCATGAGTAATGCATCATCCGCGTAAAGCAAATTGGATAAAACGGGCCCGTTTCTTGGTAGCTCAACCCCTTTGATTAATCCTTTATCTTTTGCTTCCGCAAGAGCTGCGATTAATCCCTCGATTGCTATTATAAATAGGTAAGGGGAGAGAGGATCCCCTTGCCTCACTCCATTCTCAAGAACAAATTGTTTTGTTGGGGCACCGTTTACTAAAACCGAGACTTGCGCCGTACAAATCAAAACTTTCATCCACGATATCCACGTAACTCCGAAATTCATTTGTAACATCGTCTCCCAAAGAAAATCCCAACGGACATTATCAAACGCTTTTTCAAAGTCCAATTTAAGTAGGAAGACTTTGTGTTTTGACCTTTTCGCCCAAGAAATTAACTCATTAACTATAAGAGGCCCGTCCATAATTTGCCTTCCTTTTACAAAGGCAGTTTGCAACGGGCTTATAACATCTCCAATCACAGCTTTTAACCTCTCGCAAGTATTTTAGATACCACCTTAGAAAAACACCCCATTAAGTGTATTGGTCGGTACTCATTAAGGCTAAGAGGGTCCTTTACCATCGGGATTAACGAGATGAAGGAGCTATTGCAAACGGCGATACTAGATGGATCCCTCTCGAACTCCTTGACGGCTTTAGAGAACTCGTGTTGTATCGTATCCCAAAATTTGCGCAGGAAAGCAAAGGTAAAGCCATCAGGGTCCGGTGACTTTTCCCCTCCACAACTCCACACCGCACCTTTGATCTTTTCTTCCGATATAGGAGCGACGAGAGAGAGTTTTTGGCTGTCTGATATCTTCCGCAGTTGACTGCTCCGAAATTTGAGATTCACATCTGAACACTCCTTGTATTTGTTCAGAAAAAAATCAAAAACATGCGATTTTAACGATGACGGTTCGTTAGACCACACCCCATTAATCGATAAGCCGTGCATCCGATTTTTTCTTCTTCTAGCATTAACCATTGTGTGAAAAAACCGAGAGTTTTCATCGCCTTGTTTCAACCAATTGACCTTCGCCTTTTGCTTTAGGTCTAACAACTCTCGTTCTTCCAACTCCCGTAAATTTTTCAGAAAGAGATCTTTTTCTACTCTTTCCTCCGATAAGAGACCCACTACCTCCTCAAGCGTCTCAAGAACATTAAGTTTTTTCTTAATGTCCTCAGAAAACTTTCTATTATCCTCCGAAACCGACTTTCTCCAAATTTTTATCGCCTTTTTGGTGTTCTTCAACTTCCTGAACAAATTCAAGATGTCGCTTTGGTTCTGATTAAACTGTCCAGAATCAGCCCAACATTGAGAGACCACATTAGCTAAGGAGTTCGACAACAGCCAAGAGTTGAAGAATTTAAACGGAACAGCTCCAAAGTCATTTACTCTAGTAACGAGCACTATTGGATTATGGTCGGAATAAAGGCTAGAAAGAGCCTGGACCTCCGGCATGTTCCATATATTTTAAGAATTTGCGTGAAACCAAAAAACGATCGAGCTTGCTGTGCTTTGATCCGTCTCTGCTCCTCCAAGTAAACCTGCGACCCCCCATTTGAGGCTCAACAAGATCGAGGGTTCTGATGAACTCGTTAAATCGGAAAGCCCCTCGGGAATTGAAAGAAGACCCACGATGCTCTTCCGGTCTTCGAACCTCATTAAAATCACCACACAATAGCCAACCCTCTTCTCTATCATCTCCAATCACCTTCTTAAGGTTTTCCCAGAACTCGTCTCTTTCGGCTAAGGAGTTTGGTGCATAAATATTTAGGATGTTGATGTAGGAGTTATTTGGCAACCACTTGCCTCTGAGAACGATAAATCTTCTGTCAACAATTAGCGAAACTTTTACCAGCAGGTCCGAATCCCAAACCGTTACTAGGCCCCCTGACCTTCCTTCAGACCCGGCCAAGGCATAGTCGAAATTCCCGAATCCCCAACAACTTCTTACCAAACGAGAATCCATAACTTGAAGGTGCGTTTCCTGCACACACAAAATACTGCACCTTTGCTCTTTGATCAGAGAATTTATCCACCTCCGCTTGATCTCTCCTCCTAGCCCGTTTATATTTATCGACATGGTTTTAAACATCAAGAGAGTTCGACTCCAATTCCGAAAGAATATTACCTCTGCCTGGGGTAATCTTTTCCGAAAAACCCAAAGCTTCTCCGAGCTCAAGCATGGCCTCATAAGAGACTTGTTGCTGCGATTCCGACTCCAATTTTGATCCATCCTCACCCTTATTATCATCCAAGCTTAACCTTTGTGACCAGTTCCGCTTGTTTGAACTCGCAATAAGATCGATTTCTTCCCCATTATCAGATTGCTCAAAAAACGGGTCACCTACCACCATCCCGGATTGCACCATCTGATCACACCAATGTTTACCACCGAACTTGAATTTACAAGTGCAAGAGGCTGCAAATTTTTTCAATTTTTGAGGTTTCGCGTCCTTTGCAGGTGAATCTGAGGTCGCCAAACTTGTACTTTGCGAATTGTGCCTATTCACTTGGGCCTTTGGGAAGGACGCAGATGTGCTTAATCCATTCATGATTGGGCTCCTTAGTGAAACATCTGTATGGCCCGCAGTAGAAGAATCCATACAAAAAGCCTGGCCCAAACCTGAACAAACCGGGTCCGAAAATTGATTTGGAATTACCTCCCCCAGATTTGGTTTATCCGACCCATTAGGATTGTCGTTCAGCCTTCCTTCCATCGCCTCGGGACCCCCATCGGATCGGTCAGTTGTAATTGGATCGGTCGGTTGTAATTGATCTCTACACACCCCTAATTGGATCGGTCGGTTGTTATTGTATTTAATCTTGTACCTATTAACCTGTTGAAATAGTACATGCAATATCATATGTTTTAAAAGTATAGTACATGCAAAAATACTTTTTGAAACTATAATACATGCAATTATACATTTTAAAGTTGGATACACGCAATAAGAATAACGATAAGTTTTTAATATATCTAATTACTACGAACAAGAAAAGCTTTCCAATAATTCAATGTGAAAACGCTCGATCATTAGCATGCTAATTATAACTCGATACGAAACCAAAGCTAAAACGACGGAAAAAACAAAAATAAAATATATATCCATGATTAAAAGTATGTATTTTAAAAGACCACGTGGTTTACGAGGTTTAATGTGCAAATCTCCATCTCACTTGATTTGGTCAAGATTCTTTGAAGTTAAGGGATATGGAAAGCGATGGTTTGTGTTTACTACCGGCCGGCCGGTAGCCATGGATGTCACCAAATACGAGACTTAAATTTTGGCCGGAGATGGCTTTCTTATTCCACGGCCGCAATTTGACTAAAAAACACCAAATTAATTCCACGACGGAATTATATATGTTTGAAGAGTATATATAAATCATGGGGTACGTGCCGACCACTGCTCTTTTTAGTAAAAGAAGCATGGGGTCCTTAAATCCTTTTTACATGCAACACTTTAAGGAATAATGCTATCAATCAAACAAAAGCTTTTCTTGGAGTTTTGTGAAAACACTTTTACTAAAACATCAATCATATATAATCACATCCAGGCCCGGCCCTGGGGTCGTGCAGCCCGTGCGACCGCACAGGACATCAAAGCCCAAGGGGCATCAAAATTCAATATAATGTCATTATAGTATAGCTAATTAGTTTTAAAAATTTATGAGTTGGGTTTTATACAATTCTAAGTATGGTATTATATTACATTATTAATTTAGACGATTTTAATTTAGGCATAGGGGCATAATATTTGCATTTTCGGACAGGGCATCCGAAACTTTAGGAACGGCCCTGATCACATCTCTTTCTATCTCTCTCTCTCTCTCTCTCTCTCTCTCTCTCTCTCTCTCTCTCTCTCTCTCTCTCTCTCTCTCTCTCTCTCTCTCTCTCTTTATATATATATATATATATAGGGGTGGGTTCAAATGTGAACCACTTTTTGGTTGTGAACGTGAGGACAGCCGAGAGCACGACACGTGACGGATGACTAGGCGCCACGTCAGGTCCACGGCGGATGACTAGGTACGATTCATGGGAGGGCATTGAATTAAAGGGGGGACCACACTCAAAGCCGCCTTTATTGACTAGTCATCCGCCACGTGTCGTGCTCTCGGCTGTCCTCACGTTCACAACCAAAAAGTGGTTCACATTTGAACTTTCCTCTATACATATATATATATATATATACATATACATATATATAAGACTTAGGTTCACGTGAGACCAAGTTGTTTCCGTAAGATGGGTGAGACCAACATTTTTTACATGAAATTTCATAGCAAAACTCTGTGAAGGTTAAAAAAAATCGAAGATTTCATCGTAAGAACACTGTAAATGTTACGTTCACGGTGTTTTTTGATTTGAAGGTTTGATTTTTTTTTTGTTTCACCTTTTGTGAAGGTCCAGATTATTTCATTGTTATCTTCAGAGTTTTTTGAGTGGTGAAGGTTTCGTTTTTTTTACCTTGTTTTGGAATTTTTTTTCCTCGATAGTGTTTTTTAGTAGGTATTTAAGATGAATGTTCGAATTTTTTTAATCTTCATAGTGTTTTGCTATGAAGTTTCATGTAAAAGGTGTTGGTCTCACCGATTTCACGGAAACAGCTTGGTCTCATGTGAACCTAACCCACATGTACAATTATACATATACATATACATATATAGACTAAAATTAAAATAAAAGTGCGCCACATGGTATTTTCACTCTGAATAATCATGTATTATTCAGAGTGAATAACAACATTTAGTTGATAACCACTTTTCATGTTTCTCAAGTTAACCATAATTTTTCACTAAAACCCTATATATATATATATATATATATATATATATATGGAAATGTTCAAATGAGAAGTGTTAAAAATGTGAAATAGAGAAATGATCCTAGTCGTCAATCCGGGCAAAAATTGCGGTTGTGACCGTGAAGCACTGGAATCTCGCACAGGCTATAACATACGGAAGCGTATTTTCGTAAATGCTAAAAATAGTCGACAAATAGGTTCATATATGAATTCCGCCAATTATATGTGAATTACACATGTTCATGTATGAACATATAATTCATATACGAATTAATTAAAACAATTAATATGTGAATTACACAGGTTCGTATATGAACATATATATGAATTACACTAGTTCATGCATAAACATATAGTTCATATATGAATCTATTAATAGGTAGTGAATTGCAGATGTTCATATATGAACGTGTATATAAATTACACAAGTTCATTATGAATGTATAGTTCATATATGAATCAGTTAAAAAAATAGTTAATGAACTACACAAGTTCATATATGAAAATATAGTTATATATGAATTAGTTAAAAATAGTTAAAATATGATTTACACAGATTCGTATATGAACCTCTAGTTCATATATGAATCACACAGGTTCATATATGAATCACACGTTTTCGGCCTATTTGCAAACTTTACGAAGTTACCTCTTGATATAGTGCGTAGTCGCGAATTTTGATCGGCCAAAGCCACAATCTTACTTTTCAACCTTGATCTTAGTGGTATCAACGGCTAACATCACTTATCTATTTCACATTTATTTACCACTTCTCATTTTAACCGACCACTATACATATATTATACAATATTAATCATTTGAGAACCCGGTTATTTATGAGAACTGTATGATCCAAGCATATCTATTATTCTAGTACGTACTCACACTATCAATTACTATGTCTGGGTTTGATATTTGAGAAATAAAACACTTATTGCCTTGGATCATTAACGTTAACAGAGTGGATCATAATGTTTGGGCTTAATATTATACTTTATCTTTTATCTTTAATGTTAACAGAGTGGATCATTAATATTATACTTTATCTTTTATCTTATAAGAAATTCATAATTACTACTAAAATAAATTGTATTTTTGTTTAAAATCTAATGATAATAGAACTATAAATTAAACCAAATTATTAGGAAGTTTATAACTTTTTAGTTTGAAATGTGGATTTATATTTTAGGATAAAATAATAACCAATGATTTGTATTTTTAATATATTACTTAAAATTTAAGATTATAAGTTAATCATGTAGAATACGAACTTTATGTTTTAATTCATATGACTAACAAATATAAAAGCTATAAAATACATGATAAACACTTTATTTATATAGAAGTGTGCAAAACCCAACCCCACACCTAATTCAAATAGTCTGAGTTAACCTGATGCGAACTTCCAATTTTAGTCTGATATTTGGGTATGATTAGGGTTTATACTTTTTCCACCCAACTAGTCCCCAAATATCCGAAAAAGCTCCACACACATACATAGATATACACACATACGTAAAGGTGGGTTGATATGAAAACGTTAATTATTTAAGAAAACAAAAAAATACTTTATCAATGTATAAAATTATACATGGTTCACGCGACTTTAAGTCCCATCCAAAGTCGCTCACGTCCAGTATTTTTTCTATTAGTGTAAAATTACATGTAATTTTATACATTAACAGATTTTTTCTTATTTTCTTTAATAATTAAAGTTTTCGATTAAATCGTTTTTGATATATGTATTTTATACTATTATATTTCTTTAATTTCCACCTATCCTAAAAAGGTAAAATTACTAAATATCATAACCCTATTAGTAAGATCCACGAATGTTGTCACCTTTGTGTGCCGTCCAAACCCTAATTCGACGACTCCAACTCTCCATTTTAAACTTTGGATTATGTTTCTTTTTTCAATGTTTGAAAATTTGAACTTTGATCTTTGTTTCGTAGACTTTGGACTTTTGGGATCATGTTTAGAGAATGGATTGAAGATTGATTACTTTGTTAGAATTTTTTTTCTTTTTCTTTTTTGACCATTGTTACTTAGTTATTTGTTTACACAATTTGAAAAAAAAAATTGCCCCATAGGATCTAAGCAAAGTGAAAAATAAACTTTTGGAGCTCTTTATTTATCAAGGAAGATATCCTATTTGTCAGCCAATCTAATCAAGTTCTAAAAAAAATGGCATTTTTGTAAGGCCATTCACTATTGACCCACTAAACCCATAAACTCAATTGCTAAACTCAATTGCTACATTAGAGTCACATTAGCTTTTTATTATCTTACTCAAATCAATCAAAACCATCTACCATGATTTACCTAATATTACCCATACTTTTATTTTATTAAATAATTTATAAAAAAACAAAAGAATAAAATAAGAGAGGGAGAGAGGGAGAGAGAGAGAGAGAGAGGGGGTGAGGGGGCGTTAGGGGGTGGGGTGGGGTGTTTCTTCTTGGCCTGTGGAAACCGAAGAGGGGTGAGGTGGGTGTTTGCCAAACCATCCACTATGGTGTAACATATGATTGACATAGTTGAAAAATGCAAAATAATCAATAAATGTCTAAATCCGAAATGACAATAAGGCTATAAATATAGAACCCCAAAAGTAAGAGAAAACCTATCTATCATTAATAAATTTCAATGCTAATAAAAAGAAATAAACCCTATTTATAAAGTAAAGTTCTAAGAAATTACTATGAAATCTAAATGCAAATCTAATCTTACTCTTACAATAACCAGAAAGTCTTTGAATAATTACTAAAAGTAAACTTAAAACATACTTTTTCAAAATGTATTAAACTATAACAAAATTTATTATGCATATCCACCTATCAAAAATATTTTTTGATGTATCAAACTTTTATTTTTGATGCATTGGATCAGTTCTCATATCAAGTGCGATTAATGGGGTGAAGTGAGATTAAAAGTGATTAAGAAGGGTCTAGATCTTTTCTTACCTTCTCATATTAACTCATTTTCCTCACACGATTTGCCGTCTGTATAGATGTATTATAGCACTTAAAATAACTAAAACATTATATAAACGAACTCTTTAAATAATTACTAAACAACAATATGTCGTATTGTCGATCCAAATTTAAAAAAAAAAAAGATAGCGATTAGTTTGAGAGAGATTGGGACCGTCGAGCCTAAAGCGTTCATTCTTTTTCTCTCCTAGGACCACTCTTGACCTTCGGTGATTGGACCTATAAGCCATAGATTATAGAACCTGACCTTAGGTCAAAAACATGTGTATCAATTCGATGAGATTTTAAACCATCCTTCCTAGTTCTATACTTCAAAGTGAAGTCTGTTTTTCCTTCTTATGTTATATTTACAAAACCAGATAGTTATGTGCAGGATGCGATACAAAACATCTTAAGGTATTTGGTACCTCAAGAAATAACCTTATTTCGTTCAGCTTTATTCATGATAGAGCTTTCACACCACAACAGATTAAATCAAAAAATATTCAATGTTAACTTATTTTATAGGTATTAATGAGAAGATTATAATGATGTAACTTGTAACAAATTAAAAACATATTAACCACCAAGATATGGCGTAGTGGTAAGTTTCTAAATGGTGGTAGCTCTCACCCGAGTTCAAATCCATGTGTGCGCCATTGGTGGCCACTGAGTATTAACCCCAAGGGAATATGTCTTAGCTCTCGGTAAAAATTGCCAAGGATGTAGTCTAGGCAAAGCCAGATGAACCTTCTAAAAAAAACATATTTTTTAATATATATTAGTTAAGAAAGAGGTTCAAACGAGAACGATAATTTTTTTTTAAAACGCAAGGACGATTCTCAGCCACACATTTTTCCTTCTTCAAATACTGTATCACTGGAGTATTGGTAATATCCACCGCCGCCACCACTTTCCACCACCACCCACACCACCTCCGCCAGCAACCTCCAGCAATAGCCACCTACACCAGCAGCCACCTCCGCCACCACCAGCACCGCCATATATATATATATATATATAATGATTTTGTTCACGTACGTTATTAATCATATATGATTTTGTTCACGAACCATATGTGATTTTTTGTTGTGAACAATGTTCGAAAAAGCTCGCCGCAACAGCTACCGTGGCGCGCCGTGGCTCAAGGCTTGTGTCTCAAGCCACGTTATGCTTGAGGCACGCCATAGAGTAATGCGCGGATTTTTGAAACATAATATTTGATTGAACTTGTTTTTTTAGTGTCTTATTTGATAGTTTTTTTTATATAACTTAGTTTAAATGATTTATTATCTTTAATTCATTGAGTAAAAGTAGTAAAATGTATGTTTATGTGTATAATATTATATAGGATATAGAGATTTGCCGCCATAAGTCACGCCTTGGAAAACGCCATATCATCGCCGTGGCTTCCAAGGCTTGAGGCTTTGCCTTGCCGCCACGCCACGCCTCACGTTATTTGGAACCTTGGTTATGAATCATATATAATTTTGTACATCAAAAAAGTTGAGCAAGTCGCATACGTTATTGATCATATATGATTTTGTTCACGAATCATATATGATTTTGTACATGTTTTTTTACGTGGATTTTCCTATGTAATCATATAAGATTTTGTACATCAAAAAAGTTTTTCTTAAAATGATAGTGTTTTTGTACCATCGCCGCCCCACCACCACCAACCACCTCCGTCACACCACCACCAGTAGTCACCTCCATCACCACCACCAGCAGCAACCACCTCTGCCACCACTAGCAGCCACCTCCGCCACCACCAACAGCCTCTCCGCCACCATCAACAGCCTCTCCACCACCACCAACAGCCGCCGCCACCACCAACAGCCGCCGCCACCACCACCACTAGCAGCCACCTCCGCCACCACCAACAGCCCTCCACCACCACCATCTCCGCCATGCCAGCACCAAGTTGTTTGAGTTTGAAGAAGGAAAAATGTGTGGCTGAGAATCGTCCTCGTGTTTTCTTAAATTGACATCGTTCTCGTATGAACCCACCTCTATTAGTTAATACACGATTTTGTATATTAATATGATAAGAATGTAAAAATGAAATGAAATGATATAATAGGACTAATTTAGGTCGTAGCTTGTCGTGGATTGACTAGTGTTGTAGCTCTCTTCCGTTGTTATGGCTTTTGTCTCCGAGTTTCTAGCGTCTTGCTAGTCTCGGCTTTGGTTTGAATAAAATCTTTCTGATGGTTCAAAAAAATGTGAATATAAAGTGTAATTTAAAACTAAATATTTTATTTGTTGTTATCATCTTGAATGTGAGAATTTTGAAACTTTTATAATAGCACATGATTTATCGAGATTTATACCTTTTAGATAGATATATAGAGTTAGGTTCCGGTGAGACAAGCTGTTTCCGTGAGACTGGTGAGACCAACATCTTTTACATGAAACTTCACATCAAAACACTGTGAAGGTTAAAAAAATTGAACATTCATAGTAACAACAATGTCAATGTTACGTTCACGGTGTTTTTGATGTCAAAGCTCGATTTTTATATATCTTCACAGCATTCCCGCTGTGAAGGTTCGCATTATTTATTTGTAATCTTCACCGCATTTGAGCTGTGTTGTTTTGGATTTTCTTTCTACGTCGAAAGTGTTTTTAAGAATGAGTATTCGAGTTTTATTTACCTTCACGTTCTTTTGTGAAATTTTATACGTTAGGTCTTGGTCTCACGCGGTCTCACGGAAACAGTATGCTCTCATGCGAACCTAAGTCTAGATATATATATATATATATATATATACATACAGGGGTGGGTTCAAATGTGAACCACGTTTTGGTTGTGAACGTAAGGGTGGGTTCAAATGTACAAGTTTAAAAATATATTTTATACATCATGCTTGAAAAATCTCTATACATACTTATAATACTTTATAATATTATCAAATTAAAAATATATAATAACGAGCTTGCATTGAAAACATTAAGAAGATAATTATAATGGTATAGTTTGTAAAATAAAAGAAATGTATTTTGGTTAGTTTTTAATATGATAACTGTGTAAAATAAAAAATGAAAACATAAGACATATATACGAACACATTAATCCGTATATATTTATGATATTTAATGATATAATTAAATCCAAAAAAATCAATATTGGGTTCATTTCGAATGTATTGACAAAGCGATTAAAAATCTATAATTTGTAAAAGATAGAAATGTTTTTTTAATGTATCTTAGTTCATATACATTATTTATATGGTTTACAAAGTTTGCATAAAATATTGAGTTTGTAAAATAAGGTGACTCTACGTATATCTATATATATATATATGATCAGAGTCTAAAATGAAAATGAAAAGGCAAGGAATTAAAAGTAAAGGGTTTAGTTCACGAAAGTGTATCTAACTTGTTACAAAAAGTTATTATATGTACCGTACTTCCATTTGTTTCATTTAATGTATCAGAGTTTAAGGGGATTTTGGCGGCTATACCCATGGGGGTACCCCCCCATTTGATTTCATACCCATTGTCTCTCCCAATTTGCACCTCATACCCCTAAAACACCGTTATGAGGTCCGTTATAACGGACCTTTTCAGTAAAAGACAAAAACGGAGCTCGGCTGACCAAATAAAGTCAACAAAAACACCGTTTTGACGCCGTTATAACGGCGTCAACGCCGTTTTGACACCGTTATACCGGCGTTCAGGCTAGGCGACAAAAAATTCCACCGTTTTGATCAAAATTCATAACGCACCGTTATTACGGCGCCATAACGGTCCGTTATGGCACCGTTATAACGGCCTTCGGAAAAAACAAAAGGGTTTTGACCTTCGTTGACCAGTCAACAAAACGGTGTTGACCAGTCAACAAAACGGTGTTGACCAGTCAACAAAACGGTGTTGACCAGTCATAACGCACCGTTATAACGGCCTTATAACGGTCCGACGTCCATCAGCCCCAATAAATCACTTCAACCACCTGTGTCTTCCATTATTACTTCCATTATTTTTCATCAAGTATCTTAGTGAGAGGGGCCATATTATACGGGACTTGAGAGGGGACCATTGAACCCCACAACAAAGTATTGGAATCCCGAAGATTGTTCACGTGACGGAATCCCGAGCAAACTTCTCAATTCGCACGTGCTTGTTTCCAAACGTATCGACATGGGTGACGTAAGTTGTTCTATCATTATGCTTTTTGATTACGCAATCACACCACCACCATCACCACCGTGTTCGGTCTTGTAACGGTGGCACACGCCACCCACCACCACTGCACCACCACTGCTGCACACGCCACCACTAGAAAACCCTAATAAGGCCACCATACGCCACCACACGCCACTCCACCGCACTCCACCTTACCACCGCGGTGCCACCACCACCGCACCACTGCGGCGCCACCACCACCGCACGACCGCGGCACCACCACCGCGGCGCCACCACCACATTGGAAAACCCTTAACGGCGCCTGAAACCCTAATGAACAATAAAAACGGCGCCTGAAACCCTAATTTTGAAAACAATATAACGGCGCCGTTATGACGCCGTTACGCCGTTATGACGACTTAACGCCGTTATAACGGTCCGTTATAGGTCCATAATGGACCGTTATAACGGCGTTACGTCGTCATAACGGCGTAACGGCGTCATAACGGCGCCGTTATAGTGTTTTATATATATATAAGTAATTTATGTATGTATATATGTATATATAAATATTTATATGTATAAATACGTTTATATATGTATTTATTATATATAAATACTTTATGTATGTATATATGTATTATATAAATACTTATATATATAAATACGTTTATTTATGTATTTATATATATAAATACTTTATGTATGTATATATTTATATATAAATATAAATACTATATATATGTATATATATATATATATAAATACGTTTATATATGTATTTATATGTATTTATATATATATATATAAATACGTTTATATATGTATTTATATATATATATAAATAAGAGATCCCATATATAAACTATATTTATATATATCTTTATCGAAACTGTATTAATAATTTGTTTATGTGTATAGAGCAAGAAAATTACGTTGAAGAATCACATTCAGATGTTCGAAGAAATAAAAAATCGGTTGTCAGAAGAACGACTTTTGTTGCTACAAAACACGGTGTTTGGACCATGGTTACATAATGAGGAAACATCTGCGGACCCAATACTTTGTTTAGTAGTTTTGGAGCAACAAATCGAGCCGCCAAATGATCAACGAAACGAAATGTGGTTTAATATCAACGGTTATCACGTTCGGTTCACACGACGGGACTTCTGTTTGATTAATGGATTGCGGTTTGGACCACAGCCCGAGATCCAGAACACCAATTTTGCATTTGTCAGACGTGTGTTTGGAAAGTCGAAGATAATTATAAACGATGTCAGAACGCAGTTTGACCGGATTCAAAAAGAAAATGATCCATTTTCGAACGACGATGCGGTCCGTATTTGTTTGTTGGCGATAATTGAGCGGTTTTTCCTTGGGCATCAAAACCCTCAAAGAGTACCGGTGCTTATTTTGTCTCTTATAGACGATCTTGAGTTACGGAACTCCTTTCCATGGGGTTCTTATATTTGGGATTACACGTTTAACCAGATGAATCATGCGGTAGCAAGGCGAATCAGTGCTGGAAAGAAAGCAATGACGTTGACAGGATTTTTATTTGCATTGAAGGTTAGTTAGCAAATCTTAAAATAAAAAACAACCAATTATATTTTATTTGCATTGAATGTTAGTTTTCGACATATACTGATTAATTTTTTTTTATTATAATGACAGATATGGGTAATCGAGACATTTCCGGTCGCGAGGCGGATTTATAGACGACGCCACGATAGGATACCGAGGGGGGTTTGTTGGTATAAGGAGTCCACGTTTAATAGGATACATGCGGAACAAATGTTAGAGTTGAGTGACGAGGTAAGTTTGTATATATAAATAGTATATATAAGTTTGTATATATAAATAGTATATATAAGTTTGTATATATAAATACTATATATAAGTTTGTATATATATATAAAGTATATTAATAATATATGTTTATTGAAATTGTTAGTTACTTTATATATATACATATTGCAATTTATATTTATATATATATATATATATATTGTCTATATATATATATATTGCAATTTATTAGCTAATAAACATGATAACGAGATTTTAATTTGATTGAACAGCAACCGCCAACGCGTATTGTGGCGACAGATGATGAACAACGACAGCAATGGTATATAGATAGTGTACAGTTTCTTGGCGACGATGACGATGATGACGATGATGGTGGGGATGGTGATCGTGATGATGATGATGATGGTGGGAATGGTGATGATGATGATGATGTTGATGATGATGACTATGAGATGCGTAGTCGTCGACCGCCCATGGATGAGGAACCCTTCCGAAATTATTGTTGGGTTTTTGTGGGTATCCTCGAATCAAACTGACTCGAGGATTATCTCAGATCTATCAAACCTCGCTGGTTTGATATATCTCATAGGTTAATCAAACTGATAAAACCTTCGTGATCAGAAACACGCTGTTTCTGATCTAATCGTGCGGAAGCGATAAAAGCTAAAAACCCATTAAGCCTAATGATCTTTTAATCGTTATAGTTTTTAATCCTATTAGTTTGGTTTAGATCAATTTACCTGGTTGCTTGAGAATAGATCCACCAATGATCGACCAGCGAACGTCCCTCTAGTAGGACTGTATGAAACCCGAAAAAAAAATCTCAGAGTCGACCGGGGGGGGGGGGGGTCGGCGCCGGTTTTGGAGAGAGAGGGAGGAGGAAACTGAGAACTGGTTTTCTTAATTGAAAAGCTTGTTATTTTTCCTTAACCCATAAGCCTTATTTATATGGAAGAAAAATACAGTTTGTATGGAATCCAGTTTCCTTATTATAATTATCTTAAATCCTTTCCCTTTTTAATTAGCTGGAAAACAATTTGCATACGATAATTACGATTATATATATTTATATATAAACCTTATTAATTAAATATTATATATTTATTTATCTAATAAATATATAATATCCTAATTAATTAATAACCCTCCAACTTTGGTAATTCTGACTGAAATTACCCAACTGATTTATAATACACTATTATAAATCCTAATTCTCCATTTTGGGGTTTCATCTAACTTGTTCGACTTATAGGTCCTCACAGGTGTGACCCTCAAGTGTCTCGTAACATTGGATATATAATCACTTGGTTTGTCAACTCTGCACATAATTCCTAACAGACTCCCACTTGTGCAAGTTGGCAATACCACCTTTGACTATACGGACCTAAGGAGGTCCCTAGACAGGCACTTAGGCTGACCAGGTTACAAGAACTCTTATACCCAGACTGGTGATATAAACATTCCGTAAGGAATTGGTATCTATGAAACTACTGTTCATTGATTGGGTATATCTTGGCTTTTCCCTTTGCATCGCGATATTTCATCTATGAGTATGAGCTTGGAAAGTGTCAACTCTAAATACTCAAGATTCTGTTCTCTTGATTATCTGACTTTCACTGATAGGTAAACGACAAAGAACTAATCAGTTCGTTTGGGCATGGCCATGCACTTCATCAGTATACTTAGTCAGTCAAGATGGGCCCAGAAATATCTCTCTTCTGAGAAGAGGTGCAAATCCCATCTTGCATATCTGCCTTTGACACCACGGCTTCCGCTGAATCTAGTTACACCCTTTATAGCCACCCTGTTACGGCGTAGCGGTTGAGTGCACTAAGAGTCCAGTAGTCCTCATGATATCAAATCAGATACCTCAGGTGATAGGGACAACCACTGTGAGATTCACTTATGACTTTATTCCAAGAAGTAATCTCAACCGCGGATCACGTCCGATATTTGCTACTCTATCAAATATCTGTGCAACTTTTAGTCTACAACACTTGTAGCTGTTATTCAGCAACTGATCATAACTACCTAAAAGTTCACAATGACTTTAACACCTTATCATGCTCCCACATTGATAAGTTGTCATGGACAGATTTTGAATGAAAAACGGAGACTGATTTCATTCCTGGATACATTGAAACATGCAAAATGTGAAAGTGATAAAGAAATCAATCTTGTATAGTCCATATTACACGCTGTAATAATAACAAGATTGCATGTCTTTTCTTTAATAACTTTCATAATATCTATTTAACGTTTGTTAGATACTGGTCTAAAATAAAGATCACCTATCTTTAGTTTAAACCCTTTGATTAAAGTTTACCAATCTAATCAAAGTGATAACCAAAAACACAAGTCTGTTTACTTGTATCTGCTAATTATTGTTTTGCAAACACCTCTTAAAACAATAATTAGTCTTTTATCATATTCCGTGAACTTGGAGACCTGGACTAACTTCCAGTTCCTGAATATGTAAAACTGCAACTTTCCTTAGTTGCTGTGTAGATGAATGATTTCTACCTGAAATCCGATTCCATTTGCAATCCTGGCAAATCTACTGGAATCCTATATTTTGATCCAACACTTTAATTATTGATTTCTAAGGTCAGTCACGACCTTTGTTTCATGGGTCTTGAAACTCTTATCCTTTTGACTAAAAGGGTAAATTATATCTTATGAATTCTTATCCTACCTGGATTATGAATTCCGAGATATATTAATAATTGCATCTTTTATTCTTTATCTGAGACTAGATAGAGAATAAATTGGGCTCCCACTTGCTTATATAAAAACTAACTATTACTCAAATTTTTACTATTGACTTAGTCAAAACTTTGATTAGTCAATCCTAATTTCAAGTAATGAACCTTGAGAATTTCCCTTTATGAAACTTAAATGGATTTGGTCAAATCCTAATTCCAGATCTTGGAATCTTTCTAGTTTCATAAATACTGTTATTAACGTCATCTGAGTTAATATCCTAAATTCTCCTTTCAAAACATTTGAACAATAAAACTTGATCAAACTTGATTACTTAATTCTGAGAATTTCTTTTAAAAAACTTAACTGGATTTGTTAAAATCCTAATTCCAGAACTTGGAATCTTTCTAGTTTTATAAACACTGTTATTAACGCTATCTGAGTTAATATCTTAAATTCTCCTTTTAAATTTTGATCATAAAACAATTATTCATTAATGTTTTAATCTCAAAACACATTCCTGTAGAATCTCGTGTGTTTTGATAGTTTTTATACAAATCACTTCAATTTAATAGATTTTATTGAAGTAACTATAACAGGCAATAACTAGGATCATACGAACACTAAGCACAATCAGATATTTCAATGTCAAGACAATAACTTTTGAAAAATAAAACCATCGAATTATAAAATATAATTATTCAAACATTGTTTAAAACAAAAGTCCCCAAAAACAACTGTTTAAAATTATAAATTCAAAATGTCTTGACTTAAATCATCTTGTACTTTGATCCTCAGCAACCTCTGGGCATTTCACTTCTGACCTCCTGCAATAATCATTTTGCTCTAGGTATCAGTATACCTGTAAATCAACAAGTAAGAAGTGACAAGTCAAAGCAATCATAAATTTTCTGAGGTTTACATACCTGCTTCATGACGCTTAGGGCAGTTTTGCCTCCAATGACCGATCTCATTGCATATGAAGCAGCGATTCTCGGTCCTAGCTTTGTTTGGCTTAACCTTCTTGCCCTTGCCCTTGCCTTTGCCTTTCTTGGGTGCACTCTGGATGGCCTGGACTGGTCCTTTTCCTTTACTGGTGCTAGCTTGCCCATTCTTCTTTTTAACCCCTCCGTCTTTTACCATCAAGACATCCTTGGTCTTGTTCTTGTTCCCCATATTCAGTTCAGCTGTCTTTAGCATGGAGTGCAACTCTGCTATAGTTTTCTCCATGTTATTCATATTGTAATTGACTACGAAGGGTCTGTAGTCTTCTGACAGTGAATTGAGTATGGTGTCTGTTGCTAGCTGCAACGGAACAGGATGACCAAGCCTCTCCAGATGATCTAAGTGCCGTTTCATCTTCATGACATGGTCACTTACTGATGTCCCTCTTACCATCTTGCACTCATTGAATGCTTTGGTGGCATCGTAGCGTTCTGTACGAGCCTGAGTCTGAAACATGTCCCTCAGCTGGCGGATCATGTCGTAAGCATTTGTATTTATGAGCCCTGCTTGCAGATCTGGGCTCATAGTTGCTAACATCAGACAGGCGACATCAAGGAGATCAAGTGCTTCTTGTGGGCATTTCTGGCAGCAGCCGGAGCGTTTGCCGGAGGTGCCTCCCCAAGTGGCTCTTCAAGCAGATACCACTTTCTCTCATGTCTGAGCACAATCATCAGATTGCGCTCCCAGTCGAGAAAGTTAGAGCCGGTCAGTTTATCCTTCTCTAGGATAGATCGGAGGGAAAGATTGTTAGTGCTGGTAACAGTGCTTGCCATCTACACAAAATAAAACTTTTGGTTTTAGCAACTGTAAATAGACTAATTTCCAATAAAATATCAATAAACCCTTAAATGATCAATTTATTGGACTAGGATCCTTATTTCATACGTCCTGATGTGCGTAATGTTCTTGCTCCACCAGACCCGTATTTATTTCGGTAGGTAAGGACTTTTACCAATCATGTCTAACTGACATGACTCCTAGATCTTTTCGGGACCATGGCAACTTCCTGTGCATGTTTTAGTCCCTCTAAGTGCTTTTTGGCCCGGTACCACCCGGTGAACATTATAGTACCAAAACAGATCTCACCATTTTGGGGACCTGATCACTATACTCTGGCCGGTACCACCCAGAGATAATTCGCAGAGTTATGTAACCCCTTTAGCTTCAGTTTGAACACAGACGTTGAATGTGTGATCACTTACAACGCCTATGTACTTTACGCCGAAGGTGCCCCTAAATGGGTTGCACTTACTGATCTATGATTTTCGGGGTTTTGAAAAACTTTATTTCCAGGCTTTTGAAAAAACTGATTGTTATAAAGGCTACTTATGTTTTAAACTAACTGTTTCAAACATACATGTAATTTTAAAACCAACTGTTCTAAAATTACTTGCTAATTAAAACTAACTGTTTTAACAGCACACCTAGTTGATTAAAACTAACTGTTTTTGTCAACTTGCCTTTTATATAAAACAATCACCTATAGGTTTTTAAATCAAAAACTATCGTTTTGAAAAGTTTAACGAAACTAAAACCTATACTCCTTTTGTGATATAAACTAGTTTTAAAGTAACAACTCTATTTAAAACTATTAACATGCAAGATATCACAAAAATTAATCAACCATGCAATTAAACAATAATTAATCACATAGTACCTAATTATAGTTTTTGCCAACGTTTCCTAGGGACCAAATAATGACCTATTCTACTAAAAGCTTCAAAACTCGCGTAGCTCCCACTGGCCTCGCCATGTTTTGTTAGTACTCCGGTAGTGATGAAGTAGCTCCCACTGGCCTCGTCATCCCAAAAGAATAAAACAAATTTCTATCCTAAGGTCATTATTACATAAGGGGTTGCAAGTGGCACGCAGGCCTCCCCATAAATATGTCAAGGGTCTAGGTTGGCAAATACTATAATAGATATAGATACAAACTCAAACTGGAATGTATATATATATATATATAACTCAAGCAATCACGCAATTATATAAATAAACAATATTATAATTACGATAAATAAACCTGGATCCGTTAAAATTGTCTTGTCTCAATTATCGCAAAACTTGGTTTTATAACTGATTCGAGAAACAAACTGTCTTACGAATCAAAAACTTTAGACTGAAAAATGGTTTTTTTACGTAAAACTGAAGTTTATAAACAATAAATTCTATTCTACAAGACTAAAACCATTTTATCTAAAAATCAATCCTTTTATCCAAAATTCTATTAAACAGGTTTTATCGATCCAAAAATTTATAATACTGGCCCTTAATGTTTTAATAGTAAAAAAAAAAAATTAGGCCTAAATAAACGGTGAAAAATTGATTCCGAAACTCAACTGGTTTGAATAAATTTTATTGGATAAAATTGAACAGAAAAATAATTTTTGGATAAGAAAGCTTGATACCAAACGAACTCTTTTGGGCCATAACATGGTCCAAAGAACTGGGCCTTGGGCCTAATAAACTAGCTAGGCCCATACAAACGAAAAACCCTAGGTAGGTGGTTTGACAGCCTTGTGACCACCGGTTGTGAGTCTGGCCATCACCGCGAGCCATGTTCACCGAAAAACGCTGCCACCACCACGCTGGTGGTGCAACCGCAGCCTAATGCCGCCACCGTCGATTCTGAGGTGCGGCCGGTTGATCGAAAAACAATAGTCGAATGCCGCGTTCCATCCATGGCCCCATAATCAAAACCGTCGACTACCACCACACTGGTCGTACGCCCTTGGCTTCAACCGCGGTTCGGCCTATGGGTTCGCCGTGGTTGGTCGACCACCCACCATCACCGTCTGTGGTGGTTTCAGCCATAGCCGTCACCACCACCGCTCACGGTGGTTTGGCCCTGCGGTTGTCTTTGCCGCTTACGGCCACAGCCGTGGTTAAGGTGGTACGGCCACCACGCTGGTGGCTTCGCCGGTGTTCAATCCGGCAGCCAACGCCGCCACCACCTCTCTGGTGGTTCGGCTAGGTGTCCGCCACCGCTGCTTTTGCGCTTTGGCCGGCGATCAACCATCGCCACCACGAACACCACCGTTGCTTTGGTTTTATTTAGCTTGAATAAAACCGGTCACCACCATCGGGTGGTAACCGATCGATCAACCACAAACAACCACAGCCACCACCACCTGGTGGCTCGGCCATGGCTGCAAACGGTTCGGTCACCACCACTCAACTGGTGGCGTGACCTGGTGGTTTAAGAGCAACCGGCGCCGCTACCACTAGCTGTGGTGCGGCCCGGCGATCAATCATGGTGACCAGCCGCAACCACCATGACTGGTGGTGCGGTGGTGGTGTTTGTATTCAACAGTCGACGCCGCCACCACCATTCGGGTGGTGCGGCTTGGTGGTCTGCAGCGGCGGCCGATGCCATCACCACCGATCGGGTGGTGTGGCTTGGTGCTTGGTTTGTTTTTCGTAGCCGATGATCGGCCTGGCGGTCCGGTCGGCTAACTGCCGCCGTTCCACCGCCGATCAATGGTTTGGTGTTTTTAGTGTGATGTGATAAAAACTAAAACTTTTAATACTAAAACGAACAATTTTAACGGATCACGCATAAATTGACATAAACAGGTAAAAAACTAAAACTAAAAACGATTTATTAACAATGGCTCTGATACCACTGTTGGGTTTTTGTGGGTATCCTCGAATCAAACTGACTCGAGGATTATCTCAGATCTATCAAACCTCGCTGGTTTGATATATCTCATAGGTTAATCAAACTGATAAAACCTTCGTGATCAGAAACACGCTGTTTCTGATCTAATCGTGCGGAAGCGATAAAAGCTAAAAACCCATTAAGCCTAATGATCTTTTAATCGTTATAGTTTTTAATCCTATTATTTTGGTTTAGATCAATTTACCTGGTTGCTTGAGAATAGATCCACCAATGATCGACCAGCGAACGTCCCTCTAGTAGGACTGTATGAAACCCGAAAAAAAATCTCAGAGTCGACCGGGGGGGGGGGGGTCGGCGCCGGTTTTGGAGAGAGAGGGAGGAGGAAACTGAGAACTGGTTTTCTTAATTGAAAAGCTTTTTATTTTTCCTTAACCCATAAGCCTTATTTATATGGAGGAAAAATACAGTTTGTATGGAATCCAGTTTCCTTATTATAATTATCTTAAATCCTTTCCCTTTTTAATTAGCTGGAAAAGAATTTGCATACGATAATTACGATTATATATATTTATATATAAACCTTATTAATTAACTATTATATATTTATTTATCTAATAAATATATAATATCCTAATTAATTAATAACCCTCCAACTTTGGTAATTCTGACTGAAATTACCCAACTGATTTATAATACACTATTATAAATCCTAATTCTCCATTTCGGGGTTTCATCTAACTTGTTCGACTTATAGGTCCTCACAGGTGTGACCCTCAAGTGTCTCGTAACATTGGATATATAATCACTTGGTTTGTCAACTCTGCACATAATTCCTAACAATTATGAGGGTTATAGGTCATCGTACATGGAGACCGGGGGGCCCAGTCAGCCCCCAGACGACTGGAATGCTTTGATGGTTGGACGACCCAGCAAGCAGAAATTGACTCTCTTAAGACTCGAGTGAATCAGCAGGACACGTGGTGGGATCGATTTAAAAATTTGACGGTAAGAATTTTATAAAAGTATTATATAAATACTATATATATAAATACTTTATATTATACATATATAAATACTTATAAATATATATATATATATAAATACTTATATATATATATATATATAAATACTTTTATTTATGTATTTACTATAAGTATGTATGTATATATATATATATAAATACTTATATATATAAGTACTTTTATTTATGTATTTACTATAAGTATTTATATATGTATATATATAAATACTTTATATAATACATATATAAATACTTAAGTTATGTATGTATAAAGGTATTTCATATTTGTATGCAGCTGTCAGCGGCCTCAAGCAGTGACCAACCTATGGCTGCAGTTGGTTCCTATTATAGTAGTATATTTACTGAGACGCCATTCCAGCAATACACGCAGCAGCAGCAGCAGCCGACTAGTATGATGGATTCCATCCCCCAGTTTTTCTCCGGTCCAGCAATCACCGACTTTCAGTCGACGTACTCCGAGCCACCACCGCAGGTAAATATTTTGGGATTTTTTGATAAACAAGCTTTACCCATTTAACGGGTCGTGTTTGTTGTTAACGTATCGTGTTTGTACGTAGGTGTCATCGAGTACGGGTGTTGACATGTTCAACACTATTATCGAGGACCGCTCCTGGGTACGTTGCAATTTACTATTTATATATGATAATAATAATTGAATATATATAAATCTATTGTTTGTACGTTGCAATTTACTATTTATATATGAATCAAAGGATGCGTTTTTTGGCCATATATATATTGATATTTATTGTAATAACGTAATAACAATCTATTGTTGTGACAATTCAGGCCGCCTCATCTGGTTTTACGTTCCAGACTCCCGTACAGGATGTACAGCCGGCTCCCAGTTTTGTGCAGGATGTACAGCCGGCTCCGAGTTTTGTGCAGGATGTACAGCCGGCTCCGAGTTTTGTGCAGGATGTACAGCCCGATCAGACTCCTATGCAGGATGTACAGCCCGCTATGGGAAGGGGGATGCGCGAAAAAAGACCGGCGGCATCAACAATAACCCCATATAGGGATCCCGGCAGCAATACCCCTCCGACACGCGATTTGGAGGCGGAGAGGAAGAAAAGGAAGACTGACAAAGCGCTTTATATGAAGATTAAACCTAGGCCTAAAAAGGAGTAGAAAGTCGCTAAAAAGTACTGGGATGGGACGTTGGAAAAGGAGTCAATTCGGTATTTGGTTGAACCGATAGACGAAGTGTGGTGGGCTCAACTGCTTGGGTTAGATAGACAGGGTTGGTTCGAGAATTCGGTTAGTATTTCATATACTTCTATATATAAGAAAATTATATACGTATATATGTATTTATGTATATATGTATTTATATAAGAAATTTATATATACATATATAAATTTAAATTTATATATGTATATAAATTTCTATATATATAAGAAATTTATATATGTATATATGTATTTATATATATATATAAATACTTTATATATATAAGATATATATAAATACTTTATATATATATATAAGAAAAATATATATAAATACTTTAACAATCGTTTTTGATTTTTAATAGCATATCACATTATGGGTGTATACCATTATGTCAAGGCGACCCGCCAAAGCGCCTTGGTCGATCGCGATTCCAGAATTCTGGTCTATGATGTCGAACGAAAATACACCCGATCCAGTTTCTTACGGGAAACCAATGATAAGTGGGGATTTGGACGGTTTTCCAGCATGGAGTACTATCACAAGGGTATACCGTTAAACATTTATGTATATAAATTAATTTAATATTGACACTTGCTTTTTGCACGTTTATATAATTAATTGAAATGCTAATTTGGGGTTTTAACCTTTCTTTTTGAAGGTCTACATACCAATTTGTATTGACCAATCACATTGGGTGCTGGGGGTCTTGAACACGAAAACGTATAATATAACAATACATGACACGTTGGGTTCTGAAAGGCTTCGGGAAATACTAGAGACGGCATGGACTCTATTCACCGATAACCTACAAAAGTGTTATGAGGACCTCAATGAACCCGGTATAGCTAGCATGTGGAATCAACACTCAAGTTTCGAGGTGGCTTCGGATACACCACGACAGAGCGGCGCACTCGGTGACTGTGGTCCATGGGTATGTAGGTTGTTGGCGCATTATACCGACTATATGCGGGCTTCTACTATTAAGCAGCAGAGCATCGTTGACATCCGTCATCAAATGGCTGATATCTTTTGGACCTACCGTAATGGATAGATATGTTATTTGGACCTATCGTATTGTATAAATATGTTATTTAAGTGTTATTTTGGTTTATTTTGTCTTTCGTTTTATATAATATATCAAGTGGGTATTATAGAGTCATTTCTATTATAGAGTAATTTTAACAAAGTATAAGGGCCAAATACGTAACTTTATTTGCTATATATAGCATAGCAAATGTCCATAGCATACTTACATCTCAACAAACCAACAATTCGTAAGATTTAAAAAATGGCTTCTTCTTCAAAAGCACCAAAATCACCAACACCAGAGGACGATTATTGGCCACAGGTGATAACCGAGAGCATGAAACAGTCCATTAAGCGGTATCAGCAAAGCTTGGAAAACCACGAGACAACTAAAGGTAACTTTCAAAAGGAAGAAAACAAAAATTGTAATGTCATTTGGGAGGGCCGAGAATGGATCGTCAAAGCCAAAGACGATATTAAAAAGAAAGAACAATCGATCGCTAATCTAAAGCAAAAAATTGAAAAAAAAAGAAAGTCAGATTTGGGATGCCCAACAAAGCAATTACAAACTCCTTTTAAAGATTGACGATCAAGATTCGTATATTCATGCATGTGAAGATTGGTTGGAAGCAGCTAGAGAACATTATCCGGATTACTTTAAATCGGAAGGTTTTTGAGGAAGATGGTCAATTTTATGTCTCTAATTTTCATAACCTTAATTTTCTCGTATTTCATTTTCATGTCTTTAATTTTCATGTTTATGTATGTCTGTTAAGTTGTTGCTAATTTTGTAGTACTTATAAATTACTTATTTTAATTTGCTGAGCACATGAAAGGGTGATGATTTTATTGAAAGCATAATAACCATGTAATTCAATATATATTGATAACCTATTTACACAACATTTTTTAAAGCAACTTCACAGTGACATAAAGGAGATGGAAGCTGCACAAGCTCAACTTCAAATACAAGCCTCACGCACGCATAGTCCTAATTTAGGACTATGCGTGCGTGAGGCTTGAATTTGAAGTCGAGCCTGTGCAGCTTCTACCTCCTTTATCTCAATGTGAAGTTGCTTTAAAAAATGTTGTGTATATGCAATTGATGTACAAAATTGAAAATAGATAACAGTTCATAATATTAGGCTAAACAGACTTGTTAAAATAACGTACTCGCCTAAGCCGTACAAAATTAAAGCATTTTTACGTCGAAAATAACACTGCAGCCATCCATAAGCTCATGCGTTTGTGGGTCTTCAACAAGAGTAAACACCAACCCACGATCGGGGTCCAGGTTGCCAGACCAAGGCCACGACTTAAAATCACCCTTAACGATAACACGGTCAGAAGGAGATCCGGGTGATGCCTCAAAACCTACTTTCATGTCCATAGGAAACTTCATGCCTAAGACCCTCATCAGGCACTTATTATGATTGTTCAAAGCCCACATTCTCACAAACTCGGTTGGAATTTGCTGAAAAAATTAAAAGACCGAACAAATTATGAAGTAACATAACTGGAATTTGCCATAGCAATAGTTATCAAACAGAAAAAATAAACTTACAAGTCGGCCAGTTTGGTATACAAAATTATCAACTTTAGCAACGAAGGATCTGCGGTCACCCGAACGTAAAAATCCTGCCATTTTCTATATCGTAGGAACTTAAAAAGAGAGGATTTACCTGCAATGTGATTATTTTAAGAGAAATAGGTATCCTATATATAGCGAATTATTTACCTGCAATGTGAATATTTTAACTTTTACTTTTGCAGTATTACTTGAGAGAATAGATTCTTACTATTCATTACTGACAAAAGGAAAAGCAAAAGCAAAAGCAAAAGAAAGGACTTCAGACCAAACAGACCGTTATAACGGTCCGTTATGGTCCGTTAAGCCGTTATAACGGTCCGTTATAACGGCTTAACGGACCATAACGGACCGTTATAACGGTCTGTTTGGTCTTCCTTATATGTACTGCTTTTGCTTTTGCCTTTTGTCAGTAATCAATAAGAAAGATTCTTGGTTTGCTGTACACCCGTGAATTCATATTCCCCACCTAAAATCTACCCTTGAATTTAATATTCCCCACCTACACGCTATAAAAATATGGCATCACATTAACAATTCTCATACCTTTCATACAGATTTTATCTAAATCTGATTGCAACAATGGCTGAGAAGTTGCCTTCCTCATCAGCAAACCCTCCTTCTCAAAGAATGTCTGCACCCCCATCTTCTTCTCAAAGAATGTCGGGAAACCCTCATTCTTCTCAATTTGAAAACCCTCCTTCTACTCAAATAATGCCTGGAACTCTTCGCAGGGAAATAGCAAAAAGAGAAGCGGAGATAGCGGCGATAGGTGAAGAATGGGTGCGTAAGCGGGCTGAACAAGATACCATTGAAGCCGAAATTGAAAACAAAAAGAAGTTCGCTAAAGAACTTCAAAAAGAAATTCGAATGGAAGAAAAACGTATCAAGGAGGAATATGCGGCTTGGTATCCAAATATGCAACAACTAATCAAAGAAAAAGAAGGGTGGATTAATTCGATTAAAGTTCTCTATCCGAATGATAACTAGGAGAATCCGTTAAACTAGATATTGTTGTTGTTTCTTTAAGTTTCGTGTCTCAATTATGTTATCATGCTTTCAATGAAATGAATTCTTTTTTATGTCCTTTTGATACACAGTGCCTCAATAATTCAATAACAAACAGTTGTTACAAATTAAGATCAACAAACATAACATACAAATTAAAAGTTGTTACAAACAAACAAACATAACATACACATAAACACAAATGGCTGATAAAATATATCAATCCTCGTTAAGATCAACATTCAAATCAAATGTAGGACGACTAAAGGTTTCGTTCGGTTGTTGTGTAGGCTCTGCTGGAGTTTGTCAGGTAGCCGATGGAACGTGAATACATTGACTACGTTTGTGTCCGTATTGACGACATATACCACATCTTTTGCGAGTCGTTCTCTCACCGCGAGATGGAATACGATAATTGCTACTCGGTTTACCGGGTAGTTTTTTCATTACCGGTGGATGGACAACCATAAGTGGGTAATCTGGACTAACCCATGTTTGTAGCGGGCCAACCGGGTTTATTGTAGGAGCGTATGTTTCCCGAAGGTTATGCACAGTGAAATAAGGAGAGGCAAATTGCCAACAGTCGTCCAATCCCATGTAACTTGCAACGGTGATAACATGCCCGCAAGGTAAACCAGAAAGTTGCCATTTCCCACAAGTACAAGTCTTATCATACACATGGACTTTCGCATCTCTATACCCATCTTGCACTTCCCACTTACCATAGCCAATTTCATGTGCAGTCCACCCACTACACTTACCCATTCTTCTTTGTACAATCAGTTCCGCCCACTGGGTTAGTTTATTGTTCATGGCTCCTACAAATATTTTAGGATAATTATTTCCTTATTATTACAGCAAACGTTTAAAAATAAATTTATTAACTAAATCGTAAAGGTAATAACCTGCAATTCTACGACGGGTGGAATACCATTGTTGTTGATACGATCGAAAGTAATCCATCAGGCCCACAATTGGGTGTTTACGAGCAACTGTGGCATGTGCGTTCATCGACTCGACACTGTTCGAGGACATTATGTTGTACCTCTGGCCTGGAAAATGCGCCCTTGACCATTTGTTTGCGCCAATCCTATTCAGCATTTCGGCGTATGGAACTGCAGCTACTAGGGCATTCATTTGAAACTCAAACTCATGTGCAGTATTAGCCTTGCATGTCTTCCAAAACAGGGTTTTGTTGTCGTCGATGTTGGGGGCCTTAGCTTTGATGTTCATAAATAAGTGGCGACAACAAAGCGCATGATGCGCAGTTGGGTACACCGTGTTAATTGCTTGGTGTATTGCAGCAGCTCTATCGGACATGAATACCAGCCCCTCCATTTCCCCGATACATTCTCTCAGCATAGACAAAAACCAAGTCCAATGCTCGCCGCTCTCAGACTTTGCCACTCCAATAGCAATGGGCACAACTTGGTTGTTTCCATCCATAGCAACAGCTAAGAACATTGTGCCCGAGTAACGACCCTTTAAATGAGCACCGTCGATTATAATCACCTTACGCAGCAAACCGGAACGGAAAGTTACTATCTGCAAAAATAATAGTATAGATATAAGAAAACCCGGACAAAAAGTGTGAATCTTGAAATCAACGTCGTCAATTAAAAAAATATACGTACCGAGCAGCCAAGCGCATAGAAACACGACACGAACCGTCCATCATTGCCTACGACAATCCTGGTCTGCGTACCAGGATTGTTGAGCTCCAAATTATAAAAGTAGAGAGGAAGTCGGGTAAACGAATCCTCGGGGTCACCTTCAATCATGTTTATTGCCTGCCATTTCGCACGCCATGCTTGCCAGTACGAAACGTTTTTTTATGTTGCACTTTCATATCCTTTATAATGTCTGCCGCACAGAGGTCTCTTCTAACATCGCCGGTTTTATCTAGAAGCAAATGTGACAGCACTCTCCTGCTTGCGTTCCGATGCGCAGAATGCATTTGCGTCCTCGAGCACGTGTGGACATCATTCAATGTCCGAACTTGAAACATGGTTGATCCCCGAGACAGCTAGCATATATGCGCCAACCGCAGTTTTTTTGCGCACATATTGCCTCATATCTTTTTTTGCAAGATCTTGGCGTTCTAAACTTGAAACCTTCTTGAAGGAACTTCAATCCGAGTGCAAGTGTCAAATCTCCTTTCGTACGAAAAACCTGGTGTAGTTTAACTTTTTCATGACGGGTGTACCGTATGGCTTGGTTGGCTGTGATGACAACGTCGTCTGACCTTGGGTGAGGGGGCAAATCATGAAAGTCATCAGGTATTTGGTATACATAATTGTCAGGATCGATGTCTCTGACTTCTTCTTCGTCTTCGTCTTCTTCTTCATCTTCGTCTTCGTCGTCTTCTTCTTCTGTGTCAGCCTCTTCTGGTGCTTGTTGTGTCTCGGGAACATAGGAGGTGGATGTGTACTGGCTAGAAACACCATATGTATCATTAGAAAGTATTTCTGCGTTGTCGAAGGACGTATGACCATATAGATGCTGGTCTCCGATGTTCGAATTATCTTCGCGGTTTTCTTCACTACTCACATCGTTTCCCGTAGTCACATCGTCGTATACATAAAGTGTTGCCGGAGGGTCTAATCCGGCAACCGATTGTAAGAAAGTTGTTAACTGTTCGTCTGACGCCAAATATAAACATTACCCGACTCAATGTACGAAAGTTTAGTGACACCATCAGAAGGTTCGATGCCAAATCTTGAACAAATATTTTTGACCATCTTTGAATATGTAGTCGTTATCGGCACCCACACACGACGATTGGCAAGGTGCGTTAAATAGACCCATTCACCGTCGTTTTGATACCACCCACCACCACCCGAAATAGACAACAAAAGTTTTTGGTGTTCACTCATTTTTTGAGTATGAATTTTGAAGACAATGAACGTCCATTTATACAAAAACCTTATAAATTCATACATAAAATCACAAGAAAAACAAAACCCTAAAAAATATGTAACGGTCCGTTATAGAGCCGTTATAACGGACCGTTTTATAAATTTAGGGTTTCGGTCAACGCCGTTTCATTGACTTGTCAAAACCCTTTTGTTTTTTCCGAAGGCCGTTATAACGGTGCCATAACGGACCGTTATGGCGCCGTTATAATGGTGCGTTATGAATTTTGATCAAAACGGTGGAATTTTTTGTCGCCTAGCCTGAACGCCGGTATAACGGTGTCAAAACGGCGTTGACGCCGTTATAACGGCGTCAAAACGGTGTTTTTGTTGACTTTATTTGGTCAGCCGAGCTCCGTTTTTGTCTTTTACTGAAAAGGTCCGTTATAACGGACCTCATAACGGTGTTTTATGGGTATGAGGTGCAAATTGGGAGAGACAATGGGTATGAAATCAAATGGGGGGTACCCCCATGGGTATAGCCGCCAAAATCCCAGAGTTTAAGTGGTCATTGTATGTATCCAATTTTATCAAACCTATCATTTTAATGTATCCAACTTGTCACGAAATACATTAAATGTTATGTTTTGATAGTTTCAATACACTAAATGGAACAACTGGAAGTATGGTACATCCAATAACTTTTGGTGACAGGTTAGATACACTTTGATGAAGTAAATCCAAAAGTAAACTACATATCTAATTATAAGTAAACTAAATGTAACATATAAATAAAAATTTTAAATTAATAAGAAATTTAAGAGGAAATAAGTATAAGTGCTAATTTAAGAGAAATGGGTTTGAGTCCATTCTTTTCATCCACGAATATGATTTAGTGGTAAAAATTCAGAAGACAAAATTTGTGATAAGTAAGATAGATAAGACATCGGAATTGTAGTCTTCTAGAATAAGTCAAAGTCTGAACTTATTCGTTAAGATCTTTTAGATTGTGTTAGATGATGATGATATTGAGAGTTGAGAGATGGAGACAGTTTCCATTTTGGGGGTAAACTGAAAAAAAGTATTAAGTAACACCAAATGATTGTATTGGGTGCACGGCTGGAGGTTGACTGCTGTCGTGGCACCACCAAATCAGATGCATGTGGGGTTTGGCCGGAGGAGCCGCAATTCCCCCCAGCCGACCACTTTTTTATATATCATCAACATCACATATATCTATCTATCTAACGTGAGTAAGATATTTTTAATTATTTTAGAAAACAAAAACTATCCTCCAAGAAAATTTTAAAAAGTAGTTTTATTTTTTGGACGGTGCATACACGTTCTACCGGTATCGGACCTCCTTACGGACAATCCCACTAACATGCTGTGACGACTGAACCCGACCGGCAGATTTTAGGGGCCCTATGGAGTATGGACCAACCCGAACCGGTCCCGAACCCAGCCCTAAAGGACCAAATCCAGAGTTGATATCGCAGGAAAGTGTCGCATGTGGAAATCGAACCTTGGTAATGTGGCTTTCACACCCACACACCCCCCAAGGATGCTATCTATCCAACTGAGCTAGCCCCCTTTGATTAAAAAGTAAAATTATATATAATAGCTTTTGGGCCGGTGGAATTTCAATTTGAATCTAAGTTTCATTGGGAACAAAAGAACAACTGAAAACTCGACACTTATCTTACTTATCCTGAGTGATAGACGTTAAATTTTTATAACATTCATGATGAATGTCTTCGTTCACAATGGAAATCACATTTACAACTCAACATCACCCTAGTTGATTGTTTCTAAGCATATCTGTTTGTAAAAGAAAGGTTTTGATTACATATTTTTTTTAGTTTTATTTAAAGTTAGAATAAACTAGTTAAATTCGAACGTTACTTTTAATTTTTGGTTTTATGTTGCTTTAGAAAAGTTCAATTGATACATTTATTTTTATTCTCCTCCAGACACATAGTTCGAGAAAAGTTTGATGACCTTTTGATGTTAACTCGATTAACTCGATTACAGAATTTAAATTTTTTTTTTTTAATCGACTATAAAATCCTAATATGTGTAAGGAAGCAGGTTCTACTCGACACACGCCATGCTTTAAGTCACATGTTTGGCCAAGGCATCGATTGTCAACCCTGATCGGTCAAGGCATCCGTCATGCTTCAAAAAAAGATGCACAACTAAATCTGGAAGAAAAAAAAAGTTTCTAATGATCAACATCACAAAAACTTATATGTGTGCATGAGTTTTATCTACCATATGTAAATATAATGTAACTCAAAAAAATGAAAACGTATGGTCATGAAAAGAATATATTGTGCAAAGAGGCGGATCCATAAGGATAATTTTTTGGTTGCACCCGTAGCAAACAACCAAACAAAATTGTAGCATCCTTAAGGACCATAAACAAAGTTAAATTATGACGTAACATTTACCAAAACCCCCTAAATCTGCTCATGAGCTATGTAAAGTTTATGTTAATCATTTTCGGCTTAGGACCAATTATGGGAGCCAATTATGAAAGGTGACCTTTGGGCCTAGCATCGGTGGTTGGAGGCTTTTAGCTAGTTATGGGCATGTTATGACTAGCGAGTTTGGACATTGTTCTAAAAAACTCGTCATGCATCCGTCGTGGCTTCAAGGCTTGTATCTCATGTCACGTTAAGCCCGTGACACGTCATGGCCTACTACGCAATTCTCCTAATGCGGTATTTGTTGTTTCTTTATGTTTTTAAGGTTTTATTTGCTAATTTTTAATATATAACATAATTTTAATCTACTCATTACTATTAACTCGTTAAATGACACTACAAAATATATGCTCTTATATATAATATTTTATATGGACTAGAAATTTGACAGCATACGTCCACCCCTTGAAAACGCCATGACTTCGCCATGACCACGCCACGCCTCACGCCATTTAGAACCTTGGTCTTGGACCAGACCCGGTGGTTTTGCTCATCTCTGCAAGAACGTGGTCGTCTTATTTGTAAGGTTTAGATAAACTGAAAAGCTTATTTGAAAGAACCTCTGACTATTACATCTACAACATTGATTATTTTCATCATATAGTATATATAAGTTTGTTACGAGTTTATTCCGAGCCAAATTTCAACAATTAAACTTGGATACAACGTATAGGTCCTTAACGATGATAGACTACCACTCAGAACCACCTTCATCACAATCCCAAACCTTGTATTCCTTCTCTCAGATATCAAAATTTACAAAAACGGCCAAAATCAAAGAAAGAAATTGAACGTAAACTAGACCAAATGAAGTCATTAAATCTCTAGTATAGTAGAGTTAATGGATGATAAATATATGCAAACTTTACTTCTAACCCGAGAAATGAAGATGAAGATGTTTCCGACGAGCCCCAGATCTATAAAAAGGTTTCGAGAATAACAGTTTTTCCAAAAGTTATTTCTTGTTCACATGCCACAAGTTACTAACTCATATTCTCCAATTGTCCCAAATTGTCCCATAACAAGTATCCATATTTCTGTTTTGAGCATTCTCCCAAACAAGTGTCAACTGGTAAAATGTTTTTTTTTAAATTCTACCTTAATTAGAATCTCCAATGGGGGTATATACCAAATACCAGATTTGATACCAAATCTTAAAATTTGGTGTAACATTTAACACATCAAACTTGGTGTAATCGTATTAATTTACATTAAGCTTTACATCAATTGGAGTTTTTACCCCATTTTTATTTTACTCATGAACTACCCGACCATAAACTCAACCTCAACCCTACACAACCCATCAGATACCACATGTGAGGTGACATTTCAAAACGAACTAGCGGCTTAGACTAAAATGAGAGGTTCAAGCCTGCTCATCTTCCAAAAGACTCAAACTTGTACTTATTGTATATTTGAGCAAAACCGCTCTACCCCTTTTGCCAACTATAGTTACACACTGAGGGCATTGGTAATACCCTTATGAGTTGGAGGAATTCATTACTCCCTCTACTATTACGTGTAAATTTGTCATTTAGTTAATTAAAAAAGTGTAAAAGTCATATTTTTTAAACTGTATGTATTTATCATTGGCTATTTATTTTAGAACAGAATAGGGATTTGCTTTTACAAAGAAGAAATGGAACACTTTGACTGGAGAAACCGTTCAAGAGTGTGCACAAAAGTTAAGTTTTACATAGATCTTATTAAACCCAGCAGGTCTATCAAAGTGAAATGAAAAATGGGCAAAAAAAAGGTACAAATCATAGAAACAATCATCAATTAAGATCTACCTCAGATTTCTTTGTTTTATGGGGACCGAAGAGAGGAGCTCTACCATCGGTATCATCCTGACTTTTTACCCGTCATACCCGCAACAACCTGCAATAATCCGTTATTGAACGATTGACAACATTCAAATTCAAGAAAAGTGGCACGTTATAAGGTGTTAAAAATTGAACTTTTAACAAGTTACTCGAGCCAGGCCATTCAAGCATACACTTTTTCGAGCCAAACGTGTTCATATGTTTAAAAATCATACGATCAAAATATAAAAATTATTGAGTTTAGCCCATGAAACAGGATCTTAAAGCTTGATTTTTAGGTATAATATGTAACTCATTTGTCAAACAAGCATCAAGGCTCGAGCACTACTTTGAAAAAGTTAAATAGGGCTCAAGTATGGTACATTTTCTCGAGCGGAGCTCGAACAATTAGCTACTCGAAACTCAACCCGGTTCATTAACACCCCAAGGGTCAGGTAACAAGGCCAAAACCAAAATAGAGCAGTCATCAACATCAATTCAGATAACACAACAAGATTTAGCACTCACATCGCTTAAAGCAGGTTGAGGAACTTGCTTGGATGATTCGAAGGAATCCAGCATGGGCCTCACAAATGCAGGGAGAAACAGACCTAAAATTCACAGTAAAATTAGATATATGAGGAGATTCTTTGAGGACTGATAACTGAAGTTCACCGCGAGATTTAGACTGAATTCCCTAGAGGACAAACATATTTGATGTCAAAAGTCATCATTGAAACTAATAAGTGTTGATTCGTTGAATATGGTATTATATACCGCACCGTAAAAAATGTGGATTCAACCCCATGGTGAAATGGTAGGGATGTGATTATAAACTTATAATGGCATAGCAGTATGATACATGGTCTTTCTTTAATGTATATATTACAGAATTCAAAAACATGTAATAAAAATCCTAGAAACATGTAAGCAAATCATTGAAACATGTAAAAGTGACGCTTAAGTTTTCATTATTGCAACTATTGTTGTGTCAGTAATTAGCTTCTTAGCACATGATTAGAGAACAGCGTGAAGCTGTGAAGCAACGTTGGCAGTTGGCAGGTGGTGGTTATGATAGACGTGGAAAATGCTTCACATATTACAGAAGGAAAAAAAAGGTTAAGGGTATTATAGTCTTTATAAATGTGGGTAGAGGTCACTTAGAACTTTTAGCCTGTTCATCTGTTGGCAGGTGTGTTGTTAGAAAACAGTTGGGAAGTGATGAGTTAGCAGTTAGTCTAGGCACTTGGCAGTAGCATAAAAGATTATGCAACAATTTCAGCGCTGCGGGAATAGAAAGAGCGGATCAGGAAAAGTAGGGGCGACGATCATACCAGTGAAATGGGGTTGGCGATAATAGGGACTGGTGATACCGGTGTTTGATGGGAGCAACCCCAAAAGGGTGGATTCTGCGGGCTCAGAGGTTTGTTAGTTGAAACAAACTAACAAACAAGAATGCCTGGATGTTGCCTGTCATTTCATTTTAAGGGGACACTTTAAGCTGTTACCACTGGGAGAACGAAAAAAAAGGCCACAACACAGTGGAAAAAATTGAAGACTTTGCTGTGCCAACACTTTTTAGCTAGACAGAAAGGAACAGTGTTGAAGTATTTATGAAAATTAGTGGCGATGGCTGCTCCATTAGAGGGGATTCCTAAACAAGTTTAAGTCAGTCAATTCATCGACAGATTGATAGAGGGGGCGTGTGAGGCTTATAGCTCCTGTAGGATTAATAAAGCCATGGAAGTAGCCTCGATGGTAAGGAAGCAGACCATTTTAGCTCCATGGACAAAAGAAAAAATTGCAAACCATTCAATGTGTTTAAATAAGGATAAAGGTAGTTGGGGATGAAAAAAAGGGGATCCGAGGAGGTTAAAAACAGGAGAACTGCAGAAGTTAACGGACAAGAAGCTCAAACAGAGAAGACGACAAGGTTTAAGTTATCATTGTGATGAGCTATGCCTCCGGGCCACTGTCATAAGAAAAAAGCTGCTTATGCAAGATGATGGAGAAGAACTGGAGGTAGAGGAAACAGATGAAAACTGTGAGAAAGAATTGGCTAGTATGAATAAAGGGCAAAGGTTGGCGTTCCGGAGACTGAGAAGGGAAGTTATGTGGGGAAGGGTAAGAAAAGATCCCACACCCTTGGATCAATCCTAATTGAAGATAAACACTAATGAGATGCACCGTATCAACTTCCTTCTAAAGTGCAATTCATGGTTGGGCATGAGATTGAAAGTGATAATATTTCATATCCCTTCTTACGCTTTACTCATTTTAACTCTTTTTCTTACACAATCCCTTCATCTAAAGGGTAAAACATGGAAGATATCTTTTAAACTCGGTTATAGGTATATCCACTCCTAAGACAATGAAAATGAAAGGTGCGGTTGGCAAACAGAATGCGATATAGCAGTGTCATAAAACTTCATCTCTCCACAGGGTTTTTGGTGAGACCAAAACAAAATAATATAGCATCTCTATGGGTGCTGCTCAGACAGCAAAATGTCAACAAATAAGAGAATGAATCCAAGGAAGTTAAGTATTTGAGGATTTCTTGTCTCTGGGCTGGGCATTCGGATGTTATTTTAACTAGGAATGCAGTGATTAACTACTTTAGGTATAATGCATGTAAATAGTCGACGAGATGATGAAATTTCAGATGGGAAAGGAACAGGTCAAGTTGAAAGGAGGTCTCACAAGTCACATCACCTCAATGAGAATGGAGGATTGGGAATTGGAACCAATGAGTTACTGCAATGCAGATCTAAGAGTACGATACTTTGGGGGTACTAATTAGCTAGCAGGACTCCTTTATTTAAAGCCTCATGGGAAGATTTTGACTCACTTAACACACAATTTCCCACCTTCGACCTTGAAGACAAGGTGCAAGTTTGGTAAATACACTTCATGTAAGAAGTATCACAGCTTTATACCTGCAGGTAGAAGTGACTAAGAACTCTTTAGTCTTTTCACTTGCAGGCAGATGTGTTGTTGGGTTATAGATGGGAATGGATGGAATGTGGAGAGAGGTGAGTCGGAAACTTGGCAATAGCATATAAGAAGTGGAGTGATAGTGGAAAAGTTATCGATTTGTGCAGTCATTGAGAAATCCAATCTCTATGAAGTTGGAAAACTTATATAAATTCCTTCTTTTCTTCTTCTTGTGAATTACCGCTTTTTGTTGAGATAAAGCTCAACAATATCCTCCTAATTGAAGATAGATATAAAGGAATTCCATAATTCCTAGGATAATAAAGCATATATCTAATCTAGATCACCAAAAAAAAGTTAAACCTTTAAAAACCAATATTCTTATATAGTTATATTTGCAAAGAGCTCCTCAATAGGCTTCATTAACCTGTGGCCACATGTATGGATTTAGTTTCCAAGCACATTAAGAATTCTATCACTTCAGAAAACTGAAGTACTTCAAAGTTGCACACAAATCATTCTGAGTTATCAAATAATGACGACAATGCAAGATATCTTAAAGATATATTTGTGTCAAATAGGGATGTCAATTATTTACAGCTTTGTTTACTTCTATCATTAACTATTCAATTGCGTAGACATCAATCAACATCAACTGCTTCCTGTTTCATGAAACGAAGACACTGACATGAAAAAGAGAAAATGCTGAAGAATGATTCAATTTTTGAATACAAAGATAAGCTTATTTTATACGTGTGAACCCGGCTTCCAAGATCCAGGGGGTCTAAGCGTCTTAAGTCTATAGCTTAGCTTGGCTTATAGAATCAGGAATCACTGCATCTTCTGAGCAGATATAACAAACACAATGGCTACCTACCTCAATCGGTTCAAAGATCACTAATTTGCTCATCAAGAAAATGACTGCTAGAAGGTACTTTACAGCAATTTTATAATCCAATTGTAAACCTTTTAAGTCAGCCTATATGATTCAAAAGCTGCATATCCCTAAATTCATGAATGATGCTAGATTTACAGAAGACAATATTGTTCTTTCAGATAAGACAAAAATCACAAAAGGTTACAAGATATTACCAGCTAAGGATAGGATCGGATCGAAATCCGTATGGCAAATAGAAGATGATAATCAGAACCAATAAACCAAAATTCAAGTAGTACACTAATGAAGAGAAGATTTTTCAACAAGATGAAGATGTAGGGTAATCAGATATGAATGAAATGAATCCGATGGGTAGAAATTAGGGTTTATGTAAGAGAAATACCAAAACCACCGATGAGGCAAGAAGCGGCAACGATAGGTTCTTGGACGATGAACATCCTGAGTTTCTGCATCACCGCCATTTCTCTTCAATCTATTCTCACTTTTTCTTTCTGCAGTGGATAGTTAGGGTTTTGTAGTTGGGTCGAGCTAGGTTGGTTTTACCATTTATTGACTTCAATTAGCTTCCTTTTCAACTCGTATTTAGGGCACGTAAAAACAAACAAATTCTTTACAAAATCCAGTTAATTTCATATCAATTTTGATTTACCCAAATTATAATTTCTATTAATTTTTAATCATTTTAAATCAAATATTCTCATTAGCTGACATGGATCGGTGGCTCACAGCATCCATAAGACCATCCATGGGCAATTGTGAGCAGGACCTTCACCTAAGGGCTTGTAGCAGTACTGTTTTAGCGGTTATGATGTTTGTGTATGTTTTTGTTTCGGAATAAAGTTCGTTTTAATGTGGCATCCCATGTTTTGTTGCAATCTGGTAATGGGTTTTGGTTTATTACTTTGAACCTTCAATATGTTTCTTGATCACTTATGATTCGTGATTAGGTAGGTTTGTCGTAATTTTGGGTTTGTTTCGTCCATCCTATTTAAGTATTGGGTAATCAAATACGTAAATCTTTTTATGTTGGAGACAATTTCACAAGTTGGGTGTCACTAATGTTTCAAGATTCAAATATTTAGTCATTCCAATATTCTATTGGAGTTGTTTTTGCTCTTGATTATAAGAAGTTCGAAAGGTATCTCGACTTTGAGTATATTGGTTTAGGAGATTTAGTATACCAAAAACTAAATGTTTTTAATTTTGATATAAGGGAATATAGTATTTTTCATAAGTAATTGATATTTAAAATGATTTAATAAGTATTAAAATAGGTATTTAATATAGGAATAAGTTTGAAATGATATAAACATAATTCAGAAGTTTGAAAGAATACAGAAGTAATTTAAAAGTTTTAAACTAAAATACTAGAAATTCTTCAAATAATAAAAAACTAAAAACCAATAATACTTCAAATAGTTGTTGTATTATTAATATAAGGTTACTTTTTTAATTAAATTAGTAAAGTTAGAATATTTTTAAATCATGTTTAATACAATAGCACCCATGATGGTTTTAAATTCGAACAATTTTTATTCACTTATATGTTAAGTAAAATATTTAATTAAAATAATATAATTTTGTATCAATAAAATATTTAAAATTAAAATACACTAACTAATTTCTCAATTTATATCAAAAAAATACATACCTAAAACAAAATGTAAATTTTTTTTCGAAATACATTATGCAAATAAGAACGTTGTAAATTTCATATGTATAATTTACAACTTAGTGGACGCCCCCTTTCTTTCTTACCACTTTGTAGTTCCAGAATGCAGATGATGACTATGAATTTTAAAGGTACCTTCTTCACATCCAAAAACCCTAATTTCTTATTTTCAAAATTAGCTTCTGGAGTTCTTCTTTCCCAAACGATTATAGCTCCCTTTCATTCGAATTCAGCATCGAATCGTAAATCTTCACTCTTTGAAAAGATTACCAAGGTTGATGATGCACTCCAACTGTTTGATGAAATGACACAAACACAACCTCTGCCTTCTGTTGCTAAATTCAACCACTTGTTGGCTGCTCTTACCAAAACTAAACACTATTCTTGTTCCATTCATCTTTTTAAGCAAATGGCAGCCATTGGTGTCCCTGTTGATGTCTACACTACTACCATTGTCATCAAGTGTTGCTGCCAAATATCTTGCACTAGTCAGGGGTTTGCAATTGTAGCCTATGGCTTCAACGTGGTGTTGTACCTGATGTGGTCACCTTCAGTACCCTCTTAAATGGACTCGTCTTGGAAGATAGAGTTTATGAGGCAGAAGATTATTTAAGAAGTTGATCAAAGAGAAACTTTGTGAACCCAATGTAGTTATGTATAACACGATGATTAAAGGGCTTTGCAAGTTTGGCAATAATGATATACCCATTGCTTTGCTTGGGCTAATGGATGAAAGGGGTTGTAAACCTGATGTTGTGACGTATAGCACCATCATCGATAGCCTTTGCAAGGACGAAATGGTAGATGATGCTTTGAAGCTCTTCAATGAAATGATCCTCCACAAAGGCATCTTACCGGATGTTGTCACTTACAACTCTTTGATTCGTGGCCTTTGTAACTCAGGTCGTTGGGACGATGCATCTAAAATGCTAAGAGACATGGAAAATAACAGGATCTCTCCGGATGTTATAACCTATAATCTATTAGTCGATGCACTATGCAAGGAAGGAAATGTGGAAGTTGCAGAGGCCATTATGAGTATCATGGTAAAGAGAGGGAAGCTTCCCAATTTGGTGACATACAATTCACTTATCGATGGATATTGTTTGCAAGGAGAAATGAAAAAAGCAAGGACAGTTTTTGATTCGATGAGGATTAGAGGTCTTCTCCCTGACGTTGTGACTTGTAATAGTTTTTGAATGGGTATTGCAAGAAGTCGAGGGTAGAAGAGGCCTTGCGTTTGTTTCATGAAATAACAGAAAACGGTATGGCACCCGATGTGGTCACTTATAGCACCATGTTACAAGGATTGTTTCGAGTTGGAAAGTGTGAAGATGCACTTGAACTCTTCGATAAGATGCGATCACTCAACCATATTTCACCAGATGCATTGACTTACGGAATAGTTTTGGAGGGTTTGTGCAACAACCATCAAGTAGACGAAGCACTCTCTTTGTTTCGTATGATGGGTGAGAACAAGCTAAATTTGGATATTGTTTTATACAATATCATCATTGATGGTGCAAGTAAATGCGGTAAACCGGATACTGCAAAGGATCTTATTAAAGAGCTAAGTGTTAAAGGTTTGCATCCTGATGTTAGGACATATAATGTGATGATTGGTTGTTTTTGTCGAGAAGGTCTAGTGAGGGAAGCAGAAAGGTTGTTTCTCCAAATGGAAGAGAGAGGTTGCCCGCCTGGTCGTGTTTCTTACAATGTTCTTCTCAAAGGATTATTAAAGAACGGACAACATGACACAATAAAAATGCTATTAGAGGATATGGAACGACATGGTTTCTCAGTCGAGGCTTCAACTCTGTCTATGTTACTTGATCACATATCAAGTAGATCATTAGATGGTAGTTTGCTTAAGTTGATTGGTAAGCTCGTACCAAAGGAAGGAAAGTGAGCAAGTGAGCAAGTTCACATGTAAAAGGTATGTTTCTTCTAAAGCACAAATCAGCTATCAATTTGGATTAATAGTTAAGTTATTGTTGTGAGATCAAAAACTTTTGACTTCCCTGTTTCTCTTATCGTAAGGCACATAACATGATTATTTGATAGCTTAATGGAAAACTATGTCATTTCTGCTGAAAACTTAACCCCTTATTTTTTGCAGCCCAGGTAACAACTAAGACTTCTTCATGGAAAAAAAAATCAGTGACAACTTGACTATTTATTACAGCAACATTGGATTATCAGGTAACATTACCTATAAGAGTTTTGAATGGTATCTTAAACTTTGATGTTTCATGGTTATGAAGAATGAATCTTCCTTTGTGTTCGAATGCTTGTTTAAGAGCAAATCACGTTTGTCATGAAGTTGAAGTTCATTGGTTTTTGTTAAGATTAATGTTTATTTATGTTCATTATTTATTTATGTTAATAGTCTTTTAAGGTAACTCCCTCTGTTCCAAAATAAGTGTCCACTTTCAAAAGGGAGAAATTTATCACGCCGTCTATTACTAAGGTTTTGGGCATCATCTATCTTCGACTTCATTCTGAAAATCATGTCTATTTATATGATAGTATGAAACAAATAAGCCTCTTATTTTTCATCAGGTCACTCTCTCCCTGGACCCAGTACGATTTCCAAATCCTTCGATTCCAAATCGATCTCCATCACTTCTTTCCAATCCTGCCTCCATCCCAACAAGTCTTGATTCCAGATATCTCCATCACTTCTCTCCCTCATTTTCTGCGTGATTTTCGTTGGACTGAGATTCGTGGTTTTTGATTGACTGATTTTCTAAGTTAAAAATTGGTGGACAAAGAACTGATTTTCGTTTGCTCAACATGGTTTTCGTCCCTGTTTGTGGATGAAAACTCTTCCATATTTTATCCGCTAAAGTTCTTTTTGTTGTTGTCATTTTACAATTTGTGAATGAAAAGTAGGAAATTTACAATCCATCCTGCAAGTGCTTGATACGGAAATTTGCTTTGATTTATGTTTCCTTTCGATTCTGAAGTTATTGTTTTGATTTGTGTCAAAGTTTCTGTTTTAACTTGAAACTTCAAATAACAAGTTCAAAAAGGAATAGTAGATGCATATAGCTAGTGGTATAAAATTAAAGCATCATTTTCACATCATCTTTATAATGGAATGTTGTCTGCTTGTTTTTGTTCACAACAATTAGAGCATAGGTTCTACCCCATGATACCTGTTAACTCAAATATAAAAAAGGCGATCTTCTTTTGAAGTTGAGCTTAAACTGCATCTTGTTTGGCATCGATCTCTAATTTTTACATTAATCTTTTATCTTCCAATATATTATCACAGAGAGTGGTGTTTTATAATATTTAAGCATGAAAAAGGTGATTCAGACGTTTTCAGTTTACAAAAACTAAGGTGGCGTTTGGTTCGCAAAATGTTTTTGGATGGAATGGAATCTGTCAAAGGAAATTTGCCCTTGAAGGAATTGGAATGAAATGTTGTCAGGTTTGACCACTTGTTTGGTTGACAGAATTAGAATGAAATCTGCTAAAGGAATTGGAATCTTGTCTGTTTGATTAACATAATTTGGCTTTAAAATTGGAATGGATTTTTGGTAAATGACTAAAATACTTTTTTGAAAATTTTAATTTTTTAAAACAGAAAATGATTTAATAAATATTCATTAATTGCTTAATTTTTTAACAAAAATAAAATAATTATTAAATAATTTAATAAATTAAATTAAATTAACTATTAAAACGATTAATAAATTGATTATTAAATAAAAATAATAAAGTAATTATGAAATAAGTCAATAAAATAACTTGTTATTATTGGTTATATTGAATCAAGGGTATATCTGACATTATAAAAAAACTTAATTCCATTCCATCAAAATCGTTGATAGTTGCTAAGGAATGTTGAATTCCTTCATTTGTGGAATTTCATGGAATTCAGAGATTCTTTCTATCGAAAAGAATGAACCAAACGAAGGAATGAATTTTGGTCAATGGAATTCAACATTCCAATTCCTTTAGCATCTGCGAACCAAATACCACCTAACAGTCTTGTTGATTCTGATTTCAAACTTCAGCACCAACTCTTAAAAGTTAGAAGTGAATTCAGACTTCAGCATTCAACACCTCTTTAAAAACAAACGCCACCTAAATGAGATATTATATTACATGAGTGTCTAGATATGCATTTTCAAAGTCATTGTTACTAGTGGTGTTCTTATTTACCAAGGGTTTTCTCTTCTACAGGATGTCCTGGGATGTGATAAATAGTTAAGTACAATATTTTTCACATTTTTTTTTGGAAAAATTCCCTCCATATTTTACATTCTGTGCCTATATACTACTAAGTCCCACATATGTTTCCCCTATGTTGCATAGATCAAGCAAATAAAGGATTATTCAGAGTGAATATTCAAATTGGATAACGCTAAATAATACAAAATGTTGTATTATCCACTTTGAATAACACTGAATGTTGTGTTATCCACTCTGAATAGTACATGATTATTCAAAGTGAATATGCCATGTGGCGCGCTCTCGGTTGTCTTCACATTTGCAATGAAAAATGTGTTTTTCATTTGAACCCGACCCTATATCAGGGCCGTCCCTGGGGGAGGGCGGGCCGGGCGGTCGCCCAGGGCCCAACGGCAAAAGGGGGCCCAAATATTTTTAAGTGTATACTATATATAGTTGCAATATACAAAAATTGTAAAAAGACAATATATATATATATATATATAATAGGGCCCAAAAAGATTTTAGCATCATAAAACATGTATTAATTACTTATGTTGGACAATAAAATTTGTAAAAAGTTAAACTAGTCTTTCCATTATAGTATTGTTTGTTGTTTCTCTTGAGTTTTATTGTCCCGTATTAATATATAAAAACCTTTTTTTTTTCTTAGAAACCTTGTTATATAGTTTATTACTCATCTTCCACATGCTCTTTTACATATTTCATCCGCATGAATTTTAATATTGTGTTAAAATATAGTAGATTTATTGTAACTAAGACGACTTAAGTTATATCTATATTTAGGATTTCAAAACTACTTCACCTTTTCATACATTATTGACTTCTTATTACCTAATATTGTGTGCATGGATAGTAAATACTCTCTTATCTCTAAAACAATAATGTGATCTCAAACTGTAACCAACATGAACTTTTGGTTCTAAGATCCATCGTTGTCAAAAGAGTTTGTTTCAACTCAAAAAGTTTCAAATATTAATGAAAAACATTATATTAAAGGTTTTTAAGTAAGATTGATGGTTGCTAAAAAGACTTATTGGTGTTGTGCTAGGAATACCGGAAAAATGATAATTGTTATTCAATCCGGTGCTTCCGCCACAAGATCCATCTTGGACAACTCTTTACCTAGGTTAGAAGATATGTTCAATCTTGTTGTCGATAAGTTGTTGAACTAGATAATCCTTAGATGAAATGAGTGTCATAAGAACATCATAGAGTGGAGAACCTTTCCTTGTAATTGTCTCGATAAGGTGTAATTGTGTTCTTTTTCCGCTAACCTCTTGCTAGCTTTTAATGAATTGCCGTTTAAGAAAAAGGATACCGGGAAAAACGTTTTCATATGAATTATTACTATTTCTTAAATTCAATGTTATTTTTATGATATAAACAATATATTTAAAATTATTCGTAGATATTGGGGGCCTATTTTTACATCTCGCCCAGGGCCCATAAAATGTCAGGAACGGGCCTGCCCTATATAATACGTTTAGTTAAAAAACTATTAAGTACAACAAGTTAAACATGATGTACTACAAATTTATGCATGAATTACTAAAATCTCTTAGTTACATTTTCTTACTAATTTTTGTTTGTTCTTTGTTGAGTAAGTTCTTTAAAATCAGATAATTGTTGCTGGTGATTGCATAACCGATGCCTACGCCAAACGAGTCATCTTCATCAAATGCTAGAAAGGAACCTTTGATAGGAACCGAGAGCAAGAAAGCAAGGAATTTGTAACAACATGAGATGTCTGAACACAGGTCTAGGGTTTCTCTTTGATCCATGTTTTTTTTTCAAATGAATTTAATTTGTGCTCTTGAGTTCTTTTATCTTTAGGTTATTAAGGACATGCTACTTGAGTTTGTTAAAAAGATTAGTATTTTCCTTTAAATAACCCCACAACAAGGTTTTCTTGCTTTTGTTATTGGTGCATTGTGACTTGTGAGCAATTCAGTGTTTGAGACCATCTACAAAGTGACATCATAACTGGGATCTTTTTCAGCAAAAGTAAAGATAAATATATTACCAGTTTATATATATTTATGCTAAAGTTTTGTTCTTTACAACTGTTTTAGATGATCAACCTATGGAACTACATTGAAAAGAGTCTGTATATTAACTTGGATCTGAAATCGTGGTGCTTTGTAAAGATATTGATAAAACGCTACGCATGTATAATTTTCATATGTTTGGACTTGCATGTATTAGGGATACAATTGAATAACAAGTTTTGATGGTTAATTTGGTGATGTTTTTTAAAGGGTTCTCATTTTAGGATCGATATAATTTGCTATAATCAGACTAGTTTATGGGTGAAATCATTTGTAACGTAGTTGGTCGAATCTCGAAACGACGAAGAGAGATCCTTGGGGTCTTGCTTTTGACTAAAATGAAGAAACCCTTTTCCTTGATAAAAGTTTAAGAAAATAGATTCAACTTTGTATTGTTGCTCAATATTGGTAGATCGACTAATCAAACATTTACTCTTTACAACCTTCCATAGATCGAATGGCTGATTTTAACCCACATGATTGCCAACACATATCCCGCAAACACAAGCGTTGAATTGAGACCTATTCTCACTACTTCTTTATGGTTCGAATGTTTTCTTGGCTAGATACTCTTCCAAATCAAGTCATCCTTGTACGTTGGATTCACACACTCCCTTTATTTAAGGTTTTCTTTGTTGAATCTGATGAGCAATTTGTCTCGTTTGGCGATTTACCTTGTTGCTCATGGTTTGAAGTTGAAGAAACTCAAAATGATCTTTCCATGAAGAAGCACAAAGAATCACTCATTGCTCATCTGGATAGAGATTGCTCCTTCTTACTTGTTTAACTCTTAACATGTGTTATATTAGTTTTTTGGTGAAAAAAGAAGATGATGTTGAAGATGAAGACGATTGAAAATGAAAATTGTATTGGTGCAGGTCAGGGACGGAGCTAGAGAAAATTTCAAACGGTGGCACCATTTAATTTTAAAAAACATATATAGAGATATTTTTCAAAAAGTCAATATTAGTTTAGTGGTTGATTCATTGCTTTTTAAATGAAAAGTATCCGTTCGAGTCTTGTTATTACAATTTTTACAATTTTTTTAGAAACGTAATAAATATAACATTAAAAGCTAAAAAAACTGGAAAAATGAGTATACCAAGATTCGAACCTGAGACCTCAGGTTTAAAAAACAAGGAACTAACCAACTGAACCAAGAAATATTTGTGTTTTTATTGCAATTTCAAAATATATATGGTGGCACACTGTAACACCCCACTATTTGATTTGATGATGTACCTTATTCTTTTAATTATTTTATATTAGTATTTTTTTTAGCTAGATAATGTTTTCAGTATTTATTAAGGATTTGAATTGGAAAAGGATAAGGTGGGGCTCACCTATATCTAGGGTCAAAAGGTCGGAGTTTGTTTTATTGAGTTAGCTTGTGGGGTAAGTCAAGAGAGAGAGAGAAAAGAACTCATTCAAAAGAGAGCGAGAGAGAGAGAGAGAGAGAGTTACGTCTGGGAGAGAGTTCGCCGGAAGGACTCGCCGGAGGAAGAAAAGGGGGTTTTCGGCCTAAGGTAACCGCTAGTTATCGTTAGGGTTTCGTGTTTCGTTTCTTTTATTTACGATTGCGGGTTTCTTCCTTCTCGGCTGTCTCCCGTAGCTCACGGCGGTCGCCGGCTTTGGCCGGCGATGGTGGCCGTTGTCTGCCGTCTAACCTCGCCAGCAGCGCGGTGGTGATGTGTGTCGGTGCCGGCGACAGCCGGTAGGTTCGATTGTTGTTGGAAGCGTCGACCAGCGGCGGCTCTGGTTTCGTCGCCACTGCACCGGCATTAGACGGCGACGGCGATGGTTTTCGTGTTGTTTTTGTAAGCGCCGGCCAGGCCCGGTGGTGAGAACAACGCCGGAAACCGGCGGCTGTTTCTTATCGGTTCTTTTTTTGGTTGTTGCGGGGCGTCGGTGGAGGTAGCACGCCTGTGCTGCCGTCGTGGCCGGAAACCCGACGGTGGTGGCGGCTTCCGCCGTCGCTGCTCTCGTGGTGGGACGGTCCGGCGGTGGCGGTTGTACCCACCGGCGCTAGCCGGTTGTAGTTCTGCTTTGGGTGGCCAATGGTGGTGGCGGCCTTCGCTGCTACTGCCACCGAGTAGGCTGTCCGGCAGCGGTATGTGACGGCAGACGGTTGTAGCGGCTGCTGCCCGTTGGCCGGAGCTTCGACAGCCGGCTTTGGTCGGCTGTTGTCGTTGATAAGAATCCGTCTGCTGTTCGGTGGTCACTTAGTGGCTGCCCGGCGGTCGTTCGGTGGGTTTTGAGTGGGTCGAGTAGGATTACGGTCATATCGTGTCCAACTTGTTTGTTTTCCCGCGTTGTCTCGAATGTTGCGTTGTGCAAGTTTTGGTGTTGGTTGAGAGTTAGAATAAAGGGAGGAATGGATTGTATGTTAACACTTAGTATTTGTAATTTTGTAGATTTTGAATTTGATCGTTAGGTGCATCGTGTTAGCTCTCGCTTGCGTAACTATGATATTAAGGTGAGTACACTATATGTAAATTATGTGTGGTTGTTTATGTATCGTAATGGTGTATGAAAGGGAACCACATGCCCTTGGTGAGTTGTGGGGTCCGACCCGTGTCCAAAACGACGGGAGAAAAAGGGAAACCACATGCCCTTGGTGAGTTGTGGGGTCTGACCCGTGTCCAAAACGACGGGCGTATGTTAATAATCTCATGAGATTTGATTGCGTTCTTGATTTGATGATTTGATGCAATATGTGAATGATGATTTTGATTGGTACCCGTTCGGTACGTAAGCATGCTATGTGTAGTTTATATGTAGTGCTAACTCACTAAGCAATTCGCTTACCCCGTTAGTTGATAACCTTTTTCAGGTACTTTACCTAAGGATAAGGGCAAGGCCCCGATGTGACTCCCGTGCTCGATGATCCGACGGCGTTGACTCCGTATCTAGATTTGTTAACTTAAATTATTTAGAAAGTATTTGATAACACATACATTGTTATTGATTTATTAATTGGGATTTTGGTTTGGTAATTATTACTTAATTAAATTTGAGAACTTAAATGCTTATTTTGATTCAAATCTCATTTCAAAACTTATTTTTGAAAAGTGACGTTACAACTTGGTATCAGAGCGTGGTTTAAGAGAATCAGCACGCGCGTTTACGAGCGTGCGTGTGGTTGGACTTAAACCCGAAATTTTTGGGACAATAACGAGTCAAAGGTCGGAATCGTCGGCAGGAGTGTCACAAAGGGGGGTGAGCTATATATATAAATGTGTAAATTTCGTATATTTAATTGTTTGTTGAGCCTGAATCGCATGCTACAAGTATAGAACGATGGTATATGTGTAATTGACTGTGTTAGTCAATGAGAACTTATGTGTTTATTGTGATTGTGAGGGTACCGCCTAGTCTTTAGGTTGAGATTTAGCTTAAGGCGGTATCAGACTCGAATGTAAGCACCTCGAGACGGCGGGAAGAGGTTAGGGGGCACGAACCTGTTGGGTTGGTGCTTAGTGATCTTAACCCAGCTAGTGATCTCGGTTGGTTATAGTAGTGCGAGCCTGATAATAGCACTACTATAAACAATAGTGTAGATTCGAATCTGATTAAGCCTTAGAAAACCTTAAAATATTGACGACGGTTAGGAACCATAAGTGATATTTATGGATTTAATTGTGACAGTATGTACTGAATGGGTAGAATACGATCTAGACTGTAGGTGGCATGTGCACTAACGGCTAGATATAGATACGTAGATGAGCTTGGGTAGGAATGGGGTTGTAGTCATTAGTAGTGTTGGGTTTTGTGGGATCCCTCGAGTCGAACTGACACGAGGATCATTGTGGATCTCGAAACCTCACTGGTTCTATAAATCTCATAGATCTGATAACCAAACTGGCCAAAGATCTATATGATCGAAAACACACTGGATCAATCTTATGCGAAAGCGATTAAGATACAAAACTCTAAAAATCTATAGACCTTATCGTTGTTTTATTTAATCCTAGCAGTTATGGATACAGAAAAATTTACCCGGATTGCTTGAGAATAAGTCCACCAATGAACGACCAACAAATGTTCCTCTAGCAGAACTAAAACCCGAATAAGCTGAAAACCGAACTGGTTTGGTAGCGGGAGGGGAGGGCGGCGCCGAGTAGGAGAGTTGCTGGGTTTTATTTAACTTATTCGACTTATAGGTCCTCATAGGTGTGACCCTCAAGTGTCTTGTAACATTGGATGTGTAATTACTTGGTTTGTCAACTTATGCACATAATTACTAACAAGTAGTCTTGAAAAATATATCTAAAATGAACTTCTATCTTGATCCTTTTGCAACTCCTGGGCACCTCACTTCTGACCACCTGCAATGATCATTTGCTCTAGGTATCAGTATGCTTGTAAACTAACAAGTAAAAGGTGATGGACTAAAGCAATCACAAATATCTGAGGTTTACATACCTGCTTCATGACGCTTTGGGCAGTTTTGCCTCCAGTGACCGACCTCATTGCATGTGAAGCAGCGATTCTCGGTCCTAGCTTTATTTGGCTTGACCTTCTTGCCCTTGCCCTTGCCCTTGCCTTTGTTATGAACCTTGGGTGCACTCTGGACGGCCTAAACTGGTCCTTTCCCTTTGTTGGTGCTTGTATGCCCATGCTTCTTTTTCACCCCTCCATCTCTTACCATCAGGACGTCCTTGGTTTTATTCTTGGTCCCCATATTCAATTCAGCCATCTTAAGCATGGAGTGCAATTCTGCTATTGACTTCTCCATGTTGTTCATGTTGTAATTGACTACAAAGGGCTTGTAGTCTTCTGACAGTGAATTGAGTATAGTATCCGTTCCTAGCTGCAACGGAACTGGGTGACCAAGCCTCTCCAGATGATCCAAGTGCCGTTTCATTTTCATGACGTGGTCACTTACTGATGTCCCCTTGATCATCTTGCATTCATTAAATGCTTTTGTGGCATCGTAACGTTCTGTACGAGCCTATGTCTGGAACATGTCCCTCAACTGGCGGATCATGTCATAAGCATTTGTGTTTATGAGCCCTGCTTGTAGATCTGGGCTCATAGTTGCAAGCATGAGACAGGCGACATCTAGCAGATCATCAGAATGCTTTTTGTGAGCATTTCTAGCAGCGGCCGGAGCATTTGCTGGAGGAGCCTCTCCAAGAGGCTCTTCAAGGACATACCATTTCCTTTCGTGTCTGAGCACAATCATCAGATTGCGTTCCCAGTCAAGGAAATTGGGGCCGGTCAGCTTGTCCTTTTCAAGGATAGAGCAGAGGGAAAGATTGTTTGTGCCGGTAACAGTGCTTGCCATCTACACGTTAAAACTTTTGGTTTTTAGCAACTGTAAATAGATTAATTTCCAACAAATATCAATAAACCCTTAAATGATCAATTTATTGGACTAGGATCCTTATTTTATACGTCCTGATGTGCGGTGTATTCTTACTCCATCAGGACCGTACTATTTCGGTAGGTAAGGACTTTTACCAATCACATCTAACTGACATGACTCCTAGATCTTTTCGGGACCACGGTAACTATCCGTGCATGTTTCGGTCCCTCTTAGTGCATTTTGGCCCGGTACCTCCCGGTGAACTTAACAGTACCAAAATAGATCTCATCATTTTGGGAACCTGATCACTTTACTCTGGCCGGTACCATCCGGAGATAATTCGCAGAGTTATGTAACCCCCCAGTTTCGGTTTGAACGCAGACGTTCAAGGTGTGTTCACTTACAACGCCCACGTACCTTACGCCGGAGGTGCCCCTAGATGGGTTGCACTACTGATCTATGATTTTCGGGGTTTTATATTTAAAAACTTTTTATCTCCAGGATTTTGGAAAAACATTTCTGAAAAACTGATTGTTATAAAGGCAACTGATGTTTTAAACTAACTGCTTCAAACATACATGCTATTTAAACTAACTGTTTTAAAGTCACTTGCTAATTAAAACTAACTGTTTTGATAGCACACTAGTTGATTAAAACTAACTGTTTCGTCAACTTGCCTTTTAAAACAATCATTTATAGGTTTAAGAATAAAATCTACCGTTTGAGAAAAAGTTCGAAAAACTGGTAATTTAAAAACCTATCTTATTTTGCGATATTAGTTAGTCTTAAAACTCCTTCTATTTTAAAACTATGTTAGATATCACAAATAAATATTCAACCATGCAGTTAAATAATAATTAATTATAGGTTTGCCAACTTTATTCCTAAGGACCAATAATGACCTATTAAACTAAAGAACTTCTAAGACCTAGCGTAGCTCCTACTGGCTTCGGTATCCTCATCAGAACTCCAGAAAGGAAAAAAAAATGCTCAGCTTTTTCGTCTAGCTCCCACTGGCCTTCAGCATATTCGATGAAACTCTAGAATAATTATCCTATGGTTATTATTACATGATAAGGGGGTTGCAAATGGCACGCAGGCCTCCCCCAAAAAAAAAATAACCAAAACGACCTAAGTTGGCAAATCCTATAATAGATATATATATATATATATATATATACAAACAGTTATATATATTCAACCACGCATATAAGGCTCAAGCAATATATAAAATCAAAAACTAGATCCGTTAAAATTATTTCGTTCCATATATCAAAAACTTGGTTTTAACTGATTTATAAAACCAAACTGTTTTATAAATGTAAAATTAATAATTTTGTTATGAAAAACTTTTATAAAATATAAAGTTTTGTAAACTTTTAAATCAATTTTATAAAACAGTTTTTCTTCATTATATCAAGCTAGTTCAATCGATCAAACTGATCGGTAAACTCAAAAATTGAACCTTTTGAACTATGTTAAGATTTGACCAATTTAATTAAAATAACTGGTTCAATAAAACAATAAATTTAATATGGATAAAATGCTTAAAACCGAATGAACCCTTTTGGTCCAAACAACTAGGTCCAAAAACCGGGCTTTTGGGCCTGATAACTAAACTGGTAATTTTGGCCTTGACAGGGTTTTGAGATTTGATCGAAAAACTATTGCGGGTCGGAACCCTAGTTATCGTCGCTATCGATTAGCGATATCAGCAGCAAACGACCGCCAACATCGCTGCCACTACAGATCGCGGCGCGATCTTGTTTTCGCCAGTCCCTCTCGCGGCGCGACGGACGTAACTGCCACCACCACTTGCGGTGCGAATAACCGCTTATTGTTGAAAACAGTGGCGGTGATCAACACCACCCACAGATGGCCATCGACCACCACCATCACCCAGACTGGACACCAACAACAGCAGCGCAAAGCCGTCGCCGCTACCGCCGTGGTCTGTGATTACAACCGCTGCCGCAACCACCATGTGTGGTGCGGTCGGTTTTTCAAAAGCAACACCAAACGCCACCACCACTCGCGGTGGTGTGGCTACCGCTATTCGTCGGTGAAAAGAAAAACAATACCGCCACCGCTTGTGGCGATTACGGCGAAACAACCATCATCGCCGGTTGGCGATGTCGAATATACCCACCGTCGAGTGCCACCATGGTATCGCCGTCAATCACCGCTGCCCCGAATGCCATCAACAATCGATCACCGCCGCCGCAACCACCACTGTGGTGCGGTCGGTGCCGCTTGGGGCTTCCGGCGAATCGAACAATCATCGCCACCATTGGCGGCGATCGCAACTAGTCGCCACCACTCATTGTGGCCAGCGATTTCCATAACCGACGCCGCTACCACCAAACTGTGGTGCGGTCGGTCAAGGTATGGCAGTCGAACGCCGCCATCGCTAGGCGCGGTGCGGCCAACGTCGAATGAAACTACCACCACCGCCACCATCAACCTGTGGTGCGGTTGGTTGAGGTACGGTGGTCGAACGCCGCCACCGCTAGGCGCGGTGCGTCCGTCGACCAATCGATGCCCTATTGCTGTGAACGCCGCCATCCACCACCGCTATTGCGGTTTCTAGTGGTTGCGGGGTTCGTACACCGGTTACCACCACTCGCCATCACCACGGAACTGTGGTGCGGCCAGGTGGTTGAGAACAATAGCCGCCGTCGTTCACGGCCACCGTGCCATCGCCGCTACTACCAGGCTGGTGGTTTGGCCGGTGCTTGGGCTGGCAGTCAACGCCGCCACCACCACGTTGGTGGTTCGGCTACGGCTTCGTCTTTGGCGATTTGACCACCTTAGCCACCACCAATCCGGTGGTGGTGACTTTCCGGGTTTATCGAATCATTACCAAGTTTTTCAAGATTAAGATTTTTATCAATAAGAAAAATTAAAACACTCTAAGCTTTTGATACAAGAAACAATTTTAACGGATCAACTTAACGATAAAAATAAACAACTAGAACCTGTGGCTCTAATACCACTGTTGGGTTTTGTGGGATCCCTCTAGTCGAACTGACACGAGGATCATTGTGGATCTCGAAACCTCACCAGTTCGATAAATCCCATAGATCTGATAACCAAACTGGCCAAAGATCTATATGATCGAAAACACACTGGATCGATCTTATGCGGAAGCGATTAAGATACAAAACTCTAAAAATCTATAGACCTTATCGTTGTTTTATTTAATCCTAGCAGTTATGGATATAGAAAAATTTACCTGGATTGCTTGAGAATAAGTCCACCAATGAACGGCCAACGAATGTTCCTCTAGCAGAACTAAAACCCGAATAAGCTGAAAACCGAACTGGTTTGGTAGCGGGAGGGGAGGGCGGCGCCGAGTAGGAGAGAGAGAGAGAAGAGGGAATTTTTCAGAAAACTGATTATCTAATAATAACTGAATCAATCAATTTTAAACCCATAAGGCTTATTTATATATGAAAGAAACACAGTTTCCATCTGATTCAGTTTCCTTTAATTATCTTTATTCTTTTCTTTTCCTTAAAGAAAAAGATTATTCTAGATAATTACTTATTAACTAATTATCCTATTATATATTTATTTATCTAATAAATATATAATTTGCTTAATTAATTAATAATCCTCCATCTTTGGGATTTCTGACTGAACTTTCCCAACTGATTTATAATTGACTATTATAAATCCAATCTCTCCATTTCTGGGTTTTATTTAACTTATTCGATTTATAGGTCCTCATAGGTGTGACCCTCAAGTGTCTTGTAACATTGGATGTGTAATTACTTGGTTTGTCAACTTATGCACATAATTACTAACAAGTAGTTATGAATATTGAACTGCACCCTTTTGAACTGCTATAAGATGTTTATTCTTGTAAACCTTTAGTATGGTGGTTACGCGGAGAACATCGACTTCTGAGGAGCCTGAGACTCCAGATCTGAGGGACGTTATAGGCCCACAGATCACTGAGACCCTGCACCAGATCCTACCAGGGTTGCTCGCATAGATGAGGGACGAGTTACTAGCGGCTGTAGATGATCGGATCGAGGCGGCCTTCACTGCACGTGGGTCGGGGACAGGCAGTACCAGTCAGGGACAGAGCCGGGATAGCACGTTTAAGGATTTCATGGCGTGCCAGCCACCGCACTTTGAGGGCAAGAAGGATCCTATCGCTTGCTATCGATGGGTTGCTGCTATGGAAGGTGCGTTCCGCACCAGTGGCTGCCCAGAAGCTATGAAAGTAGTCTATGCGGTCAACCTGCTCCGTAATGCGGGTAAAGACTGGTGGGGGCTTATCCTCAAGAGCCGTACGGAGGAGCAAATCGGCGCAATGACCTGGGAGGAGTTCAAGGCGCTGCTTGACGAGGAGTTCTCACCGCGTATCGAGAAGGAGAGGATCACGGCAGAGTTCCTGAATCTGAGACAGACTACCGAGACGGTGAACGAGATCACTGCCCAGTTCTTGGAAAAGTCTTTGTTCTGCCCCGATTATGTGGGATCTGAGGAAGTGAATACCTGTTCCGTCAGGCACTTAAGGCGGAGATCCAGGAGTTCGTGGCCATAGCGAGGTATCAGACTTTCAATGAGTTGGTGGAGGCGGCTCGGAAGCGGGAGATGTATCTGGAGGAGCAACGGCAAGGGAAGCGGAAAGCGGAGCTAGCACTGGTGCCAGCGAAGAAATTTAAGGGACTAAGGAGCGATGGTTGGAAGGGGTTCACGGGCTGCCCGAAATGCGGAAGGAACCACTCGGGGGAGTGTCGGCTGACAGAGCCTGTGTGTTTCAAATGCGGCAAGCCAGGCCACCGGAGTCGGGAGTGCGGGATCGCACCGAAGACTTGTTTTCACTGTTTTCAGCCAGGCCACATTAAGCCGAACTGACCCAGTTAGTTGGAGCGACAACAGCAGCACCAGTGACGGCACCTGTGGTGGCACCAACTTCCTCTACTGTGCGGTTTACCGACGGCTCTTCGGGGAATAAGAGCGGGCCATCTTCGACTACTCGGGGTCGAGTGTTTCAGCTTATGGCCGAAGAGGCCAAGGTGGAGCCTGATGTGGTTACAGGTACGTTTTAGTTTGCTGTCAAGTTATTTATCTGTTGTGTTATGCCTGTAGCCTATAGCTTGTAACTTAGAATTGCATGCGCTCTAGTTAGTAGTTAATCAATTTTGTAAATAGGCGTTTTTCCTGTAAACGAGAGGCCTGCGTTAGTGCTATTCGATTTGGGAGCCACTTGGTCCTTTGTATCAAACGTTTTTTGTAAGGACTTCCAGCTTGAGCGAGGAAAGCTAGTCCGTCCCGTGGCGATTGATGTGACAGCGGAGGAGGTGCGGATTTGCGAGGACGTCTATCGGAACTATACCATAGTGATTCATGGGGTGTCCTTCAGTATCAACTTGATACCTAATTCCATGAATGGAGTCGACGTGATAGTAGGTGTAGGCTAGATGTTCCGAAATCACGGCATTCTAGACATCGCGGAGCAGTTAGTTCGCATTCAGAATCCAAGTGGGGGGGAGCTCATCGTGTACGGTGAGGGGCGAAAGAAGCAGCTGGCGTTCTGTTCGGTTGCAAAGGCAGGAAGGTACCTTCGGCATGGGTGTGCGGGCTACTTGGCGTACGCAATGACTAGTTCGGCGAAAGAGAGGAAGCTGTCGGTTGCAGATGTACCGGTGGTGAGTGAGTATCCGGATGTTTTTCCGGAGGATCTACGGGGTATTCCGCCTGAGCGAAAGGTGGAGTTTGGCATCGATTTAGTACCCGGGGCTGCACCGGTTGCGCGTACTCCTTACCGGTTAGCACCACCCGAGCTACAGGAGTTATCCAATCAGTTGCAAGAGCTCTCGGCGAAGGGGTTCATCCGTCCCAGTAGTTTGCCGTGGGGTGCCCCGATCCTGTTCGTAAAGAAGAAGGACGGGAGTCTCCGGATGTGTATCGATTATCGAGAACTCAATAAGGTGACCATCAAGAATAGGTATCCTCTACCTAGGATTGATGACCTTTTTGATCAGCTTCAGGGGGCGACTTGGTTCTCGAAGATTGATCTTCGCTCGGGATATCACCAGCTTAAGGTGAAGGAGGCGGACGTTTCTAAGACCGCTTTCAGAACCCGGTATGGGCATTTTGAGTTTTTGGTGATACCTTTCGGTCTCACCAACACCCCAACAGCTTTTATGGATCTGATGAATCGAGTCTCTCGACCGATGCTCGATAAGTCAGTAATTGTCTTTATTGACGATATCCTAATCTACTCGAAGACGAAGGAGGAGCACGTGACTCATCTGCGAGAGGTGCTTGAAGTGTTGCAGATAGAGCAGCTTTACGCGAAGTTTTCGAAGTGTGTTTTCTGGTTACAAGAGGTCCAGTTCCTGGGGCATCTTGTTAATCGGGAAGGCATTAAGGTGGACCCTTCTAAGATTGAGGCGGTGATGAGTTGGGAGGTCCCGAAGACTCCTACCGAAATCCAGAGTTTCCTAGGCTTGGCGGGGTACTACCGTCACTTTATTCAGGACTTCTCTCGGATTGCGGTACCGTTAACGAGGCTGACCAAGAAGAGCGAGCCCTACGTTTGGGGCGCGGAGCAAGAGGAGGCGTTTGAAACCTTGAAGCGGAAGTTGTGCGAGGCGCCGGTCTTGACACTTCCCGAGGGCGTAGAGGACATGTCCGTGTACTGTGATGCGTCACACCTTGGCTTGGGGTGTGTTTTGATGCAGCGGGGGCGGGTGATAGCCTATGCATCGAGGCAGCTGAAGCCTCATGAGGCTAACTATCCCACGCACGATCTTGAGCTGGCGGCGGTGGTTTTCGCACTGAAGATCTGGAGGCACTACTTGTACGGGGTGAAGTGCATCATCTATACTGACCACCGCAGCTTGAAGTATTTCTTGGACCAGCCGAATCTGAATATGCAGCAGCGGTGATGGCTCGATGTGGTGAAGGATTACGATTGTGAGATCCTTTATCACCCGGGCAAGGCAAACGTGGTAGCGGATGCGCTTAGTCGAAAGGCGCCCAAGTTATCTTTCCAGACGGCTCACTTGCGGATGGTCGTGACCACGTTATTTTTGGATCTTGTTCGGCGAGCTCAGGAGGAGGATAGCTTGGATGAGAACCAGAATAAGGAACGGGTTAGAGGCCAGTTACCCTTTATGGTTCGAGATAGTAGGGGACTTTTGACTAGACATGGACGAATGTGGGTTCCTCTTGCAGGTGGTGCTTGTCAGACACTGCTAGAGGAAGCACACAAGTCTAAGTTCTCTATTCACCCTAGGGCTACAAAGATGTACAGGGATATGAGAGTTGATTACTGGTGGCCGGGGATGAAGCGGGAGCTTGCCCGTTTTGTGGAGTCTTGCTTGACCTGTCTGAAGGTCAAGGCTGAGCATCAGCGACCGCACGGTAAGATACAACCGTTAGAGATCCCCGAGTGGAAATGGGAGAATATCACCATGGATCTGATCACCAAGCTACCGAAGACACCTCGGAAATTTGACGCGATCTGGGTGATAGTAGACCGTTTGACTAAGAGTGCTCATTTCTTAGCCATTCGAGAGAGTTTCACGTCTGAGCAACTGGCGGAGTTGTACGTGAAGGAAGTGGTGAGGAGACACGGCGTACCGGTATCGATCATTTCAGACCGGGATACTCGTTTTACCTCGAGATTTTGGGAGTGGTTTCATGCAGATATGGGCACCAGGCTGCACTTCAGTACGGCTTACCATCCGTAGACAGACGGGCAGAGTGAGCGTACGATTCAGACGCTTGAGGATATGCTTCGGGCCTTCGTACTTGATTTCGGGGGTAGCTGGGATACGTACTTGCCCTTGGCGGAGTTCTCGTACAATAACAGCTACCACTCGAGTATCGGAATGCCTCCGTACGAGATGTTGTACGGGCGGAGATGTCGGACCCCAATTTGTTGGGGCGAGGTCGGTCAGCGTGTTCTTCGGAGCACGGAGGTAGTTCAGCAGACTACAGAGCACATCCAGAGGATTAGAGAACGCTTGCGGACAGCGCAGAGTAGGCAGAAGAGCTACGCGGACAAGAGGAGATCGGATCTAGAGTTCCAGGTGGGTGACCGTGTTTTGTTGAAGGTCTCACCTTGGAAGGGGATGATTCGTTTCCGCAAGAGGGGCAAGCTTGGGCCCTGTTATATTGGACCATTTACGGTCTTAGCGCGAGTTGGGAAGGTGGCCTATCGGTTGGAGTTACCGGAGGTACTCGGGCAGATTCATGACACGTTTCACGTGTCCCAGTTGCGCAAGTGTCTGGCGGATGAATCCGCGCATGTGCCATTAGATGACATTCAGTTTGATGAGAGCCTGAATTACATCGAGAAGCCAGTTGCGGTGTTGGAGCGAAGGGTGAAACAACTACAGAATAAAGAGATTAGAATCGTGAAGGTACAGTGGCAGCACCGGAAGGGTTCCGAGTGGACCTGGGAGCCAGAAGTGGAGATGCGAGAGCGTTACCCGGAACTTTTCTCAGAATGATTTCGGGGACGAAATCCTGGTAAGTGGGGAGAGTTGTAACACCCCACTATTTGATTTGATGATGTACCTTATTCTTTTAATTATTTTATATTAGTATTTTTTTTTTTAGCTAGATAATGTTTTCAGTATTTATTAAGGATTTGAATTGGAAAAGGATAAGGTGGGGCTCACCTATATCTAGGGTCAAAAGGTGAGAGTTTGTTTTATTGAGTTAGCTTGTGGGTAAGTCAAGAGAGAGAAAAAGAGAACTCATTCAAAAGAGAGAGAGAGAGAGAGTTACGTCTGGGAGAGAGTTCGCCGGAAGAACTCGCCGGAGCTAGTCGCCGGAGGAAGAAAAGGGGGTTTTCGGTCTAAGGTAACCGCTAGTAATCGTTAGGGTTTCGTGTTTCGTTTCTTTTATTTACGATTGCGGGTTTCTTCCTTCTCGGCTGTCTCCCGTAGCTCACGGCGGTCGCCGACTTTGGCCGGCGATGGTGGCCGTTGTCTGCCGTCTAACCTCGCCAGCAGCACGGTGGTGATATGCGTCGGTGCCGGCGACAGCTGGCAGGTCCGATTGTTGTTGGAAGCGTCGACCAGCGGCGCCTTTGGTTTCGTCGCCACCGCGCCGGCATTAGACGGCGACGGCGATGGTTTTCGTGTTGATTTTGTAAGCGCCGGCCAGGCCCAGCGGTGTGAACGACGCCGGAAACAGGCGGCTGTTTCTTATCGGTTCTTTTTTTGGTTGTTGCGGGGCGTCGGTGGAGGTAGCACGGCTGTGCTGTCGTCGTGGCCGGAAACCCGACGGTGGTGGCGGCGGCTTCCGCCGTTGCTGCTCTCGTGGTGGGACGGTCCGGCGGTGGCGGTTGTACCCACCGGCGCTAGCCGGTTGTAGTTCTGCTTTGGGTGGCCAATGGTGGTGGCGGCCTTCGCTGCAACTGCCACCGAGTAGGCTGTCCGGCAGCGGTATGTGACGGCAGACGGTTGTAGCGGCTGCTACCCGTTGGCCGGAGCGTCGACAGCCGGCTTTGGTCGGCTGTTTTCGTCGATAAGAATCCGTCTGCTGTTCGGTGGTCACTTAGTGGCTGCCCGGCGGTCGTTCGGTGGGTTTTGAGCGGGTCGAGTAGGATTACGGTCATATCGTGTCCAACTTGTTTGTTTTCCCGCGTTGTCTCGAATGTTGCGTTGGGCAAGTTTTGGTGTTGGTTGAGAGTTAGAATAAAGGGAGGAATGGATTGTATGTTAACACTTAGTATTTGTAATTTTGTAGATTTTGAATTTGATCGTTAGGTGCATCGTGTTAGCTCTCGCTTGCGTAACTCTGATATTAAGGTGAGTACACTATATGTAAATTATGTGTGGTTGTTTATGTATCGTAATGGTGTATGAAAGGGAACCACATGCCCTTGGTGAGTTGTGGGGTCCGACCCGTGTCCAAAACAACGGGAGAAAAAGGGAAACCACATGCCCTTGGTGAGTTGTGGGGTCCGACTCGTGTCTAAAACGACGGGCGTATGTTAATAATCTCATGAGATTTGATTGCGTTCTTGATTTGATGATTTGATGCAATATGTGAATGATGATTTTGATTGGTACCCGTTCGGTACGTAAGCATGCTATGTGTAGTTTATATGTAGTGCTAACTCACTAAGCAATTCGCTTACCCCGTTAGTTGATAACCTTTTTCAGGTACTTTACCGGCTAAGGATAAGGGCAAGACCCCGATGTGACTCCCGTGCTCAATGATCCGACGGCGTTGACTCCGTATCTAGATTTGTTAACTTAAATTATTTGGAAAGTATTTGATAACACATACATTGTTATTGATTTATTAATTGGGATTTTGGTTTGGTAATTATTATTTATTTAAATTTGAGAACTTAAGTGCTTATTTTGATTCAAATCTCATTTCAAAACTTATTTTTGAAAAGTGACGTTACAACTTGGTATCAGAGCGTGGTTTAAGAGAATCAGCACGCGCGTTTACCAGCGTGCGTGTGGTTGGACTTAAACCCGAAATTTTTGGGACAATAACGAGTCAAAGGTCGGAATCGTCGGCAGGAGTGTCACAAAGGGGGGGGGGGTGAGCTATATATATAAATGTGTAAATTTCGTATATTTAATTGTTTGTTGAGCCTGAATCGCATGCTACAAGTATAGAACGATGGTATATGTGTAATTGACTGTGTTAGTCAATGAGAACTTATGTGTTTATTGTGATTGTGAGGGTACCGCCTAGTCTTTAGGTTGAGATTTAGCTTAAGGCGGTATCAGACTCGAATGTAAGCACCTCGAGACGGCGGGAAGAGGTTAGGGGGCATGAACCTGTTGGGTTGGTGCTTAGTGATCTTAACCCAGCTAGTGATCTCGGTTGGTTATAGTAGTGCGGGCCCGATAATAGCACTACTATAAACAATAGTGTAGATTCGAATCTGATTAAGCCTTAGAAAACCTCAAAATATTGACGACGGTTAGGAACCATGAGTGATATTTATGGATTTAATTGTGACAGTATGTACTGAATGGGTAGAATACGATCTAGACTGTAGGTGGCATGTGCACTAACGGCTAGATATAGATACGTACATGAGCTTAGGTAGGAATGGGGTTGTAGTCATTAGTAGTTATGAATATTGAACTGCACCCTTTTGAACTGCTCTAAGATGTTTATTCTTGTAATCCTTTAGTATGGTGGTTACGCAGAGAACACCGACTTTTATAATAATAATAATAATCATCATCATCAGAGTAAACTACATTCTTCTCTCCACCGATTCATCATCTTCTTTCTCTCTCTCTAAAACTCTTTCCTTCTATCTAAAATTACTCTTCAATTGTTGAAGAAGTTATCAAAAAATTACTCTTCAATTGTTAAAGAAGCTATCAATACAATTACATATTCGGAATCCTCACTACGAATCATTCCTAGAGGTATAAAATTTACATCATTATAATCCTTTCTCGCTACGAATCCTTGCTATCAATACGTTTTAATCTTAACAAATTACATCATTATAATTGTATCGTCGATACCTTCAAAATAAGCCTAATATTGAATATTTTTGATCTAGTTATATTATAATAGAAAAGTAAGAAGTAAAAAATAAATTAACTTACTAATTATAAGAGTATCGCGTGTAATTTTAAAATACACTAAAATACATTAAAAATGCATATATAATCGTAATCTTGAGATTATAGAGGGAAAAAACTTCAAGAAATTTAGAATTCATAAATTTACTAGCCATAAAGATAATCCATCTTGAAATGAGTTTCAATGGAATGAAACAAAATAACAACAATTTATATTAAAAAACAATTATGAAACATACAACATGATATAAACTTTTCATACACGTACATACATCATAATCTACAGCAACACATCAGCATTCTCACCTCGTTTAAAACAACTAACCAACACGTTCATCACTATGATATTTTTTTTAACAATTTCTGACTTTTATATTGAAAGGGATAAAAAAGGGAATTCAAAATGATTAAATATTTAAATTAACCTTTATTTTAACGGAACTAATTTAACAAAGTTAAAAGACAAAGGTTGAAAGAGTGCATATATCTAAACCATAAGTCCTAAAGTTGTATTCACTTGCAATTTAGGATAAAGATTTGGTAAAAAGTGTGAATTAAATAACAAAATTTATAAGTTTACACTTTATTTTATTTTACATTAAAATTTGAAAGTTAATTTGAAGGACTAGGGTATAGATGAGAACGATGATGATGATGATGAAGTTCAAAGGTACTTTCAAAACCCCAAATTTCTCATTTTCAAAATTAGCTTCTGGAATCCTTTCTTCCCAAGCGATTCTATATCCCTTTCATTCAAATTTAGCATCAACAATTCGTAAATATTCACTGTTTGAAAGAATTACCAAGGTAGATGATGCCCTCCAACTGTTTGATAAAATGACACAAAGGCAACCTCTTCCCTCTGTTGTTAAATTCAACCAATTGTTGACTGCTGTTACCAAAATGAAGCGTTATTCTTGTTCCATTCATCTTTTTAAGCAAATGGTAGCCATTCGTGCTCCTGTAGATTTGTACACTTTTAACATCGTCATCAAGTGTTGTTGCCAAATGTCTTGCACAAGGGACGGTTTTGCTGTTGTAGCTTATGGTTTTAGACGTGGTGTCGTACCTGATGTGTTCACCTTTAGTACCCTCTTAAATGGACTCATCCTAGAAGATAGGATTCTCGAGGCTGAAAGCTTATTCAAGAAGCTCATCAAAGGGAAACTTTGTATACCTAATGTAGTTATGTATAACACCATGATTAAAGGGCTTTGCAAGGTTGGCATAAATGATACAACAATTGCTTTGCTTAGACTGATGAATGAAAGGGGTTGCAAGCCGGATGTTATGACATATAACACCATCATCCATAGTCTTTGCAAGGACGAAATGGTAGATGATGCTGTAAAGCTCTTCGATGAAATGATCTTCCACAAAGGCATCCTACCAAATGTTGTCACTTACAACTCTTTGATTAGTGGCCTTTGTAACTCTGGTCGTTGGGCTGATGCCTCTAAAATGCTAAGAGAAATGGAAGACGAAAGGATCTCTCCGGATGTTATAACCTATAACATATTAGTCGATGCACTTTGCAAAGAAGGAATGGCTGCAGATGCAGAGACTGTTTATAACATCATGCTCGAGAGAGGAAAGGTACCTGATTTAGTGACATACAGTTCACTTATTGACGGGTATTGTCTGCGTGGTGAAATGAAGAAAGCTAAGGAAATCTTTGATTCGATGAAGATTAGAGGTCATGTTCCCGACATTGTTACTTATAATAGTTTATTGAACGGGTATTGTAAAAAGTCGAAGATAGATGAGGCCTTGTATTTGTTCCATGATATAACGGAAAAATGTATGAAACCAAATGTGGTCACTTATAACACCATGTTACAAGGATTGTTTCGAGTTGGAAGGTGTAAAGATGCACATGAACTCTTTAACGAGATGCAAGCACATATCCATAGTCCACCAGATGCATTAACTTACGGAATAGTTTTGGAAGGTCTATGCAACAACCATCAAGTAGACGAAGCACTCTCTTTATTTCGTTTGATGAGTGATAAGAAGCTAAGTTTCGATATTGTTGTGTACAATATCCTCATTGATGGTGCAAGTAAATGTGGGAAACTGGATATTGCAAAGGCTCTTTTCAATGAGATAAGTACCAAAGGTTTGAATCCTGATGTTTGGACATATAATGCGATGATCCGTGGCTTTTGCGTGGAAGGCCTAGTGAGGGAAGCGAAAGGGTTGTTTCAGAAAATGGCAGAGGTAGGTTGTGTGCCGGATCGTGTGACTCACAACATTCTTCTCCGAGGATTATTAAAGAACGGCCAACATGACACGATAAAGATGTTGTTAGAGGAGATGGAGGCAAAAGGTTTCTCAATTGATGCTTCAACTCTATCTATGTTAATTGATCATATAGCAAGTGGATCGTTAGATGATAGTCTGCTTAAGTTGATTGGTAAGCTTGTACCAAAGGAAGGAAAGGAGGCTGCTTGTTTACAGAGCATCTAGAGATGTAAGTTAAAGGTATGTTTTTGTCCATCTGTATCTTCAGTTTATTATTATTATTTGCCAATTTCGAGATTACCATTTCTGTGACTCCTTTTTCATTTTTAATCTTGATATACAGGATGCTTTGTGGAGCAAATGTATCAATGCCTCCTTGCTTTGGAACTCGATCTTTTGGGTAGACAACTCGAATATGTGTTAATTGCTAGAGTTTTACTTTTTATTAAACGGTAGAATTTACTTTTCTAGATGGTCTTCAGTTCTATATTGTATGTTGTTGCTTCTGCAATGTGGCTATGAGACTTTGTGGGAGTTTAAAATCAATCAAGCAAGTAGAATAGTAGAATGTGTTCTTTTCCAAGATTAATTTTGGATTCACCATTGAGCAAACTGCCCAAGATCCTGTGTTTTAGCTCAAGACTCGTTTGGTACGTACTGATCCATAGTTTTATATTATCTGTTATTGAGGATTATCGCTTTGTATTCCTATTGTGTTTGGTTTCTAGTTGTATGGACTTGAACCTACCCCACAAATGAAGGTTGGATTAACCCATAAACCTATTATGCCTTAGGTTTCATGAAATCTCTTTACTACCCTATGGTTTACCGGATTAGGGGCCATTTACCAAATGTTTACCTAGGTAAGTGCTTACCAAGTCATGTTAACTTACTAAGGACCAAGAGTCTTACCCGGTACATTAGAGGGACGACTCTTACCGGGTAAGCGCTTACCGGCAAGAGATTTGCACTCAACTACCTTATCGTGTAACATCCTTGGCCTTCAAAACAAATTATTGGTAAGCATTATAAACCGGTAAGCGCTTACCAGGTAAGATTCATTTCCCTCACTTACCAAGTTACCATGGTAAGAGTCTCGACCCTCAGCTTCTTGCCTTGTCTCTTACCAGGTAAGTTCTCCGGTCATCGCCATAGTCAATAAGGTAAATTACATTGGTAAGTGCTTACCCAGGTAAGCCTTTGGTAAACGGCCCCTAAGACTAGTGTACAACAAACATGTTACACAAATAGATACAATAATACACAAGAAATGTATTTGTCCTATATGATAAGCTACATTAGTGTCTTATGAATCTTGAAATTTCTAACAAGTTCTTTTTCTTATCTCAAATGTCATCACTTAGATTAAGGTCATTTCACGTATATGGTTATCACAAGTGACCACAATTGGATGCTAAATTTCTGGCAAAGTGACTTGAATGTCATGTAATTTTCCCAAATTCTGCATTTCGTTTTTCTCTGGGAAGGTTCACCTAGGCTTTGCCTAGACTACATCCTTAGCAAGTTACGGCCGTTTGAGACTAAACCGAGCCACAGGATGTTAGCGCCTATACTCAAACCGGGGAAGATGGGATATTCCACCAAATCTCCCTAGACCTTTTGCTAACACGCCACCACCCGGGTGAGCAAGGAGGAGGAGGGGTAGGCCGAGGGAGTATTAAAACTCACAAGTCACAACCAGCTTTCGAAATTTTCATATTTACCTTTATCTCTTTCGCATACGTTTCACAAGCCACGGGTTTTTGAAAATAGTCACTGTACTTTCTGGGGTAAAGGTCAGGTCTGCATACATCGTACTCCTCTCCAAAAGACCCCACGTCTACATGGGCTATATTGGGCTCGTTTGGTTTCTTTCCTGCGTATCTCATCATACCTGGTTCTAGTTGATCATGGCTGGCGGAAGTTACAATTCTCGATCTTTCTTTTTCTACTTTTAGACGAGACTACAAACAATCCGTCAAGCGAGCAAAGTTGGCAGGGTTAGCCAAGCTGACATTACAGCTGTCCTTATCGTCATGGAGTCCAACTGCAGGAAAGCTAAAGAACTCAATAAAGCTAAAGAGCTCAAAGACCAACCAAATCTTGGTTTCTGCCATTGCTGCTGATTCTGCATGATTCCATTTTCTGCTGAAAATGAGTGCTTGTAAGTATGCATTTCCGTTCCCTGAAAAAATTTCAACTTTCATTACACAACATTTGAAATTAATAAACTAATTTGTTTTCAAAAATCCAATCATGGGTATATCCATAAAATATTTTACTTATTACACAACATTTACAACTTATTATTAGATACATATACACCTTTTTAACACATTTGAAATTATAAACTAACTCGTAGCCAACTAAACAAGTTCAAATAAAGAAAAACATTAATCGCTACTAATATAACAAATACTCGTGTTTATCAATTTCAAGATTTATCGAGCACCACCACCATTCATTGTCTTCAAGATTTAGATTGTTCTTATTCCCCCTTCACAATGATCAACGACGTCTCTCCTTATGTGTTTATATAGATTGTTTTGGAAAAGATAGGGAGTAGTGCCAATATCGAGAAGATACCGAGAACATATATTTGATATTCTAAAATTGTCTTTGGCAATCCAAATGTTCTTTTCCATTGAAAGTCACCATTAATGCACCTTTAGGTTTCGTCGTTCTAGTTATGTAAAGATTGTTACAATGGTTTATGCATAAGGTATATAACAACCAATGGTTCAAATTAATAATGTTAACAATGGCAATCATCCATTAAGTTTTAGAAAATTTAAATTTATGGATAGTTAATATATAGGGGTATAATGTCAATTGCGTGTAGCTCAGTTGGTAATGGGTGGACGGTAAGCTTGCAACAAATATCAAATGGTCAGGGTTCGAGCCTCGGCTCGCGCACAGACGTCCCCATAGCCACAACCACTGAGTGTGTCAGTAACGCCCCCCATAACTAGCATTGGCAATCCGTGGTGGGCCGACTAGGGTTTGCTGGAATAAACCTTTTGCAACAAATATTATTTACGGGTGTAATAGTCTTTTTGTAAGTCTCTCATCTCTTTAGCAAATGAAATTCCATATCCCAACCTCTCAAAAAAAAAAAAAAAAAAAAACTCTATGAACGGTGTCAACATTACCATTTTGATGCACCATGACACATTATTTAAAACCCATAAAAGACTTGTTTTTATTTTATTATATTTTTAATAAAAAAATTGAAAATTTTGCAATTGAAAAAGTTAGGGCACGAATTGTTTTAAATCCCATCTTTCCCTCTTTGCTTTAACACGCCATTCGAAGTTGCAGATGAAGATAATGAAGGTTGTTTCTCTCATCGTCTCCAACACTCCTTTTAGAGGTACCTTCAAAAACCCTTTTTTATTTCTACAATCAGCTTCTGGAATCCAAACCATTTTAGCTCCATTTCATTCAGATTCTGCTTCTAATCATCATCCTCATCTGTCTATGTGTCAAAAGATTACTAACCTTGATGATGCCCTCCAACTGTTTGATCAAATGTCACAACGACAACCTCTGCCTTCTGTTGTTAAATTCACTCAGTTGTTGCAAGCTGTTACCAAAATGCAACACTATTCTTGTACCATTCATCTTTTTAAGCAAATGATAGCCATTCGTGCTCCTGTGAATGTGTACACTTTTAACATCGTCATCAAGTGTTGTTGTCAAATGTCTTGCACAAGGGACGGTTTTGCTATTGTAGCCTATGGTTTTAGACGAGGTGTTCTACCCAATGTGTACATCTTTAGTACACTCCTAGATGGACTCATCTTAGAAGGTAGGATTCTAGAGACTGAAAGATTGTTCAAGAAGCTCATCAAAGGGAAACTTTGTGAACCTAACGTAGTTATGTATAGCACGATGATTAAAGGGCTTTGTAAGTTTGGCGTTAATGATACGGCAATCGCTTTGCTTAGACTGATGGATGAAAGGGGTTGTAAACCAGATGTTATGACGTATAGCACCATCATCGATAGTCTATGCAAGGATGAAATGATAGATGATGCTCTAAAGCTCTTCAATGAAATGATCCTCCACAAAGGCATCCGACCAAATGTTGTCACTTACAGCTCTTTGATACGTGGCCTTTGTAGCTCAGGTCGTTGGGTTGATGCCGTAAAAATGCTAAGAGAAATGGAAGACGAAAGGATCTCTCCAGATGTTATAACATATAATATATTAGTCGATGCACTTTGCAAGGAAGGAAAGGCGGAAGATGCAGAGATTGTTATAAACATCATGGCAGATAGAGGGAAGGATCCCAATGTCATTACATACAGTTCACTTATTGACGGGTACTGTTTGCGTGGTGAAATGAAGAAAGCTAAGGAAATCTTTGATTTGATGAACGTTAGAGGTCATGTTCCTAATGTTGTCACTTATAGTAGCTTATTGAACGGGTATTGCAAAAATTCGAAGATAGAGGAAGCCGTGCATTTGTTCCATGAGATAATGGAAAAAGGTATCAAACCCAATGTTGTCACCTACAACACCATGTTACAAGGATTGTTTCGAGTTGGAAGGTGTAAAGATGCACTTGAACTCTTTAATGAGATGCGAGAACACAACCAGATTCCACCAAGCGCAATCACTTACAGGATAATTTTGGAGGGTTTATGCAACAACCATCAAATAGAGGAAGCACTCTCTTTGTTTCCTTTGATGGGTGAGAAGAAGCTAAATTTGGATATTGTTTTGTACAACATCCTCATTGATGGTGCAAGTAAATGTGGTAAACCTGATATTGCAAAGGCTCTTTTCAATGAGATAAGTACTATAGGTTTGAATCTTGATGTTAGGACATATACTGTGATGATCGGTTGTTATTGTCGTGAAGGTCTAATGAGAGAAGCTAAAGAGTTGTTTCTCCAAATGGAAGAGGGAGGTTGCCCACGAGATTGTGTGACTTACAACGTTCTTCTCCATGGGTTATTAAAAAACAAACAACATGACACGATAAAAATGTTGTTAGAGGAGATGGATGGAAAAGGTTTCTCAGTTGATGCTTCAACTTTGTCTACGTTACTTCATCATATATCAACTGGATCATTAGATGATAGTCTCCTCAAGTTGATTGGTAAGCTTGTACCAAAGGAAGGAAAGGAGGCTGCTTGTTTAGAGAGCATCTAGAGACATAAAAGGTATGCTTCTTCTAAAAACAATCTGGTTTAATGGTCGACAGTAAGTTAAGTTATTGTTGTGAGATCAAATGATCAATAACTTTGGACTGCCTTGTTTCCCTTATCTCAAGATGCATAAAATCATTATTTGAAATCTCAGGTGAAAACTATGTCATGCGTGCTAAAAACTTAACCCCTTACTTTTTGCATCCCAGGTAACAACCAAAGACATCTTCATAGAGAAATCCTGATGACAACTTGACTATTTGTTACAGTAGCACTGGATTATCAGGTAACAACTATCTTAAACTTTGATGTTTCAAATAACATGGTCATGAAGAATGAATGTTCTTTTGTGTTTACGTGCTTGTTTAAGAGCAAATCATGTATGTAAAGTAACTGAAGTTTATTGTTTTTTGTTAAGATTAAGGTTTATTTATGTTGATAATATTTTAAGATAGGACTCTCTCTTCATCCAAAAATAAGTGTCCACATTTCTATTTTGGTTTGTCATAAAATAAGTGTCCACTTTCAAAAGTAAAGTGCCTACTTTTCAGTTTTACCCTTAACCATGATTTATGAGATGGATAAATTTATCACTCCCTCTATTATTAAGGGTGAAACTGTAAATTTACTTAATTAGTAAGTGTACTCTCTCCGTCCCAAAATAAGTGTCCACATGCCTATTAATGTTTCTCTATGCACCTATATTTCAAGAAGGAACTAAAGGTGTTTTGGATTGGACTTTGGTTAAGCGGATTTTGCTAAATTAAGGCTTCGACCTTAAGACTAGATAATTTTAGGTATGTTTATGTTTTGACCATACGTCGTGCAAAACCCATTTGTTGCCACCGCCACCATCATCGTTGCCATTTGGTTGAAATCGTAGCATGTGGGTCATCTTTTTGCATCTGTATAGAATATAAGTCATAGTTTGATCTTGTGATAAAGACCCTACCATCCATACAAAATGTTTCCAGAATCATATTCAAAAGGCAGAACGCAAAACCAGTGGCTGAATGATCATCAGCAGCTTATATCATATCATAGTTCCTAATTCACATTGCAAACCTTCGTTTCAATAGCATTACATATGCATATAATATAGTTTACCATGTTTTAAGCTTAAATCATGTCCACTTCAGTGATTCAGAAGATAGCATATATCTATAGATCATTTTTAGACTAGAAAAAGGTATATTGTATAGATAGAAAAAATCTAATTGACGTCTCACCTATATTGTGAGAAGTGGGTGGTTATCCGTCGTTGCATGAGAAATGGACGCACATTAGGATGTGATGCACCGAGATAAGATGCATCAGATCAAATCCCTTTTAAAGCGTAATTCATAGGAGGGCATTTGATTAAAAGTGATGAAGGGTTCAGATCTACTTCTCACGCTTCTCATCGTTAACTCAACTTCTTACACGATCCTACGTCAATATGTCTATAAATGCACACCAAACATTCTTTACTTAGAACATCTAGCATCTATTTGTTGAGGTATGCATATTCTAATAGGAGAAAACGCGTATTGTTATGCCAAACCCAGCTCACTATTACCGGTTATTCCTCAATGGCGGGCCATATATGCTATTTCATAAGTTTGTAATTTACATTTATCTAGGCATTTTTTTGGAAGAAACGATGATTCATTCTAACAGAAGCCTCATTGGTTTGTGATCTTGTAAGTTTCTTTTTACCTACGAAATCAAAAAATGATGTGAAGGTATTTGAAGGTGGGTAAAGAAAATGATTCATTTAATCTATTTCAAATCCTACAAACCAAATATACTATTTCAAAATTGACCTATTTCAAAATGTGACATTTCAAACATATAGGCTATGTTTGACAAAGCAAGTTAACTTGACATTGAAAGCATGTAGAATGACAAAAAATTACATATCGTAAAAAACAATCAATTATAGTATTCATGATATAATTAATTTTATTTTTCTAATAATATAATATGTTATGAAAATTTAAATAGTTTAATATGTTAGAAGAATTTAAAATTATAAATTCTGTAAAACAAATTTTAAAAAAGATGTATATCAACTTATGATTTTAAATATCCATTACTTATAGTATGAATAAAAACTAGATAATTGAATAAATAACTGAAAGAACAAACTATCACTAACCAAAAAATATTGACCAAGTATTAAAGAAATAATAATATAAAAACAACTGATATTATTAACAATAACTAAAATTAACATTCATGTATAATTAATATTTATTAATGGTTAATTTTTATCAACATTATTGATGATTAATATTTTTTTTTTTTGTTGTAACTAAAAGTAACAATCATGATCATGTAATTGAAAAAAGCTATAAAAAACTTTTCATAAGCTACTTGAAAAATAGCTTATCAATAAGTCAGGCTTATGTTGATCCAAATATATACTTACAAAATAAGCTAGTTTTTAAATTAGTTTATGTTCACCAAATAATGCCTTGGATATCTATATTGGTTAATTTTCATCCCTTTTTTAGTTGATTAAACTGCCTTTTTTTTAATAATAAACACAAGTATTTGACATTTTTAGTCTAAGGGTGTATGAAATCATCCAAGAAATTGATTGCACATCAATTTGATGTTAGATTCAACCATATAGTGAGTGGGTGTGCAAATCCTTAAGTTTATTGATAGTTTTTTTTGCCTACTATTGTTATTAGAGTAAAGTACAACTTTTTTTGGTTTGTCAACAATATTAATGTTCGTACATGTATGTTAAGAACAAAATACAAGATGACCATCATGCTTTTTCGGCCCCTCCATCTAATGGACGTGAACTTTTAAGTTTTAACGAAGACATTTTAGTTTTTAGATTTTTATCTTTTTTTTTTTTCATGAAGACTTCTTATATGGTCCATGTCCTACTCATGACTTCCCAATAACCTGTTACTTCCTTCACCTCCCTATGAAACCTTTCCTGCCGCTGGCCTTTCAGTCTTTGTCCCTGTCGTTACTTTTGGTTCCGGTTTTAATTTCCAAACTTAAAAACCCAAAATCTATAAATATAAACCCCAAATCCGCAATTAAGTATGTTGTTATTTCGTGCAATTAGCCATTTAATAGAACTATAAACTATCTTGACTATAATTAATCTTTGATACCTATATTGATATATCATATTTTAGTTTTTAAAAAACCAAATCATGGGTATATTCATAAATTATTTTACTTATTACATTTACAACTTATCTATACTATTATATAAAGAGAATAACTCAATATGTTAGTTATTTTGTTCAACAAAACTGATTTACACACTTACATTTTACCCCCTGTAGTTAGTTATTAAATCTTGTTTTAGTCCTTTAGTTTTTCATTTTCTACCTTAAACCCTTATCATATAATCTAAATAATTATATATTATAAATTAAAATATATTAAAATTACGTTTTTTATTTTACAAAGTATAGCATCATAATTGTCTCGTCAATACCTTCGAAATGAGCCCAATATTGAATATTTTTATGCATCTATTTTATATAAAGGTAATAGTTTTATTTCAAATTTCAAGATTGACTATTCAATTTTTCAATATTATTAAATATTCATTCTATAATATTTAATTTATAACTTCCAAGATTTTGTTTTTCATTAGTACCTCTCCTCATAAAAGAATCGCATAAAAGAATCGAGTTGAAGATGGATGTGTAACTAGCCCCTTGTAGAATTGTTTTAATTAACAATTATATGATTTTTAATTTTTGCGTATGTTCCAAAAAGTATACTTGATGTCCTTCCTTGAAGAAAAATGAGTTCATTCATTCTAGAGAAACTTGATGGTTATGAATTGGTTGTAAGTTGGTTGCTTATTAGTTATTACCAAGAATAATATATAAAGCCTTTTTGACCCTACATAAGAAAATTTGTCTTCGGTTTTGAAGTTATTTATTGGATCAACATACATCAAAGCTTTCCGTGAAGAATGCGGCACGAGCTATTGGAATTGTATGGTTTATGCCGGTGTCAAATTCAAAGAAAAATAAAATAAAATTACAAATAAAAAATAAAATTAGAAATGTTATTCATAGGATTTTTACTCCAACTATTTTTTTAATATTTTTAATAATTTACATCTTTCTGCATTGTAGTAATAGGTATATAAAGTATTAATGTGTAAGTTGGTCATTGAATGTTAAGCACCAATGTTTTGAATTTAAAAACCACATTATCCATCAACAACCTTTTTAAAAATACGACACAATCTACCATATTAACTTTCCATTTGCGACATAAGACCACATAGATTAATAAAATTAACATATCTAAATCGAGTTTTTGATTTTGATATTAAGATTTTTCGCGCTGCATCGCGCGCGGGTAAGTATCTAGTTATTAGATACATATACAACTTTTTAAAACATTTGAAATCTAAAAACTAACTCGTAACCAACTAAACAAGTTCAAATAAAGAAAAACATTGAGCACTACTAATATAACAACCTTCCATAATGAGAGAATTTACATATACGACAAGAACCATTGTGTACACAAGGCAATTTAAGGAATAACATTGTGAATGCATGATGTTCAATCTCAACCTCCATAATTAGCAACCAATGGTTCACATTAATAATGTTAACTATAGTAAGCATCCATTAATTTTTTAGAACTATTAAATTTATGGATAATATTAAGGGGTATAATAGTCTTTTTGTAAATCTCTCGTCTCTTTGGCAAATGAAACCCCATATCCTTTTTTTCTTTGGAAAGGTGTCTGAGCCAAAGCGCAACTAATCCCCGACAATTTTGGGGGCTAAACATGATCCGACTTAAATGTACGTAGGCATGCGTACTGGAAGACTCGAACTCGGTTAGAGCACTATGAACCTTCCGAACGATAACCAATCAGCCACAACACTGGAAGACAACTCCATATCCTTGATACACATTGTGATACATTATCACTCTATATACACTAACACTTCAATCACTCAAAAGAACTTCATGAACGGTGTCAACATTACCATTTTGATGCACCATGATACATTATTTAAAACCCATAAACACTTGTACTTTTTTTTGGAAGAGGTATCCCGGACCACATTGGGCCCAGACTAATCCTCGGCAATTTTTGGGCCGAAGCCCGACTGCTAAAGCATGTAGCCCGGGTCGAAGCCCCCGTACCTCCAAAATGCGTCCCCCAGGGCTTGAACTCGGGTTCACCAGTATGTAGTGCCCAAGCCTTAAACACTTGTACTTTGATACACATTATGATTCATAACCACTATACACACTATCATTGTGATCTACTACTTAAAACACATAAACAAAGTGTGATCCACCTAAATCTAAACAAAAAAAGAAGTAATTTAAAACTAAAGGATAAAAATTTCAAGTTATGCAAACCAAAGAAGTATGAAGATTATATAGTATGAGCTTCTTTGTGAATATCAAAATATTAAAACCAAAGAAAGATAAGAAATTTCAACTACTAATCATCGTTTTTTCCTATTCTACTAAACATAACTAATATCTCTTCCTTAATTTACCATCCCAAACTTTGAGTTGGAAAATGCAAATGGTGATGATGAAGATTCAGAATCATGCTGTTTCTCTTCTCCTCTCCAATCAGTTCAACATATTCAAAGGTAATTTTAGGACTCATAGTTTTTCATTTTCGGAACTACCTTTTGGTTACCAAACGATCGCAACTCCCTTTCATTCAAGTTCAACATCAAATTCTCGATTTTATGTTTGAAAACATTAGTAAGCTTGATGATGCCCGATCAAATGACACAAATGCAACCTCTGCCCTCCCTCTCTGTTCTTAAATTCAAATGTTATGACATATAGCACCATCATCGATAGTCTTTGCAAAGACAAAATAGTAGATGATGCTTTAAACCTCTTCAATGAAATGGTCCTCACAAAGGCATCCTACCAAATGTTGTCACTTATAATTGTTTGATTCGTGGCCTTTGTAGCTCAGGTCGTTGGGATGATGCCTCTAACATGCTAAGAGAAATGGAAGATAGAAGGATCTCTCCGAATGTTATAACGTATAATATATTAGTCGATGCACTTTGCAAGGAATGAATGGTGGAAGATGCAAAGGCTGTTTTGAAGATCATGGTCGAGAGAAGAAAGGATCCAAATTTTGTGACATACAATTTGCTTACTGATGTGTTTATTTTCTTGGTGAGATAAACAGAGCTAAAGAAGTTATGGATTCAATGAAGATTAAAGGTTATTGAATGGGTACTGCAAAAAGTCAAAGATAGATGAGGCGTTGCATTTGTTTCATGAAATAACGGAAAGAGGTATCAAACCAAACGTGGTCCCTTATAGCACCTTGCTACAAGGATTATTTACTGTTGGAAGGTGTAAAGATGCGCTTGAACTCTTGGATGAGATGCAAGCACACAAGCATATTTCACCTAATGCATGCAATTACAAAATAGTTTCGGAGGGTTTATGCAACAACCATCGAGTGGAGGAAACACTCTCTTTGTTTCGTACGATGGGTGACATAAACTAAATTTAAGACGAGACATAAACTCAACTCCTACTAAAGTTTGTGCAAAACACGATTTGTAATCAGCAACCCTCCAAACTAGTAACTTAATCGGTCCTTCGCTTGCTGGTTTAAAAGCCCAATAACCACAAGGAGGATGATCTTCAAAGGAATTGAACTCCCACAATGAAACTGCAAGACCTTAAAACCCTCCATCTTTTGTGCAAGTTTTAACCAAAGTGTTTTTCCATGAGCCTAATATAAAATCGAGTCATTTTATACTTCTTACGCTAAAAAAACTCTCCACCTTGATTGCCTAGCGATTACAGATTTTGTCCCAAGCGATTTTACACAACGTACGAGCGAGAACCAAAAGATAAGAAGAATGGAAAGTCGTAATCTGTGTTTCTTCCTATTCACTTGGCTTATCAAATTTAAAACAAACCCAATTCAATGGTAACGACCGTAACGTCTTCAATATCCATATCCAACTTTGACTCTAGTGAATATTACTCAATCCGTCCACTTGTATATATATACATATATATATATAGGTGAAAGTTCAAATACAAACCACTTTTTCATTGTGAACGTGAGGACAACCCAGAGCGCGACACGTGGCAACAAATTTTATGAGGCGCGCGACTTTTCCCGCGACCTAGTGTTATTCAGTCTGAATAACACTGAGTAATAGTGTTATTCAGACTGAATAACACTAGGTCGCGGGCTTTTTGGTTACAAGTCGCGCGTGTCACTCTGAATTTCGGCGACTTAGTGTTATTCAGACTGAATAACGCTATATTCAGTCTGAATATAGCGTTATTCAGTCTGAATAACACTAAGTCGCCGAAATTCAGAGTGACACGTGGCGCTCTCGTTTGTCCTCACGTTTACAATGAAAAAGTGGTTTGCAATTGAACCCACCCCTATATATATATGCCTATACGAAATTTGTCTACCCGAGAGATTTACGCAACGAATTACTTCTATTAAGTATTGTATGTTTATTATTATTTATTTAATTTTGTTAGTATTTCAGATTTAGCCTAAAAAACAAATACCATTATTTTTTCTAAGTTAGTTAAAACTTTATTTTTTATGTCATCGGCTGTCGCGCTCCTGGCCTAAGCCCAGGGTCGGCCCTGGATTGTAGGTAAGGCGTGTATAGAGATGGTGAAGAACTTTTCTTTCTCCAGACGCAACCACCCCTCTTCACGTACTAGCTATGGACGAATTTTGCATATACTGCCACGATAGGGTTCCTCAGGAAACGATCATGAACCACTACATGACCAGTAAAGTTCTCCTTAGTTCACAGCGGCCCTATAATGAGAACTTCACATTCAATATTAGTCTAGGTTCTCCACCGTTCGGGCCCCATCAATTCGATGTGTGATATACTGCGAATTGCGCAACGTGTACTTCTCCGTGAGGTGGCTGAGCAGCCATTGGAAGCCCTTGATACTTGGTGGCGTAGACTACCGCGTTTCTGGTTCATGTTTCCCATAAAAGAAAGTGAAACATGAACCAGAAACACGGGAGATACGCCACCAAGAATCTGGGGCTTCCGGTGGCTGCTCAGCCACCTTAGGGTACACGATCCGTAGCATATCACACATCAGATCGATGGGGTGGGACGGCAGAGCACCTAGATTGACGTTGAATGTAAAATTCACATTATAGGGTCGCCGTGCACTACGGACCTCGCAGGTCGTGTAATGGTTCATGATCATTTCCCGAGGAACCCTATCGTAGCAGGATATGCAAAATTCGTCCATAGCTAGTACGTGAAGAGTGTTTGGAGGAGAAAAAAAGCTTCACCACCTATGTGTTACACACCGCTCACTTACAATCCTGGGCCGACCCTTGGCCTAGGCCAAGAGCGCAGCGGCCCATGACATAAAAAATAAAATTTTAACTAACTTAAAAAAATAATCGTATTTGTTTTTGCAGGTGCTAAACTTGTAATACTAATAAATAAATAAATAATAATAAACATACAGTACTTAAAAGAAGTCATGTGTAAATCTCTTGGGTAGATGGATTGAGTAATATTTACTAGAGTCGAAGTTGGACATGGAGAGTTAAATTGGGTTTGTTTTAAATTTGAGAATTGTCAAGTGAATGGGAAGCAACCAAGAGTACGATTTTCCATTTTTATTATCTTTTGGTTATGACTCGTACGTTGTGTAAATCGCTTGGAAATTTTTAATCACTAGGCAATGAAGGTGGAGAGTTTTTATTTTAGCAAAAGAAGTGGAACGTGACTCGAGTTTGTATTAGACTCATGGAAGAACAATATGATTAGAACTTGCACAAAAGATAGAGGGTTTCCGAACCTTTCGAGAAGGTCGGACCAGATCTCAGACGCTGTTCCAGCGTACTTGACGCAGCTTCTTATTTGCTTCTCCATGGCCGTTGTGAGCCATCCCTTTATCATGGCATCACAACGCATCCAAAGCATGTAGTCGGATGCTGTTTTGTCGGGTTTCTTGATGGAGCCATCAATGAATCCTGCTTTGTTCTTCGCAAACAGGAAATTCATCATCTCCTGTGACCAATCTGTGTAATTGTGATCGTTGAGGGTATCATTTACATGGAGTTGCTTCGGGTAGTCTGAAGCATGGATATAGTACTGTGAGTTTACATCAGGGCTACCTTCATTCTTGTTGTTTGGATCGCTTTTGTTTCCAGTCATGGCGCCGTCTGGAATGATCGGGAATTAGGGTTGGTGCGGTTTTAGAGCGTGGTTGAGAACCGCTCTGATACCATGATGAAAGCGATGGCAACAAGCAGCAAGAATTGGTTTTTGGTTTTTTTATTCACATTCAAAAAAACAGAGAGAGCATCTCTATAAAAGCAGGAACAATCAAGGACAAAAGGAAACCCAATCAGACGTAAAAGGAAACTCAATCAAACCTAAAGGGAAGAGATATGGACGAAAACAAAAGGATTCCAATAAGGTGTATGTGTACTTTTTGCTCCATTAAAAATATCCGGGAACCTTTTTGTTTCTCGTATGCATGATTTTAATTTCAAGTTGTTCGATTGTAAAAAACATATGAATCATATGATGAATTTTCATCGAGATTAAGATTTAGGGGTCATTATGGCCAAGTTTTGTAATCAATATTGTTATGTTTGGTTAAAATAATCGGATTTAACTTTAACTTTAGTTCGTTTATCTTGTCATTTTGAATATTTTATTTTGCTACAAATTTGTAATTTGCTTCTTATGGTGTATCTTAGTGCCCATAAGCTAAATGTTTATTTTGATACATCTTCTTGTATCATATGGAGATTAATTTTATAAAATCTTTGCTAATTTGCAATTCAAAGTCTCACACACATGACCATGTAAAGAGGCATGATAGAAGGAAACATGATTGGGGTACACAACTAGCCTTTGATGATAAGACAACTTATATGGAAAATCTACTTTATGGTGTAGATGCTTATGACCTCCCCATCTATGCATTGTGGTAACGATTCCTCTCGCATTACGACCTTTACCTCAATGATGCTCTCTATCACAAACAAGAGAACAAGTTAAACTTTGCAACTGCATCTTTACACACTCTTTTCTCACAAGCGTCATTTTCTCAACCTCAAATTTTAGTTGCATTGAACTTATATTTCTGTTTTACAAACCACAGATACACAACTAGTATGTGTATATATAGAGAGTCGGGTTCAAGCTAAAACGATACATGTTTAAAATAACATGAGAACCAAATTATCTTTTAAAAAATTGTTGCTTTATGAAAGAAACAAGGGTGGTTATTTGGTTTTTGGATTGGTACTGAATGGTGCGTGCAGGTGGTCTCAATAGAGGTCAATATGGATCATTACATGGTATCCCAACACTTATGCTTCTCATTTTGTCTTTGGTCTTGAAATTTGGCATTTGGTCATTTCAAATCAGTATATCATATCTTAAGGTTTATTTTGGAGGAATAAGGTTTTATCCCAGGTTAAATGGGTGGTTCCAATATTGGTTTTCTTTCGCAATAGTCGAATTGCAACCCATCAATTATTGGTTTGATTCTAGGTACTCTATACCTCTCCAAGTCGATTCCATATAAGCTTTGTTTTTCTTGGATTCTTTTATGTCCTGATATCTACGTCGATTATTTCGTTTTTACATCAAATTATGGGGTTATACCTCAAAGTCCGCGAGTGATGAGATTTTACACAAGCGAATTACCTAAATGGGATACTTGATATACAATACAACTAGAGATTAAAAACATAATTAGTTTTAAAAACAAAAAAGGAAACAAAATAAAAGTCTCACGGGTAAAGAAAAACAATTCTTAAATACAAGAAGGGACTAAAATAGATACACACAACAAAAGACAAGGATGAAAATTGTCATTTTCTCTTCATTTATTAATTTCTTTTGTAATTTAAAAGAAAAAAGAAGTTAGGTCACGAATTCATCCACCATTCGCAGTTGAAGATGAAGGTTGTTGCAGCTTCTCTCATTAATTCCTTGAAAGGTACCTTCTTCACTGCTACTTGTTTCAGAAACCCTTTCTTACTTGTTCTACAACCACCTTCTGCAATCCAAACCATTTTATTAGCCCCATTTCATTCAGATTCTGCTTCTAATCATCATTCTCATCTAACTATGTGTCAAAAGATCACTAAGCTTGATCATGCCCTCCAACTGTTTGATCAAATGACACAAAGGCAACCTCTGCCTTCTGTTGTTAAATTCAACCAGTTGTTGCAATCTGTTACAAAAATGAAGCACTATTCTTGTTCCATTCATCTTTTTAAGCAAATGACAGCCATTGGTGTTCCTGTTGATGTCTACACTACTAACATTGTGACAAAGTGTTGCTGTCAGATGTCTTGCACGAGTGAGGGTTTTGCTGTTGTAGCTTATGGTTTTAGACGTGGTGTTGATCCCGATGTGTACACCTTTAGTACACTCTTAAATGGACTCATCCTAGAAGATAGGATTCTCGAGGCTGAAAGATTATTCAAGAAGCTGATCAAAGGGAAACTTTGTGAACCTAACGTAGTTATGTATACCACGATGATTAAAGGGCTTTGTAAGGTTGGCATAAATGATACAGCCATTGGTTTGCTTAGACTGATGGATGAAAAGGGTTGTAAACCGGATGTTATGACATATAGCACCATCATCGATAGTCTTTGCAAGGACAAAATGATAGATGATGCTCTAAAGCTCTTCAATGAAATGATTCTCCACAAAGGCATCCTACCAGATGTTGTCACCTATAGCTCTTTGATACGTGGCCTTTGTAGCTCAGGTCGTTGGGTTGATGCCGTAAAAATGCTAAGAGAAATGGAAGATGAAAGGATCTCTCCAAATGTTGTAACGTATAATATATTAGGCCATCCGCTGTCGACCCACTACTACCCAATGGTTTCAACTGCCACATCAGCGCCACATCAGCTTTCCACTATTTTACCCAAAACTACCCAATCCATCCACTATCAACCCATTATCATTTAATTAAAAGTAAAATAAATAAATAAATAAATAAATAAGAGAGAGAAAGAAGAGAGAGATAGAGAGAAAGAAGAGAGAGAGGGGGTGGGGTGGGGTGGGGGCTGGGAGTCTTCGGCTTCATCGAACCGATTTTGTTCAACCCGATGAGTGGTGCGGTGGTGTGGCTTTAGGAAGCCGACGGGTATTAGCAACCCGAAGGTTACCCGATGGCCAAATCCACTCCATAGTGGATGGCCTTAGTAGATTCACTTTGCAAGGAAGGAATGGTGGAAGATGCCAAGGCCGTTTTGAACATCATGGTCGAGAGAGGAAAGGTTCCCAATTTAGTGACTTACAGTTCAATTATTGATGGGTATTGTTTGTTAGGTGACATGAGAAAAGCAAAGGAAATTTTTGATTTGATGAAAGTTAGAGGTCATGTTCCCGACGTTGTTACTTATAGTAGTTTATTGAACGGGTATTGCAAAAAGTCAAAGATATTGCATTTGTTCCATGAGATAATGGAAAAAGGTATCAAACCCAATGTGGTCACTTATAACACCATTTTGCAAGGATTATTTCGAGTTGGAAGGTGTAAAGATGCATTTGAACTCTTTAAGGAGATGCAATCACACAGCCACATTCCCCCAAACGCAATCACTTACAGAATAGTTTTGGAGGGTCTTTGCAACAACCGTCAACTGGACGAAGCACTCTCTTTGTTCCGTATGATGGGTGAGAACGAGCTAAATTTGGATATTGTTGCGTACACTATTCTAATTGATGGCGCAAGTAAATGTGGGAAACCGGATATTACAAAGGTTCTTTTCAATGAGCTAAATACTAAAGGATTGAATCCTGATGTTAGGACATATAATGTGATGATCAGCTGTTTTGGTCGGGAAGGTCTAGTGAGGGAAGCAAAAGAGTTGTTTCTCCAAATGGAAGAGAGAGGTTGCCCTCCAGATTGTGTGACCTACAACGTTCTTCTAAAAGGATTATTAAAGAATGGACAACATGATACAATCGAGATGTTGTTACAGAAGATGGATGAACAAGGTTTCTCAGTTGAGGCTTCAACTTGTTCTATGTTGCTTGATCATATATCAAGTAGATCGTTAGATGGTAGTCTGCTTAAGTTGATTGGTAAGCTTGTACCAAAGGAAGGAAAGGAGGCTCCTTGTATCGATAGATAGCATCTCATAATGTAAAGGGTATGTTTCTTCTAAAGCACATACCACCTGGTTTGATTAATAGTTGATGGTTAAGTTATTGTTGTGATATCAAAAACTCTGGACTGCCTTCTTTCTCATATTTTATTAAGACGCATAAAATGATTATTTGAAAGCCCAACGGAGAACTATTCTGCTGGAAACTTGAGTCCTTATCTTTTGCAGCCCACAGTAACATCCAAAGACCTCTTCGTGGAGAAATCTTGGTGACAACTTGACTATTTGTTGAAGCAACCTTGTATTATCAGGTAACATTAGCCATAAGAGCTTTGGATTGTATGTAAACTTTGATGTTTCAAATATCATGGTTATGAAGAATTAATGTTCTTTTATGTTAGAATACTTGGATTTTGGCAGGTTTTTATGGATTTAGTCTAGGATAGAAAAGGAAAGAATTGAGATTGATATCAAGTACGAAGGTTTGATTGCTAATCAGCTTAATTTGTTTTTTCTTAGATTTTTTCAGATCCCCTTAAGTCTTAAATACATCTGAAATAGGAAGTGATAACCTAGTTTCTTAAACGCCTCTTTACCGTCGCTCAAGTTCACAGATCTGATTAGTGTGGTCAATCACAATTGTATTTGTTTTCTTTCCCGTGTCACTTGCTATGTTGGATTTCCTCTCTTTTTAAACTTGTACGTAACTAATTCAGATTTCAGACTTTAGACTTTAGACGATATAAAAACAAACAGTCTTATTGATTCAAATTTCAGACTTCAACACCCCCTCTTATTAATCAGAAACGAAATAAGACTTCAGACTTCAGACCTCTTAAAAAAACAAATGGCACCTTAGATTACCATGCTATGAAGCTTTTGTCGCTTGAAGCTTGTGAATAGCTATCAATGGTATGTTTCATATGTATGGTTGTTGTGCTATCTAATATAACTATGCTCCCATTCACTCTTATAATAACACCTGGAATTCTAATTTTAGGTACATTGGTCTCTATCTGTAACACTCCGAATCCCAACAGTTTAAATAAACATGCAATAAAGATATCCCAATGATCTAAAGCAGCGGAAGTAATATAAATACTAAATTAAAAGGGAACATGTTTATTTTGCACGTGGAACAACCCTCCACGGCTGAGATAATAAATTTTAGGTATCTAGAGTGCGTAAAAGAAATAAACCAAGGCCGACTCTATCTAGACATCAGACCTTATCCTTGCCCTTCTCTCTCCCTCGGGCTACTCCTGTAACAGATAAGAAAGAAAAAAAATTTGGAAAGCGAGGGTTAGACCGTAAGGTCTAGTGAATTCCCCAAACAGTAAATAGAACAGTTCCGACCCGCTGGCGGTAATTCAAATCAAGTACCACTGAATGTGTGCGGACAAAGAAAACACAGCCCAGACCCAGTCAAGGTCGCCTGACGATAACTCCCAAGGGACGTAGTCCCAAGGTACCCCCAGGTGGCGGATCAGACCAAATGGTAAACTCCCAAGGAACGCGAGGTTCCAAGGTACCCAGTGTCCATAGTGCAACACATCAGTCAAATCATCATATCATTATCATTTTAAGCATGCTTAAAATGTAACATCATTTTATGTCATAAATCAATTAATCATCAATGTTCCACAATTCAAAACAGTTTGCAAATTCGAATGGACATTTAAAACAGTAAAAGCAGTCCATTCATTTTAGGCAAGGGAACTCACCTGGGCAATCTCTCACAGTCTTGCTGAAGCCCTCGCCTAACGTGCCTGTATAAGTTCTAAGGCATTAATAATCGCGTTTACACACTCCTCTAACTAAGACATCCCTAGAAAACTTTTGGTTCCTATTGTAATAATTCACTACGTGATCTCCTTTCGAAAACTAATCCTGAAGTAAAAAAAAACTCCCAAAATCCGATCCGGAAATCACCAAATCTGACTCACAAACCCCGAGTCGGGGTGCTGCTATTCCCGATTCGGGAATGAGCAATTCCCGATTCGGGAAACGCCAATTCCCGATCCGGGAAGCATCCAACTCAAAAGTCCCGAATCTAAAGGGGCATGAGGTCAGCATAACGACTAGGTCAGCCAAATTCCCGATTCCGGACATCAAGTTCCGATTCGGGAAAGGCATCTGAGTAGCATAGGGTCTCTCCCGATTCGGGAGTCAAAAGTCCCGATTCGGGAATCACAACTCCCGATTCGGGAGTCACGATTTCCCAACTCGGGAGTTAAGAACCCCCAATTCGGGAATTAAGAACAGCGCCGAGATCAGCCTATAATCGACCAAAAGTCGATCCTAACAGGCCAAAACTCAATCAAAAGACTCCCAATTGGTTCTAACTTAAGCAATAATCAATATGCAACTAATTTTAGAGCTTAAACCTATAAATCTTACCTTGATTTGGTAGAATGAGCCTCTTGAAGATGATGATGGTGATGAACAATTTTCCTCCAAAAAACACTCACTTCACACACTCTCTCTCAAATCAGATTTTTCCAAAAATGGTTAGGTTTAGGGTTTCCATACCATAAATAGTATGGGCCATGGGCTAAGCCCATACCTAAAATAGACTAACACAAACTCATTAACAATTTCCAAAAGTGACACATTTAGCCCCTATAATCTATTATCCTTACAAAAGACCAACTTAACGGAGAAATTCTAACTTATAACATCAAATAAAGTCTTGGTTATTACTCTATTTTCATAGTTCTAACAACTTTTATTTAATTAATCTTTTAAAATGTGATCACATAGACTATAGAGGTCGTTTATGTATATTGGAATCACCGGAGACCCCAGTGGATGTTAAACCCCTAGTTAAGTAGCTAGAACGTCATGTTGTTTCTCGTATGCTGCATTGCATTTTATTTCCCAGTTTTTCCACAAGTTCAAATCGCTCATAAAGTAGCAATTACGGTGGGCAAGGAGGATGTTGGATGAGCAACTGATAGGAGTTCTTGAAACACATGACTAGGGTCGCAGATAGAAGGAAGGGTATGTTAGCAAGTTTGTAGTTGTGTTAATGAATGCCTAAGGTTGTTTGTTTTTGAAAAGTGTCCATGTTTTTGTTTTAATTAATTGGTGCCAAACTAAGCGTCAACTTTTGAAAAGTAAGTATATATGTTCCAATTCTACACTTAATTAGGAGATGGAGAAATTAATTACTCGCTCTATATATAATAAAACTATCATTTAGTTCTACTTTTCTAAATAAAATTATGTTCCTTTTTCACTGCAAAGGGACGGAGGAAGTACATAAAAAAGCTTTTGTATATTAAAGTTGTTGGTTTTAAAGCTTCAAAGCTCACACTAAAAAAAACAAACTAATATAAACTGGAAGTAAACTTACTGATGAAACCAAACAACTTTCAAAGTATGAAGATAAAGATTATAAGTAGAAATTGGAAACTAAAAGCTATATTTTATTCACGAAGACGAAAGGCTATATATAGCCTTTTACAAACCAACGTCCACTACCATAAAAATAGGGATACACTACCACTCTCTTAGTCATCCTAAATAATAGGTACCACCTATGACCCACTCTCTTCAATATCCATGAGAATAGGTCAAAATACTACTAATTCCAAATGATAAGATATTAACTAAAGCATTAAATTAAAACATTAAGACTCATTTATTCAAAGCTAACCATGCATGCATACGTAAAATAAGTGATCAAACCAACAATCACTCCCTTAATCAGTTATTTATCCTTCCATTCACAATAACGCATATTCTTCTTTGAACAAGTTTGCCTCTTGCCTCTCCCATTTAGGACACTCATGATTGTAGTGACCAAGCTCACCGCATTTGTAACATCTAACGTGGCTTTTATCCCGTTAGAATTGTTCATTGACATCTTGCCTTTTCCTGGACCCACGACCTATTCCCCAGCCACGTCCAAAGCCATCACAATTTAAAGCTCCATTGCCACAATGCTTACACCCATGCCCCTTTTCGTCACTAACCCACAATAAACTACCTTAAACGTCCTCCGTTCCTATAATGCTCTAAAATTTCCAATAATTTTTTTTTCATTTTTCAAATCAAAGTTTAGTACCAAAATTTCTTCAAATTCAAATAATACTCCAAAACCAACCGTGTCAAATTTATGCCACCAGAAAGTTTGATTCATAACGGAAATTTAAATAAATAACGGAAAGCTAAGAAAACCCAGATTCAAAATAATTCAAGTAATAAAGAAGTTCTATTTAGACTAGGAGTTCGAGATCTTCTGAGAGCACTGTCACACCACGCCTTTGCCTTTAACATCCGAACTACTCGCACCTGCACAATCGGAAAAGAGGGGGGGGGGGGGGTAAGCTAAACGCTTAGTGAATTCCTACATCTCATTACAATTCAATTAAGTGAACCCACACCCGAAACCACACAATCCATAACACACTATCCGATGCCCGGAGACCCAACCCTTCACAGATACAACAGATACAACTCCAAGGGGGCTACTAGTCCCCACGCCCAACACCCGACATCCAGATGCCCCAAGGTTACTCCACCCCCGACGTCCAGGTATGGCCATGAACTCTTGGCTAGACAAAGTCACTCCGCACCCGACATCCGAGCCAAGGACACTTATCTAGGGACTAGGCGAAACCAATCAATACCAATAACATATAATTCACATTCACATAGCAATTACATCAACAATAATATTTATCATGCGTATGAATTTCTACACAACGTAACATATATTACAAGTGAACAAGCAGCATCCAACGAATCACAGATTCAAACATGAAGCGAGGAACAATTAATATCATCATAATGTTAGTAATTTAGAATAAAAACTGAAAGCTGCAGAAGATGAGGAAGCAATAAAACAGAAGGGAAACGAAAACCGAGGCTCGTGTTAAACACGATTCCCTTAAGCAGATTCGCCGTCTGCTCCCAGGGTACAACGACACAAGCAGTTGTAAACTATCAGACGTAAACTTGCCTAAAAAGATCGCCGTAAAAACGAATGCAAAGAAGAGAGAGTGTATGGATTTCAGTGTCTTTGAATGAGAAGGTTGGGTCTGTTTATATAGTCAAAATCTGTAACATATGAAACCGACTCATTAACTCGGTATTCAATTCTGGAATCAAAACGTACGTAACTGATAATCTCATTAACTCGAGAATCAGAAACGTATGAAACCGACAGATGGCTTTAATTCAAGAATCTAAAGTTAATATGCTTCATACGTTAAAAAGCATATTAATTCTCTAACGGAAAATTCAGTTTCTGTAACTGAAATGTAAAAGCACAATAAGTTAATATACTTCAGACCTTAAAAGCACATTAAGTTAATATGCTTCAGGATATAAAAAGCATATTAACTGTCAGTTACAGATAGGGTTTATTCTTGAATTGAATGGCTGTCAGTTACAGATTTTGTAACCGAAATTCATTATTGAATTATAGCGTCGGTTATGACCATGGGTCTGCAGCTCATCCGAAGATACAAAACAACAACCCAAGTGCTCATCTTTAAGAGTCGATATCTCATTCACTTATTATCCGTTTGGACACTTGACATACCGATTCGAAGCTCTCATATAGTAGAACACAAACCCACAAATAAATGTGTCCAAAATTTGGTAAAAACCTATTTTTAACCAAAAAATCCAACAATCCCCCACATGAATGAGATCGATCTCTGCATATGAAAATCCATACAAAAATTTCAAAGGTCGAATCTTGCATTGGATAGGTATGTGTTACCCTTTGAACCTTCCCTTATGAAACATACTCAGTCTCCTAACCGTCAGTAGACTCGATGTCCTTGAACTGATCAGTCATTTGTGTAGACAATTATATATTTCACACATGACTCTTCCTAACAAGTTCATATCCTCATAGTTGTGTTCGTTATGGTCATGAACACTGCCTGGTTCAGAGAAAGCTTTTAGGAATGTATCCCCAATAATTCCCTTCGAAGCGACCCCACTTCTCTTTCTCATAGGTGACTCTCAATAGTCATTAAAAGCTTTATGCTTATCCTCATATTTTACTGTCTTTAAGGTTTATACACTCCCCCACAGTGACTTTCCTCATTCATACAACTAGGTTGTCCTTTTGAACCCAGATCTTGGATCTCCAGTCTTCTTCTGGGTAAGGTTTCCTTTGCATGAATTTATTCATTCAAGGGATTCAGTCCCATTCCTTTGGACGACTTGTAAACTAAATCTCTACTTAGGCCTTTCGTAAGTGGATCCGCAATGTTATCTTTTGACTTCACATAGTCAATCGAGATAACTCCAGTAGAGAGTAGTTGTCTTATCGTATTATGTCTACGTCTAATGTGCCTTGACTTCCCATTATACATTGTACTTTGAGCTCTACCAATTGCCGATTGGCTATCACAATGTATACATATGGCTGTTACCGGTTTAGGTCATTTGGGAATATCCTCCACAAACTGACGCAGCCACTATGCTTCCTCGCCACTTTTATCTAGGGCGATAAACTCAGATTCCATTGTGGATCGGGCTATAACAGTTTGCTTGGATGATTTCCAAGATATAGCCGCTCCTCCAAGTGTAAACACATACCCACTTGTAGACCTGGAATCTTTTATATCCGATATCCAATTTGCATCACTGTATCCTTCGATTACAGCTGGATATCTTCCATAGTGCAGTCCATACTCTCTTGTGTATCTTAAGTACCTTAACAGTCTAGTAATACTCTTCCAGTGTTCAATACTTGGATTACTAGTGTATCTGCTTAGCTGGCTTACTGCATATGCTAAGTCAGGTCTGGTACAGCTCATAAGATACATCAGACAGCCAATTATTCTTAAGTATTCTACTTATGCAACACTATCCCCTCTATTTTTGGATAGATGTTGACTAGTATCAATCGGAGTTCTAGCTATACTAGTGTCTCCTTGATTAAACTTCTCAAGAATCTTGTCCACATAATGTGTTTGACTTAATACTAGACCATTTTGAGTTCTTGTGATCTTAATTCCAAGTATCACATCTGCTAAACCCATGTCTTTCATGTCAAACTTAGATTTTAACATATCTTTTGTGGACTTTATCATCTTGTCATCACTATCGATGATTAGCATATCATCAACATATAGGCACAAGATGACATAACCATGAGCAGTGTCTTTCATGTAAACACATTTATCACGCTCACTTATTTTAAAACCACTTTCTAGCATGGCTTGATCAAACTTTTGATGCAATTGTTTTGGAGCTTGTTTTAGGCCATATAAGGATTTAACAAGTTTACATACCTTGTTCTCCTTACCTTTGGCAACAAAGCCCTCTGGCTGCTCCATGTAGATCTCTTCATCTAACTCTCCATTTAGAAAAGCAGTTTTCACATCCATTTGGTGAATTTGCAGATTTCTAATGGCTGCAATTGCCAAAACCAACCTAATGGATGTTATTCGCGTTACCGGCAAATATGTATCAAAGTAGTCTAGACCTTCTTTTTGTCTATATCCTTTGATAACTAATCTTGCTTTGTATTTATCAATGGTGCCATCGGCTTTCATCTTCTTTTTAAACATCCATCGATAACCTAGTGGTTTACAACCCGGAGGTAGATCCACTAGTTCCCACGTATGGTTTTGTAAGATAGAATCTATCTCACTTTTAATTGCTTCTTTCCATTGAGGTCCTTCTGAAGAAGTAACCGCCTCACGGTATGTCTTGGGTTCACTTTCCACCATGTAAGTGAGAAAATCGGGACCAAACGATTTTTCTAACCTTGCCCGTTTACTTCTTCTAGGTTGTTCTTCATCTTCCTCAGATTGTTCATCCTCTCGAACAATTTCTTTACCTTTGGAAGATGAGACTTTCTCTTCTTTGTTTAGGCAAGGAAATACATCTTCAAAGTATGATGCATTTCTTGATTCCATAATAGTGTTTTTGTGTATTTCAGGATTTTTAAAATCATACACAAGAAACCTATGAGCACTACTATTTTGTGCGTAACCAATGAATATACAATCCACGGTTTTGGGTCCTAACTTTTGTACCTTAGGCGGTGGCTACTACCTTAGCTAGGCACCCCCACACTCGTAAGTACTTGTAGGATGGCTTACGACTCATCCAAAGTTCATACGGTGATTCATCCTTTTTCTTACGGGGTATCTTACTTAAAATATAATTTGCTGATAAAACAGCTTCCCCCCACAAGTTCTGATCTACACCAGAACTTATAAGCATGGCATTAACCATTTCTTTCAAGGTTCGGTTTTTCCTTTCAGCAATACCGTTTTGTTGAGGTGAATAGGGTGCCGTGAATTCATGTCGAATTCCGTTTTGTGAACAAATTTCGGCAAATGGTGAAACATATTCACCTCCCCTATCACTCCTAACAACCTTGATCTTCTTATTAAGTTGATTTTCAACTTCAGTTTTATACACCATAAATTTATCAATTGCTTCATCTTTACTCTTAAGTAAATATACATAGCAATATTTTTGCTATCATCGATGAACGTGATGAAGTATTTATTGCCACCTCTAGTAGGAATCGACTTTAAATCACACACATCAGTGTGAATTAAGTCAAGAGGTTCGGTTTTGCTATCAATTGATTGGAAAGATGTTCTTGTAAGTTTAGCCTCTACACAAATGGGGCATTTGTATTTTGAGTCAATATCACAATTTGGTATGCAATTCAGTTTACTTAAACGTTGAATGGAATTAAAATTTACGTGTCCTAAACGACCATGCCACATGTTAGAAAATTCAAGCATATAAGCAGAAGTAGATGTATTCTTATTCATCACATTGACAACCATTACATTCAACTTGAACATGCCATTCATGGCATATCCCTTACCAACATACATACCATTTTTGGACAAAACAAACTTGTCCGACTCAAACACAAGCTTAAAACCAACTTTCTTCAACAACCACCCGACACGAGGTTCTTCCTAAGCTCAGGGACAAACAAAACATCTTTCAACTTCAGCTCCTTCCATGAAGTCATCTTCAGAACCACCTCTCCGATTCCCTTAACCTCAGCAGTGGCAGCATTTCCCATGAACAACTTTTGGTCATCATTGACCTCCTTAAAGGTATGAAAGCTATTTTTGTCATAGCACACATGACGAGTAGCTCCGGTATCAACCCACCACTCCTTAGCATTTGCTCCAACCATGTTGACTTCAGAGATCATCATGGTTGAAAAATACATGACCATTGCCACCAGATCTTCGTCCATCATGTTGGCTTGACGAGGATTGTCCTTCTTTGGTTGCTTACAATCAGCAGCTTTGTGGCCCGCTTGACCACAATTGTAGCACTTGAACTTCTTCTTGAAGGTTCCCTTTTTAGGCCAAGACCCTTAGCTTTCGCTTTTCCTTTGTCAACCCGCTTCTTTTTGGCTTTGGACGATTGACCTTCTTCAACCACGTTTGCCTTTGAAGACTCGGCATTGTAACCACCCTTCAAAGCCTTACGATTGTCTTCTTCGATGCGAAGACGCACCACAAGCTCTTCCACGGACATCTCCTTTCGTTTGTGTTTTAGATAGTTCTTGAAGTCTATCCAACCGGGAGGAAGCTTTTCAATCATGGCCGCCACTTGGAATGTTTCGCTAAGAATCATCCCTTCGGCAAGTATGTCATGTAAAACAACCTGAAGATCTTGTACTTGGCTCATAACAGTTTTAGAGTCAAGCATTTTGAATTCCAAGAAGCGAGCAACAACATGCTTTCGCTTTTCCTTTGTCAAGCCAGAAAATTTTTCCGGCTTTTCAGTATGGTTGGCCATGGTGTTAGGCAGCGACATGGTAGTCACAGTCGTGGCTGCAGTGGTGATCACAGTTGGGATAACAAGCCCGGCAGTGGGGTTCACAGTTGGGGTAACAATTCCGCTCGACATTCTGAAAAGATCGATTATAATTTTTATTAACACCACAGAAAAATTCAAAACAGAAAGAATTATCAAACTGTAACAAATTACAATTTTTGTTTATTCAATCTGTTTATTATCACAATCCGAAACTAACTCGGGAATTACCGAAACTTATTCGGAAACTGATCGTATTAAGCTACTGATTTCAACAGAAAACTATTTCGAACAATTTAAAGAAAGCAGCAGTGAAATAGTTTACAGAAAAAGCAACAATGAAAAAGATTTAAACAAAACGCAGCAGTTTAAACAGAAGCACAGCAGAGTTTTTAAACAAAACACGAAAGTAAAACGAATCTGCTTAAGATTGTTAGTATTTTAGAATAAAAACTGAAAGCTGCAGAAGGTGAGGAAGCAATAAAACAGAAGGGAAACGAAAACCGAGGCTCGTGTTAAACACGATTCCCTTAAGCAGATTCGCCGTCTGCTCCCAGGGTACAACGGCACAAGCACTTGTAAACTGCCGGACGTAAACTTGCCTGAAAAGATCGCCGGAAAAACGAAGGCAGAAAAGAGAGATTGTATTGATTTTCAGTGTCTTTGAATGAGAAGGTTGGGTCTGTTTATATAGTCAAAATCTGTAACATATGAAACCGACTCATTAACTCGGTATTCAATTCTGGAATCAAAACGTACGTAACTGATAATCTCATTAACTCGAGAATCAGAAACGTATGAAACCGACAGATGGCTTTAATTCAAGAATCTAAAGTTAATATGCTTCATACGTTAAAAAGCATATTAATTCTCTAACGGAAAATTCAGTTTCTGTAACTGAAATGTAAAAGCATAATAAGTTAATATATTCAGACCTTAAAAGCACATTAAGTTAATATGCTTCAGGATATAAAAAGCATATTAACTGTCAGTTACAGATAGGGTTTATTCTTGAATTGAATGGCTGTCAGTTACAGATTTTGTAACCGAAATTCATTATTGAATTATAGCGTCGGTTATGACCATGGGTCTGCAGCTCATCCGAAGATACAAAACAACAACCCAAGTGCTCATCTTTAAGAGTCGATATCTCATTCACTTATTATCCGTTTGGACACTTGACATACCGATTCGAAGCTCTCATATAGTAGAACACAAACCCACAAATAAATGTGTCCAAAATTTGGTAGAAACCTATTTTTAACCAAAAAATCCAACAATCCCCCACATGAATGAGATCGATCTCTGCATATGAAAATCCATACAAAAATTTCAAAGGTCGAATCTTGCATTGGATAGGTATGTGTTACCCTTTGAACCTTCCCTTATGAAACATACTCAGTCTCCTAACCGTCAGTAGACTCGATGTCCTTGAACTGATCAGTCATTTGTGTAGACAATTATATATTTCACACATGACTCTTCCTAACAAGTTCATATCCTCATAGTTGTGTTCGTTATGGTCATGAACACTGCCTGGTTCAGAGAAAGCTTTTAGGAATGTATCCCCAATAATTCCCTTCGAAGCGACCCCACTTCTCTTTCTCATAGGTGACTCTCAATAGTCATTTAAAGCTTTATGCTTATCCTCATATTTCACTGTCTTTAAGGTTTATACACTCCCCCACAGTGACTTTCCTCATTCATACAACTAGGTTGTCCTTTTGAACCCAGATCTTGGATCTCCAATCTTCTGGGTAAGGTTTCCTTTGCATGAAATTATTCATTCAAGGGATTCAGTCTCATTCCTTTGGACGACTTGTAAACTAAATCTCTACTTAGGCCTTTCGTAAGTGGATCCGCAATGTTATCTTTTGAGTTCACATAGTCAATCGAGATAACTCCAGTAGAGAGTAGTTGTCTTATCGTATTATGTCTACGTCTAATGTGCCTTGACTTCCCATTATACATTGTACTTTGAGCTCTACCAATTGCCGATTGGCTATCACAATGTATACATATGGCTGTTACCGGTTTAGGCCATTTGGGAATATCCTCCACAAACTGACGCAGCCACTATGCTTCCTCGCCACTTTTATCTAGGGCGATAAACTCAGATTCCATTGTGGATCGCGCTATAACAGTTTGCTTGGATGACTTCCAAGATATAGCCGCACCTCCAAGTGTAAACACATACCCACTTGTAGACCTGGAATCTTTTATATCCGATATCCAATTTGCATCACTGTATCTTTCGATTACAGCTGGATATCTTCCATAGTGCAGTCCATACTCTCTTGTGTATCTTAAGTACCTTAACAGTCTAGTAATACTCTTCCAGTGTTCAATACTTGGATTACTAGTGTATCTGCTTAGCTGGCTTACTGCATATGCTAAGTCAGGTCTGGTACAGCTCATAAGATACATCAGACAGCCAATTATTCTTAAGTATTCTACTTATGCAACACTATCCCCTCTATTTTTGGATAGATGTTGACTAGTATCAATCGGAGTTCTAGCTATACTAGTGTCTCCTTGATTAAACTTCTCAAGAATCTTGTCCACATAATGTGTTTGACTTAATACTAGACCATTTTGAGTTCTTGTGATCTTAATTCCAAGTATCACATCTGCTAAACCCATGTCTTTCATGTCAAACTTAGATTTTAACATATCTTTTGTGGACTTTATCATCTTGTCATCACTATCGATGATTAGCATATCATCAACATATAGGCACAAGATGACATAACCATGAGCAGTGTCTTTCATGTAAACACATTTATCACGCTCACTTATTTTAAAACCACTTTCTAGCATGGCTTGATCAAACTTTTGATGCAATTGTTTTGGAGCTTGTTTTAGGCCATATAAGGATTTAACAAGTTTACATACCTTGTTCTCCTTACCTTTGGCAACAAAGCCCTCTGGCTGCTCCATGTAGATCTCTTCATCTAACTCTCCATTTAGAAAAGCAGTTTTCACATCCATTTGGTGAATTTGCAGATTTCTAATGGCTGCAATTGCCAAAACCAACCTAATGGATGTTATTCGCGTTACCGGCGAATATGTATCAACGCAGTCTAGACCTTCTTTTTGTCTATATCCTTTGATAACTAATCTTGCTTTGTATTTATCAATGGGGCCATCGGCTTTCATCTTCTTTTTAAACATCCATCGATAACCTAGTGGTTTACAACCCGGAGGTAGATCCACTAGTTCCCACGTATGGTTTTGTAAGATAGAATCTATCTCACTTTTAATTGCTTCTTTCCATTGAGGTCCTTCTGAAGAAGTAACCGCCTCACGGTATGTCTTGGGTTCACTTTCCACCATGTAAGTGAGAAAATCCCGGACCAAACGATTTTTCTAACCTTGCCCGTTTACTTCTTCTAGGTTGTTCTTCATCTTCCTCAGATTGTTCATCCTCTCGAACAATTTCTTTACCTTTGGAAGATGAGACTTTCTCTACTTTGTTTAGGCAAGGAAATACATCTTCAAAGTATGATGCATTTCTTGATTCCATAATAGTGTTTTTGTGTATTTCAGGATTTTTAGAATCATACACAAGAAACCTATGAGCACTACTATTTTGTGGTAACCAATGAATATACAATCCACGGTTTTGGGTCCTAACTTTTGTACCTTAGGCGGTGGTACTACTACCTTAGCTAGGCACCCCCACACTCGTAAGTACTTGTAGGATGGCTTACGACTCATCCAAAGTTCATACGGTGATTCATCCTTTTTCTTACGGGGTATCTTATTTAAAATATAATTTGCTGATAAAACAGCTTCCCCCCCACAAGTTCTGATCTACACCAGAACTTATAAGCATGGCATTAACCATTTCTTTCAAGGTTCGGTTTTTCCTTTCAGCAATACCGTTTTGTTGAGGTGAATAGGGTGCCGTGAATTCATGTCGAATTCCGTTTTGTGAACAAATTTCGGCAAATGGTGAAACATATTCACCTCCCCTATCACTCCTAACAACCTTGATCTTCTTATTAAGTTGATTTTCAACTTCAGTTTTATACACCATAAATTTATCAATTGCTTCATCTTTACTCTTAAGTAAATATACATAGCAATATTTTGTGCTATCATCGATGAACGTGATGAAGTATTTATTGCCACCTCTAGTAGGAATCGACTTTAAATCACACACATCAGTGTGAATTAAGTCAAGAGGTTCGGTTTTGCTATCAATTGATTGGAAAGATGTTCTTGTAAGTTTAGCCACTACACAAATGGGGCATTTGTATTTTGAGTCAATATCACAATTTGGTATGCAATTCAGTTTACTTAAACGTTGAATGGAATTAAAATTTACGTGTCCTAAACGACCATGCCACATGTTAGAAAATTCAAGCATATAAGCAGAAGTAGATGCATTCTTATTCATCACATTGACAACCATTACATTCAACTTGAACATGCCATTCATGGCATATCCCTTACCAACATACATACCATTTTTGGACAAAACAAACTTGTCCGACTCAAACACAAGCTTAAAACCAACTTTCTTCAACAACCACCCCGACACGAGGTTCTTCCTAAGCTCAGGGACAAACAAAACATCTTTCAACTTCAGCTCCTTCCATGAAGTCATCTTCAGAACCACCTCTCCGATTCCCTTAACCTCAGCAGTGGCAGCATTTCCCATGAACAACTTTTGGTCATCATTGACCTCCTTAAAGGTATGAAAGCTATTTTTGTCATAGCACACATGACGAGTAGCTCCGGTATCAACCCACCACTCCTTAGCATTTGCTCCAACCATGTTGACTTCAGAGATCATCATGGTTGAAAAATACATGACCATTGCCACCAGATCTTCGTCCATCATGTTGGCTTGACGAGGATTGTCCTTCTTTGGTTGCTTACAATCAGCAGCTTTGTGGCCCGCTTGACCACAATTGTAGCACTTGAACTTCTTCTTGAAGGTTCCCTTTTTAGGGCCAAGACCCTTAGCTTTCGCTTTTCCTTTGTCAACCCGCTTCCCTTTGGCTTTGGACGATTGACCTTCTTCAACCACGTTTGCCTTTGAAGACTCGGCATTGTAACCACCCTTCAAAGCCTTACGATTGTCTTCTTCGATGCGAAGACGCACCACAAGCTCTTCCACGGACATCTCCTTTCGTTTGTGTTTTAGATAGTTCTGGAAGTCTATCCAACCGGGAGGAAGCTTTTCAATCATGGCCGCCACTTGGAATGTTTCGCTAAGAATCATCCCTTCGGCAAGTATGTCATGTAAAACAACCTGAAGATCTTGTACTTGGCTCATAACAGTTTTAGAGTCAAGCATTTTGAATTCCAAGAAGCGAGCAACAACATGCTTTCGCTTTTCCTTTGTCAAGCCAGAAAATTTTTCCGGCTTTTCAGTATGGTTGGCCATGGTGTTAGGCAGCGGCATGGTAGTCACAGTCGTGGTTGCAGTGGTGATCACAGTTGGGATAACAAGCCCGGCAGTGGGGTTCACAGTTGGGGTAACAATTCCGCTCGACATTCTGAAAAGATCGATTATCATTTTTATTAACACCACAGAAAAATTCAAAACAGAAAGAATTATCAAACTGTAACAAATTACAATTTTTGTTTATTCAATCTGTTTATTATCACAATCCGAAACTAACTCGGGAATTACCGAAACTTATTCGGAAACTGATCGTATTAAGCTACTGATTTCAACAGAAAACTATTTCGAACAATTTAAAGAAACGCAGCAGTGAAATAGTTTACAGAAAAAGCAACAATGAAAAAGATTTAAACAAAACGCAGCAGTTTAAACAGAAGCACAGCAGAGTTTTTAAACAAAACACGAAAGTAAAACGAATCTGCTTAAGATTGTTAGTATTTTAGAATAAAAACTGAAAGCTGCAGAAGGTGAGGAAGCAATAAAACAGAAGGGAAACGAAAACCGAGGCTCGTGTTAAACACGATTCCCTTAAGCAAATTCGCCGTCTGCTCCCAGGGTACAACGGCACAAGCACTTGTAAACTGCCGGACGTAAACTTTGTAGAACCCAGGTGTTGAGAAGAGTCAGAATCATCTATCTTTAAGCTGCTTTCTAGTTTAGTTTCCTTGTTATGTAAACAATTATGTTTTGTTAAGCCCCTGTTTGAGGTTTAGAACCTCGGGGGCCTTTATTGTCACTTTGTTGAACTTCCCTTTCCCTATAAAAGGAAAAGGATGTTTAGGGTTTTATTGTTGGATTTCCATATTTTACCAAATTGGGCAATATATCACCATTGTTGAGTTTTACCAAGTTCTTCATTGATTTCATCTTATTGATAGGATTTCCATCCATTTCCTCCTTCATTTCATTGTTTTTGGGACAACAATTGGTATCAGAGCCAAACTTGTTGATTCCTTGGCTTTTGGTTTGATTTTTGAAAAGTTCTAAAGGTTTTTGAGTTTTGAGTTTTTTCAAAACTTTTGGGTTTTTAATCCAAAAGGTGTTTTTAAAGAGCTTAAATTAAGTGTTAAGTGATTCCCCATTGTTTTCTAAGCATTTTCCTACATTTTGGGGGTCTAAACACTGATTTTAAGAGGTTTTTAAGTGGTTTCTTGAAATTTTTCGGAGCTTTCTGTGCAGGTTTTCCGCATCGGAAAACGAGAGCTGAAATATCAGCTCAAATTTTCCGAGTCGGAAATTGCTCATTCTCCGAATCGGAGAACTCTCCTTTTCCGAATCGGAAAACTCTGTTTTCCGAATCGGAAAACGAGTCTCTGACTCGGGGTCTTGCTCTTGAGAAGTTTCTCTTTTCCGAATCCCTTTTCCGCACCCAACTTTTCCGAATCGGAAAAGCTTATTTTCCGAATCGGAAAAGCTGCTTTTCCGCACCCTGTTGCTTTGAGCCAAATCCGAATCGGAAAACATCTGTTTCCAAGTCGGATTTCGCCTCTTTGAGCCGAAACTCTTGCCGTTTTGTTTCTCAAATTCGACACTAAGCTTGCTTTCAAAACCTTTTACTTTTACCAAGCTTTCTGTGTCCCGAGGCGCTCGAAACAACAACTTTTTCAAAACCTTTTCTGTGTTCAAGCCAAGTGAATCTTTCAAGGAGGTCTCATTCCTTTCTTAGAATTGTCGAAGGAAATCCTGGGGATTGGTTCTGAAACTCTCCCTCCCGTCCTGGTAATGGGCGAGTACCAGCAATGGAAGCGCCGGATGATACACTTCCTAGACATGCTCGATGGAAATCTCATGAAGTCAATCGTGAAGGCCCAATCCGACCAACCGTCACGGTTGCCGCTGTTCCCAAAACCGATACGTGTCCCGAACTTCCGTCGTACGTAGTCGAAAAGCCTGTTGAGATGTTCAATCCAGAACAAAGAGCCCGGCACCTCGTTGACAAGCGCGCACTGACCCTTCTGATTATGGCTCTCCCTAATGATATGTACGCAAGAGTGGATAGTCTGACAAACGCACGAGACGTTTGGTTAGAAATAGAGCAGCAGATGCAGGGAGGTGACACCGCCCTCGAGAGTCAAAAGGAAAGTGCCCTAAATGCTTACGAAGGCTTCAAAGCCAGGGAAACCGAATCTCTCACCGAGTCTTATCAAAGACTGAACGCCTTCGTGAATGACCTACGAAGACTCGGGATAGAGAAGTCAAAGTACGAGGTAAATGTTAAGTTCCTGAAGAACCTAACACCGGCATGGCAAAATCTGGCGATCAACTTACAGCTGAGCCGAAATCTGGGGATTATGGGTCTACATGACCTTTTTAGCATGATGGTTCAGCATGAGGAATTCATCACTGGCGGCAAGTTCAAAAATACTATTGACCCTCTGGCACTCGCGGCAGTGCCATGTGCAGGATCAAACTCAGCTCCCTTCCAGCATCAGCAGTATAACAACTCATCTCCTCAGCAGTACAACCACTCACCACCTCAGCACTATCAGGAGAACTACAACCAGGAATTCAACGGGAACTATGGTTCAAACTACCAAGAGTTCAACTCGAACTATGGTCCAAGCTATCAACATCCCGATGATCCGCTAATCATCTCAATCTCTGATAATGAACTATTCCATGTGAATGAGTCTCTTGCCCTCATCACTAATAGCGTGCAGAAGCTGAACTCCAAACGTGGATACAACAGACCTAGGGGATCTGGATACCCCAGTGGATGAAGGATGGGGCAAGGCCGAGGTGGACACTATCAGCAGGAACGAGTTCAGTTTGGGAATCAAGGAAGAGGAGGATACCAGCAAGGGGACAGATATCAGAATCAGCATCCAGGAAGATACCGTGGTGATCAAGGCCAGTATAGGGAAGCAAGGGGAAGCTACAGAGATAACACCTACCTGGACTATCAGGGAGGCCCTGGAGATCAGGGAGATTGGAGAGGACAGGTCTCTCATATCAACTATCGCCAAAACCAGAGAAACTACACTCCTGAATCAGGATACATTGATCGTCAAGGATACGGCAGCGGGTACGAAGGTGGCCAAGATGGAAGACGTGAAGATGGAAGATATGGAAGATTTGAAGGCGGTCAAGGTGGTCAGGGATATGGACAAGAACAAGAAAGGAACTACCGTGGATTCGAAGGACAAACTGATCACGGGAACAGAAACTATCCAGAAGGCAACCATCAGAGTGGTTCTTCTAGGCAAGCTCCGAGAGAAGGACATCAACAAGGTCCAGTTGAAATTGGTGATCAAAGGTTGAATGCTCCTCCAGCTCCGGTGAATAGTGGTGCTCCTACCCCAGCTCCTCAAAAGACCGCTAGTGCCACTACATCCTGCTTCAAATGTGGCAAGCTGGGTCACTATGCGAACAACTGCCCTGTCAGATACAAGGATGCTGCATACTTTGAGAAAAAGGCAGCATTGATGAGGAAGAAAGAGAAGGGAGTCGCTCTGCTAGTCGATGAGGAAAACTGGGTGTGTGAGGAAGAAAGCTCAGACGAGGAAGATCACCTAGTGGGGGGTCCGTGTTTGATGGCAGACTTCGAAGGACCTGAAGCTGTTGGCCCCAGCACATATCGAGACCTCGACGCTTCTGAGGTATCCACTATTCCTGACTTAACTGATGATGTGACAATGTTAGAATCTAGAATTTGTGAACTTGAGAGGAGTCTCCAATCGGAACGATCTCTCGTCACGAAATTTAGAATCGATAGTGCCATATACAAAAGCTCTCTTGAGGACTTGACCATAGTGTACAATCGTGAGACTCTTGAGTCTAGTGTCAGAGAGTCCAACTTGTCCAACAAACTCAGTTATCTTCAGAAAACCCATGAGGAACTTAACAGTGACCATGGAGAGCTCCAAATAAAATTCAAGTTGCTTTCAGAAGAAAGAACTAGACTGTTTTCCAAAATTCAAGAGCTTGAAGATAACAACTTTAAAAGAGGACAATCTGAACAGACCTTGAGCATTCTTACGCAGCATGCCAACAAAAATCCTTTCTATAAAGCCAGACCCGGACTTGGACTGTCTGAAAACCATGTTTTAGAAAAGGCACCTTCTAATCTATACAATTTTGAGGACATGGCCGCCTCCAAACCCAAACCTGCCCTAGTGGGAGGACATGTGACCGAGGAATTTGTTAGGCAGACTGTCACATATACCGAAGTTATAAACGGTGAGACCATAACCACGACCATCAGTCCAACGAACAGCACCTCTAGCAGTCCACCCACTAGCCCTATTCCCAATAAACCAATCTTTGTTCCAGCCAGTGATCCAACAAACACTAAGTCCACATGGGAAGGCATCAAAGGTAGGACCCCTAGGGTAGCTATGCCTCCCATCAACTACTCAGACCTTAACACTAGTTATGACACTAGGAAGATGGATTTTTCAGAGGAGACCTTAGTTATCCCACCAGAGGATGTTTCCGCAACCAAGGGTCCCGACCTAGTCGAACTAGAGAAGGAAATGTTTGGACTTAGACTAAAAGCCATGGATCTGGACGCATGTCAACATCAGATACTGAATCTGAAAGTGCTTATTTCAGAAAAAGACAACTTGGTTCACACTTTGAAGAAAGACTTGATCGAGGCAAATGCCGAGAGAATTAGAATGTCTTCAGAGTGTGAGACCGCAGCCTCAACCTTTACTGATTTTCAACTTAAGGTTGCGGATCTTAAGGCACGATATGTTCTCCTAAATGTTAATTCAGAAATTGCAAGAGAACTTGATCATGATGAAAAGATCAATTATCGTGTGGCCTTAACTAACCAACGTGTGTCAAATTCCATTTTGAAAAGAAAAGTCATGTACTTTGAAAACCTTTCAGACTCAGTTAATGATAGGACTACTCCACTCCTCAACCATCCGATAGTTAATTCCCAAACCAAATCTGTTACGGATCCAGAGGACTATTACACCTTACTGTCAGATGATGATGAACCCTCAACTCACACCACAGGATAACTGAACCAAAGACTATCCATGATCCTGATGTTGAATACGATCTGAAGGTGTTCTTAGATGAAGGTGATGATCCTTCAGGCTTTATTCCAAAAGGGCCAAAATCTGTTTTTGTAAAACCTGAGAAGTCTGTTGAGTCACGAGCTCCTGTTTCTGAGAACAGTAACCCTAAGGGTGAAAAATGTGTTGGTACTGACAAGGGGAAGTCAGTTAAGCCTCACGCACCCAAAGGACTCCAGAAAAAGCATTCAAAGTCTAATGATGCTCGTAACTCAGCTAAACCCATTAAAAGTCTTGACCTTAATTCAAGCAGCTTTGAAGTGGGTGAGACCTCTCAGTTAAAACCAAAGCTACCTTTCTCTTCCACAAAACCTAAATTTTCAAAAACATCTTCTGGAAAGGGTGGCAACTCTTCTCCTATTAAACCGTCATCTAACTCACACCATGCTCGTAATGCAGATGGGAGGAAGAAGGATGGTGGACAGGAAGTGAAGCCACCAAGGAAGGATCACCGAGGAAGACCCAACTCTTTTCAAGCTTTCCCTAAGCAGCATAGTCCTAACCGTGCGGGTCTTGGCTATGCTCCACCTAGCGTAGGAATTAATTCAAACATGTCTGTAAAACGTAATCAACATTTAACTCATGCTTTTGACTCTTTGCGTAATGACATGTGCTTTATGTTTGACAATTTTCTTTCGCTATGGTGTTTATAATTCTTTTCATGCTGATGTGCCTAAAATCAAATCTCGAAAGAGAAGAGGGAGAAAAAGAGGAAAGGGGAAACCTTCCTCGTCAGTGCAGTCCCCTAAGCCTAAGGAGAAATCCGAAAAGGAGACTGCATCGACAAATTCAACTGTTTCTGACCCTAAGGAACCCATTTGGCAATGGGTCCCTAAACAAGCCTAATTGTTTTGCAGATTAGTCATGTGTGGTACTTTGACTCGGGGGCTCACACACACATGACTGGGCAGCGATCCTTCATCTTCGACTATGTTGAGAAGTTTGAGGGATACATAAAGACTGCCGATAGAACGCCGTTGCCGATATTAGGGTCGGGAAAAATCACCAAGGGAAAGTACATCATAAAGGGTGTACGTTATGTGGAGGGATTGGGGTACAACATGTTTAGCTCCAGCCAGTTCTGTGATAACGGATACTGGGTGAAGACCTTTCAGTACGGAAGTGACGTGAACGATGAAGACAACAACGCTATTCTCTCTCGCCAGGCGAAATGGCAATCTCTACACAACCGTCTTCCGTTCAATCCCTCAAACACACCCCCTGTTTGAAGCTAAACCGAAGAATGCAATCTGTCTGCTCACAAAAGCATCAAAAGGGGACAGTTGGTTATGGCACCGCAGACTATGTCATCAGAACTTCAAAGATATGAACAAGCTGGTTTCTAAGGGTTTAGTCAGGGGACTACCTGAGCTTCGCCTTTCCAAGGACACTCTTTGTCCTGCGTGCGAACAAGGAAAGATGACCAGAAGCTCTCATCCACCAAGAATGGATACGAATTGCCAAAGTCCCCTCGACCTGATACACATGGATCTTTGTGGACCTATGAGAGTAGAAAGTCTTGCCAGAAAGAAGTATATGCTGGTTCTCGTAGACGAATTCTCTAGGTTCACTTGGATTGAATTTCTTCGAGACAAATCAGAAGCTGCTGAACGAATCATAGCCTTCATCAAACGCACACAAGTTCTCTTGGGTCGTCGGGTGAGGAAAATACGTAGCGACAACGGTACTGAGTTCCGCAACGCAAAGCTGCAATCCTTTCTCGAAGAAGTGGGGATCACTCACAACTTCTCGGCAGTTCGCACACCTCAACAGAATGGGGTCGTAGAAAGGAAGAACAGGACGTTGGTCGAAGCAGCAAGATCCATGATGGCTCACTCTGGAGTTCCTCAACAGTTTTGGGCTGAAGCCGTTTCCACAGCATGCTACACGCAAAACCGGACTCTGATCGTAAAGCGGACTGGTAAAACCGCTTACGAGATGGTCGAACAGCGTAAGCCAAACATTGACTTCTTTAGAGTTTTTGGTTGTAAATGCTATGTTCTTAATGACCGGGATAATTTGGGTAAGTTTGACCCTAAGTCTGATGAGTCTATCTTCATCGGATACTCACATAACTCTAAGGCTTACCGGGTTTTCAACAAACGGACCCGAACTATCCTGGAAAGCTCAAATGTTGATTTCTCTGAATCTGAAACCTATCTGAATGCTAGTTCTAGTAATGTGTCTGCATCTTTCCCTGAACTGTTCCCTTCACCACCGAGCACAGATCCGTCTTCTAACTTTTCTGCTTTAGACTTTTTAGATCTCGCGGAATACGATCTGCACACTCTAACGAGTCCAATCGTAGTTCCCGCTCCAACAGGTTCGACCACAACCACAGTCACATCCGATGCCTTCGTCACGGAGCCCTCCTCCAGCACTTCAACTCACTCCGTGACACCTGAGTCCGCGGCTCCCCCATCTGAAGTTTCATCCGCAGCTTCACCGGCACCTGATCAAGAACAGACTCCGCACCCTGTTCTTACTCCAATTCCAGAAGAAGCTCCACTACCTTCCCCGAGCACAGCCCAACGATCATATGCTCAGGTAGTCAGAGAGCCCCGGTTAGAGGCTACACCGCGGTTTAATCAGGCTGAAGGCTCTTCAAGTGGGAACCTAGAAGAGGTCTTTGTCGTGCAAGATGAGAACGACGCCACCAACAACCGACAGGCTTATGTCACTCACCCTCACACTCGCAGGTGGACAAAAGATCATCCCCCCTCCCAGATCATCGGGAGTCCCTCACAACCTGTAAACACTCGATCTACAAAGCACACTGAAAATCTGATCCTATTCGGTGGATTCTTGAGCGATTTTGAACCATCTGATGTTTGGCAAGCTCTCACCGATCCCGACTGGGTGATCGCCATGCAAGATGAGCTGGCCGAATTCGAGAGAAACAAGGTTTGGCGCTTGGTAGAACGACCATGGGGAAAGACAATCATTGGCCTCAAGTGGATACTCCGGAACAAAACTGACGAGAATAATCTCATCATCCGAAACAAAGCTCGCCTGGTCGCCAAGGGTTATCGCCAACAAGAGGGTATCGACTATGATGAGACGTACGCGCCAGTAGCCCGAATCGAAGCGATCCGAATCTTCCTTGCGTATGCTGCACACAAAAACATGACAGTCTATCAGATGGACGTCAAATGTGCCTTCTTGAATGGAGTTCTTCAAGAAGAAGTGTACGTAGAACAACCGGAAGGGTTCGTCGATTCTCGATTCCCGAATCACGTCTACATTTTGGACAAGGCGCTTTACGGTCTAAAGCAAGCTCCGAGGGCATGGTACGAAACTCTCACTGACTACTTACTCGGAGTTGGCTACAAGAAAGGTACTATCGATCCTACTCTGTTTCTCAAGAAGTCAGGTAAAGATTTAATTATCGTTCAGATATACGTGGATGACATTATCTTTGCGTCTACAAAGCCTGAGATGTGCCAAGAGTTTGAAAACACCATGAAATCCCAATTCAAAATGAGCATGATGGGCGAGTTGACGTTCTTTTTAGGACTTCAAGTTCGACAACGCCCTGATGGCATTTTTATAAATCAAACCAAATATGTTCAAGACCTTTTAAAACGATTTGATTTCGGTGGTTCAAACTCTGCGGCCACACCAATGCCCAGAAATTTTCAACTCTCTGCAGATACTTCTGGTAAACCGGTTGACCAGAAAACATATCGGGCAATCATTGGTTCCCTTTTATATCTCACGTCTAGTAGACCAGATATCGTCTTTTCCACGGGTGTCTGCGCTCGTTTTCAGTGTGACCCACGGGATTCACATCTGTCTGCAGTCAAGAGAATCCTTAGGTATCTGAAGGGCACACCGGATTTTGGCCTTTGGTACCCAAAGGATTCTGGCTTTGAACTAATTGCATATACAGACTCAGACCATGCAGGTTGTAAGCTAAACAGGAAAAGCACCTCTGGTGCCTGTCAATTTCTCGGGGACAAGTTGGTCAGTTGGTCATCCCGGAAACAGACTTGCGTCTCTTTATCCACCGCGGAGGCAGAATATGTAGCCGCCGCCTGCTGCTGCTCGCAAGTTCTGTGGATGAAAACCCAACTAGCTGACTTTGGATACACCATGCATCGAATTCCCATCTACTGCGACTCCAAAAGTGCAATACAGATCACGGCAAATCCGGTTCAACATTCTCGGACGAAGCATATCGACATTCGATATCATTTCATCAAAGATCACGTCGAGAAAGGTAATATTGAACTATACTTTGTTGAGAGTGACTATCAGCTTGCTGATTTGTTCACCAAGCCGTTTGACGAGAAGCGTCACTTTTTCCTCCTAAGCAAGTTAGGAATGCTAGACCTCCCTGCCTAAGGTCTAGGGGGAGTCGGGAGTTCTTATTTTATATGCATGTGTGTAGGGGAGTCTGTAGGAACTCTATAGATGTTGCATGAATCGAGGGGGAGTCCTAAGTCCTGTATTTACTGTTTGGTGTGCTCACTAACGTTCTCGGATCCACAACATCTTGGATACCACATTGTGCTATATTTTGTAGGTGTGGATCCTCACTACGACTTCTGGTTACTTCAGACCAGGACTCGCTCTAAACCCAGTGAGACGCACCAGGTAAGTCTCTCTTCTCGGGAGTCGAGGGCTGAACTTGTAACTTTTTGTGAACTTGAAAGTTCAGGGGGCGGTAGAGTACATGTCTTGAACTTACAAGTTCGGGGACTAACTTTGCCACTTTCTGCTTCTTAAAGTTCAGGGACTCGTTTTGCAAATCTTGTGAAACTTGTAGTCCAGGGTCTGTTTTGAAATTTTCTGAAAATACAAGTTCAGGGACTTGTTTGTAAGTTTACTCAAACTTCAAGTCCAGGGGTGGTTTTTGCCAAATGGTGAAAGTCGGGTTAAGAGAGCCAAAAGGAGAGCCAAACACAGTGTTTTTGACCCAAACACAGTGTAATTCGGTAAAAATATAAATACCGGTTTTCAAGAGTTACTTTTCACAAAATTCAAAATTTTCATCTTTTCTCTCTGAATTCTCACCCGAACCCACTTCGCGCTCGATTTCGGATTTCGTTCGTTTGTGCTCCGATCGTCGATCTTTTTACATATTCGGATTCCTCGTAAGTAAACGATCAACCCTTATATAGTTTTAACATCTAAATCATCTGTTTTAAGGCCTGGATCGAAGCCTAAAGTTTTAAAAACTTACCCGAAACCCAAACTTCTTGGAATGGGATTTCGGGACGTTAAAACGATCCATTGTTGCTTATAATCTTGTTATGAACTGATTTAGGATGCATGTTGATAGCTTAGGGCCTTAGATCGACGGTTTTTGAGCGGTTTCTAAGTGGAAAATACGAACAGTCTCGGTTTTCCGACTCGGAAAACTTGAACATTCAAGTTTTCCGAATCGGAAAACTTGAATGTTCAAGTTTTCCGCATCGGAGAACGATGATCCTTTATGTATGTTTTCCGATTTCGGAAAACTATGTTTTCCGAATCGGACTTGGTCTCGGTTTGCAAATGCATCTTTTCCGACTCGGAAAACGTGGAACTACCCTTATGGGTCTCCAAGGTTTTCCGACTCGATCGAGAGACCAAGTTTTGCCAAAATTTTCTAAGTGTCGAGACATTTTCCGAATCGGAAAACCATGTTTTCCGACTCGGAAAACCTACAAGTTTTTACTCTCAAATTTTCTAAGTATAGGAGTTTCCCGATTCGGAAAACACCCTTTTCCGAATCGGAAAACTTGTCTCTTTTAATCTTGTGTTATCTTCTAAGTGTTGAGTTTTCCGAATCGGAAAACATCCTTTTCCGAATCGGAAAACTCCCCTCGTACTGCTTGCTCGTTTTCCGACTCGGAAAATACGAAACACCCTTTATTGGGTTTTCAAGGTTTTCCGACTCGCGCCTAGTCGAGGGTATAGTCTTTTCACGTTGTATTATTTCTAACACTTAATGTCTCGCAGAAATGGCCGATCAACAACCGATTGCTCCTACTTCACCCGTTGCCAATGCTGCTGATCTCGCACTAATCAACCCGGCTGACATCCGCGAGATCCACCAGAACAACCAGTTCGTTGACTTGGCAAACTTCACTGTCCAAGATGACGTGGTTCTCGAGATTCTCCGAGCTCATCCCCTTGCATACGCGATGCAAGCCACTGCTGACATCCCGATGATATATCTGCAGCAGTTCTGGAACACTTCCCGTGTCGAGAACCGGGACGGAGTGCCTACCATCATCGGCCGAGTAGACCAGACTGACCTGGTCTTCACTATGGAGGATCTTCGCAGAATCCTTCGTCTGCCTGCTGCAACTCCGGAGGCCCCATTTGATCCTCTCGTGTCTGGACCTGAGCTCTTCAGCGAAGTGCTCGCTCTCGGAGTCCACTACACCGAGAACAACAGGCCGAAAGGAATCTCCCAGATCACTCAGGGAATGCTGCCCCCGATCTGGTACTCTTTCTTCAACATACTCAACCGCACGATCTCTTCAAAGACCCATGGCGTGGACAAGGCATCCACACAGTTCTGGCACATCATCCACGCGGTCGCCTACGGGAGGCGGATCGACTTTGCTCAACAGATTTGGGCAGACATCATCAATGATGTCAGAGCTGGGCCAGCACGTGCGAAACATAACTCCATCCCGTGGATGCGCTTCTTCAGTCTGATCATCCGAGATCACATGACTCAGAACCGTGCTGTCAGACGCAGATCAAGCCATCTCCGCTTCGAAAGCCAGCAGATCGGCCGAGCCAACAAGAAGACTCTGAGGCCTGGTCAGGTAGAGATGCACATTCCGGCTAACGTGCTCAACTTGGCAGACCGTAGGTCAATGAGTGTTAGGATGTACCGTATATCCATAGGTTTAGAAGACACGTCTACGGACTCCTCAGAGCCGGGGAGCCCTGCCCAAGACGTGCAACCCGTCCTACCTAGAAGCCGTGCCTCTGGTACGGCGGGCCAGAGCTCCAGTGGGGGAGCTTCTGGCTCGGGAGTGATGAGAGTTGACGTTAGGGGAGGAGCGGGTAGAATAGTCGGTACGTCTGCCACTCCGCACACTTCTCGAGCCGGTGCATACCAGACCATGGTCCAGAACAGAGCCACTCGTGCCCGCACTCCTACTGTTGTGGAGGAATCCACTGAGGCCATCCGCACACGCGAATACACGAGTCATTTCAGGGTAAAGCAGTACATGGGCACCCTTCAGCAGTCACCGATCCACTCGTCATCGGAAGAGCGTAGATCGCCGACGCCGCCGCAACAACCTACTGGGGAGGACGTGGAAGCTTCCCCACAAGAACAAGCACACGTTCCTCCACCACCTCACTCGGCGGCCGTCACTTCTCAGGGAGGCGAACCCTCAGGCGAACCATCTGGCGATGACTCCGACGGTCACGAGTCTTCCGAGCACACTCCTACGGACCGTCGTGAGCCCGATGACGAGGCAACAGAGTCAGAACAAGTTGACTACGGATCCGACTCCGAGTTTCAACTATCAGATCCACCAAAGGGCGGGAAGGCCCAAGTGATAGATTTGGATGAAGCCACCTCCTCCTTCAACGACGACCGTATTTCAGGTGATCCCACTCTTATTGCGGATCTGGCGTCGGATGACCGAACTGTTGGTCAGGAGGAAGAAGGTGAGGCCGAGGTTGCTACCGGCTGGGGACGAGAAGACAGCGAAGAAGAAGAAGAGAGAGAGAGGGGAGAAAAGGAGAGAGAGAGCAGAGAAAAAGAGACCGAAGACGTAGAGGTCCAGTTAAGCGAGCCTTGGGCTCAATTAGAGGAGGCGGACGTAGAAGTAGAGCCGCATAGGTTAGAATCGGATATTCCTACAGCCCAGAGTCCAACCCCCACAGAGGCAACCCTCATACAGACCGGTCACTCGTTGACGTCAGGTCAAGTCGTTGGCAGCCAACCAACGCAATTGCACGCCCAAACCAGCCACTCGGCCATCTCTCAACAGATGGTCGTTTCACATTCTCACGGGGAATTAGCTCAACTTCCACCGGCCACTCAATTGGAGTCTGCCGGTGTTGAAATGAGAGAGGCTCTGCCCCACCTCTCGACGTCTTTCAGAGCACCAGTCGTTCTAGAGCCCGTTACTGAGACCTTTAGGGTCGTTCATTTGACTAGGACACTTTTGGATGCATCATCTGCCCGCCCAAGTGGCGAGGCCGGAACGGGGAGAGTTGGTGCGTCATCGGACGCCCTTCGAGGATCCACCGGAAGTCCCGACACCGTCAGCATCATACCAGCGGTGACATCGGGCCGAGAGAGTACCTCTTTAGGACTCTTCTCGTCAACTGGAGCCCAAGTGGCACCGGGTTTAGCTCTTCCGGGACCGGGTCCGACAGACTCGAGCAAAGTCTATAAAGATGCTCACGCAACACCGGGGCTTTTGAGCCTGACGGATTCGGGCGGAATCCCTAAAACCGCCCCTGCACCAACGGGACTTATAGGTCCGACGGATTCGGACGACATCCTTAAAGTCGTCCAAAGCAGGTTATTAGCTGTGGAGCAAGCCAATCAGGCTCGGGATGCGCGGGTCGAGGCACTCGAGAAAGCCTTGGCCGAGACGGAGAGGAAGAGACTAGCCGATCTTGAGGCGTCGCGCAAGCTTCAAGAAGACCGGGATGCGGAGCTCTACGAGCTCAAAAGGAAGATCAAGGGCAAACACTCTGAGGCTGCCCCGTCTACTGAAGCTCCCATTCCCAGGCCATCAGAAGACGTCCTCAGGCTCGCTCCTCCGACTTCGGGCGACCTTCCTCCGATCCCAGGCTACGTCACTGAGGTGGAACACTTGATGATGGTCACCTCCTACACCACTCAGAATGACCGCCTGTCTGCCCAGGTCAGAGAGCAACAGGCCCAGATCGAGCTGCTACAGCAAAGGATTAGAGAACTGGAGGCCGTGTGTCGGTCCCAGGCTCAGCCTTCGAAGAGGAGGCATGATGACACTGATGACTCCGCACCAGGTCCTCATGAGGGGGAGGTACAAGCTGCAAAACGGCTTCGCACCGACCTCCAACCTGGTTCCGGCTCCGGTTCATCAGCTCCAGCTCCAGGTTCCTCAGCCGCCCCTTCGAGTGCTCCCACAGACTTCGAGGCCGCCGAAGCTCCCTATGTCGACTCTGAGACAGAAGACATTCCGGACATGGGGAGTTGGCGATATGAGCGAATTCCAGAAGGGGAGTCAGTTCAGTTTCCCCAGATGACGGACACGGCTCAGATTGATGCCGTTCTCCCAGAAGCAGCGCCGACTGATCCCTCAGAGTTCCAGATTCCGGAAGCAGCCCGGAAGATCTTGCGGTCGCTCGCTCAGAGCCTAAGGGTCTATCAGAAGGGAGACGACCTCGTCAAGGATCCTGACTACGCCAACCTCCTCTCAGCGCTCAAGTTTCCAACTCCGGAAGCCCCACGGACCGTCCATTCTACCGATCCAGAAACCGCTGCTCCTACTGTCATCCAGCTCAACTGGAACCACTCCATCATCTTCCGCCCGTTCCTAGAAGAAACGTTCACCCGCATCTACCAGCAGGAAAAGCTGCACGCCTGGTCCCGAAAAGTCTACTTCGGGATCTCTCACATCAAGAACAAGAGACGAAGGACAGCGTACGTACATCAGCGAATGTGCAACTGGGCCACTCATGGACGCCAGAGGATCAGACGTCGCTTTACCAAGGTAACTGCTATGCGCCCCTACAGACATGGCCATCAGTTATTCCTTGAACATGATGTTCGCATGTACGGCACCGGTGTCCCTCGAGGTGAACTGCAGAACTGGACATTCACGGAAGCTGACCTAGATCGGGTGCATCTAGAAGACCTTCTCACGATCATCAAATACCTCCAAGGCCCGATCCTCCGACCAGAGCACTACAGAGATGGCACGGAGATACTGAAGAAATACGTCCGTCACGCAATCTCTCTCGCGAGAGTGACGGACTACCAGCTTGCCATCGAAAGCCGCCAGCCGAAGGTCAACCTGCTTAGACCAAACCTGCTCGTTCCTGGTATCGATGCCTACACGCCTTACATGCCAACCAGGATACCTGAGCATGGAGTCCTTTACTTGACTCGGAAGAAGAAGGAGCGCAGGTTCATGAGGTTTGGAGAGCTCTCCAGGTTCTGCGACGGGACCCTCCTCTATGTCTATAATGGCATGCAGAGCAGACTGCTGGCGGATCAGGTACCAAGTCGGAGAATCATAGACGGAAAAGGAAAGCTGCTGGAGGCAATGAGGTTGATCGAGAAGAAGCTTAAGGAGCGGATGATGTACAGACGGGCAGAGGCTGCAATGCAGATGAGAGCGCGGATAATAGGCGAGTGGGAAGAGTACCTGCAAATGTCCAAGTGGGAGCCTGCACTGGAGCTTCCACCACCATTCTGACTTCTTCTCAAAGGGGGAGATTGTAGAACCCAGGTGTTGAGAAGAGTCAGAATCATCTATCTTTAAGCTGCTTTCTAGTTTAGTTTCCTTGTTATGTAAACAATTATGTTTTGTTAAGCCCCTGTTTGAGGTTTAGAACCTCGGGGGCCTTTATTGTCACTTTGTTGAACTTCCCTTTCCCTATAAAAGGAAAAGGATGTTTAGGGTTTTATTGTTGGATTTCCATATTTTACCAAATTGGGCAATATATCACCATTGTTGAGTTTTACCAAGTTCTTCATTGATTTCATCTTATTGATAGGATTTCCATCCATTTCCTCCTTCATTTCATTGTTTTTGGGACAACAAACTTGCCTGAAAAGATCGCCGGAAAAACGAAGGCAGAAAAGAGAGATTGTATGGATTTCAGTGTCTTTGAATGAGAAGGTTGGGTCTGTTTATATAGTCAAAATCTGTAACATATGAAACCGACTCATTAACTCGGTATTCAATTCTGGAATCAAAACGTACGTAACTGATAATCTCATTAACTCGAGAATCAGAAACGTATGAAACCGACAGATGGCTTTAATTCAAGAATCTAAAGTTAATATGCTTCATACGTTAAAAAGCATATTAATTCTCTAACGGAAAATTCAGTTTCTGTAACTGAAATGTAAAAACATAATAAGTTAATATACTTCAGACCTTAAAAACACATTAAGTTAATATGCTTCAGGATATAAAAAGCATATTAACTGTCAGTTACAGATAGGGTTTATTCTTGAATTGAATGGCTGTCAGTTACAGATTTTGTAACCGAAATTCATTATTGAATTATAGCGTCGGTTATGACCATGGGTCTGCAGCTCATCCGAAGATACAAAACAACAACCCAAGTGCTCATCTTTAAGAGTCGATATCTCATTCACTTATTATCCGTTTGGACACTTGACATACCGATTCGAAGCTCTCATATAGTAGAACACAAACCCACAAATAAATGTGTCCAAAATTTGGTAAAAACCTATTTTTAACCAAAAAATCCAACAATCCCCCACATGAATGAGATCGATCTCTGCATATGAAAATCCATACAAAAATTTCAAAGGTCGAATCTTGCATTGGATAGGTATGTGTTACCCTTTGAACCTTCCCTTATGAAACATACTCAGTCTCCTAACCGTCAGTAGACTCGATGTCCTTGAACTGATCAGTCATTTGTGTAGACAATTATATATTTCACACATGACTCTTCCTAACAAGTTCATATCCTCATAGTGTGTTCGTTATGGTCATGAACACTGCCTGGTTCAGAGAAAGCTTTTAGGAATGTATCCCCAATAATTCCCTTCGAAGCGACCCCACTTCTCTTTCTCATAGGTGACTCTCAATAGTCATTTAAAGCTTTATGCTTATCCTCATATTTCACTGTCTTTAAGGTTTATACACTCCCCACAGTGACTTTCCTCATTCATACAACTAGGTTGTCCTTTTGAACCCAGATCTTGGATCTGCAGTCTTCTTCTGGGTAAGGTTTCCTTTGCATGAAATTATTCATTCAAGGGATTCAGTCCCATTCCTTTGGACGACTTGTAAACTAAATCTCTACTTAGGCCTTTCGTAAGTGGATCCGCAATGTTATCTTTTGAGTTCACATAGTCAATCGAGATAACTCCAGTAGAGAGTAGTTGTCTTATCGTATTATGTCTACGTCTAATGTGCCTTGACTTCCCATTATACATTGTACTTTGAGCTCTACCAATTGCTGATTGGCTATCACAATGTATACATATGGCTGTTACCGGTTTAGGCCATTTGGGAATATCCTCCACAAACTGACGCAACCACTATGCTTCCTCGCCACTTTTATCTAGGGCGATAAACTCAGATTCCATTGTGGATCGGGCTATAACAGTTTGCTTGGATGATTTCCAAGATATAGCCGCACCTCCAAGTGTAAACACATACCCACTTGTAGACCTGGAATCTTTTATATCCGATATCCAATTTGCATCACTGTATCCTTCGATTACAGCTGGATATCTTCCATAGTGCAGTCCATACTCTCTTGTGTATCTTAAGTACCTTAACAGTCTAGTAATACTCTTCCAGTGTTCAATACTTGGATTACTAGTGTATCTGCTTAGTTGGCTTACTGCATATGCTAAGTCAGGTCTGGTACAGCTCATAAGATATATCAGACAGCCAATTATTCTTGAGTATTCTACTTGTGCAACACTATCCCCTCTATTTTTGGATAGATGTTGACTAGTATCAATCGGAGTTCTAGCTATACTAGTGTCTCCTTGATTAAACTTCTCAAGAATCTTGTCCACATAATGTGTTTGACTTAATACTAGACCATTTTGAGTTCTTGTGATCTTAATTCCAAGTATCACATCTGCTAAACCCATGTCTTTCATGTCAAACTTAGATTTCAACATATCTTTTGTGGACTTTATCATCTTGTCATCACTATCGATGATTAGCATATCATCAACATATAGGCACAAGATGACATAACCATGAGCAGTGTCTTTCATGTAAACACATTTATCACGCTCACTTATTTTAAAACCACTTTCTAGCATGGCTTGATCAAACTTTTGATGCAATTGTTTTGGAGCTTGTTTTAGGCCATATAAGGATTTAACAAGTTTACATACCTTGTTCTCCTTACCTTTGGCAACAAAGCCCTCTGGCTGCTCCATGTAGATCTCTTCATCTAACTCTCCATTTAGAAAAGCAGTTTCACATCCATTTGGTGAATTTGCAGATTTCTAATGGCTGCAATTGCCAAAACCAACCTAATGGATGTTATTCGCGTTACCGGCGAATATGTATCAAAGTAGTCTAGACCTTCTTTTTGTCTATATCATTTGATAACTAATCTTGCTTTGTATTTATCAATGGTGCCATCGGCTTTCATCTTATTTTTAAACATCCATCGATAACCTAGTTGTTTACAACCCGGAGGTAGATCCACTAGTTCCCACGTATGGTTTTGTAAGATAGAATCTATCTCACTTTTAATGGCTTCTTTCCATTGAGGTCCTTCTGAAGAAGTAACCGCCTCACGGTATGTCTTGGGTTCACTTTCCACCATGTAAGTGAGAAAATCGGGACCAAACGATTTTTCTAACCTTGCCCGTTTACTTCTTCTAGGTTGTTCTTCATCTTCCTCAGATTGTTCATCCTCTCGAACAATTTCTTTACCTTTGGAAGATGAGACTTTCTCTTCTTTGTTTAGGCAAGGAAATACATCTTCAAAGTATGATGCATTTCTTGATTCCATAATAGTGTTTTTGTGTATTTCAGGATTTTTAAAATCATACACAAGAAACCTATGAGCACTACTATTTTGTGCGTAACCAATGAATATACAATCCACGGTTTTGGGTCCTAACTTTTGTACCTTAGGCGGTGGCTACTACCTTAGCTAGGCACCCCCACACTCGTAAGTACTTGTAGGATGGCTTACGACTCATCCAAAGTTCATACGGTGATTCATCCTTTTTCTTACGGGGTATCTTACTTAAAATATAATTTGCTGATAAAACAGCTTCCCCCCACAAGTTCTGATCTACACCAGAACTTATAAGCATGGCATTAACCATTTCTTTCAAGGTTCGGTTTTTCCTTTCAGCAATACCGTTTTGTTGAGGTGAATAGGGTGCCGTGAATTCATGTCGAATTCCGTTTTGTGAACAAATTTCGGCAAATGGTGAAACATATTCACCTCCCCTATCACTCCTAACAACCTTGATCTTCTTATTAAGTTGATTTTCAACTTCAGTTTTATACACCATAAATTTATCAATTGCTTCATCTTTACTCTTAAGTAATATACATAGCAATATTTTGTGCTATCATCGATGAACGTGATGAAGTATTTATTGCCACCTCTAGTAGGAATCGACTTTAAATCACACACATCAGTGTGAATTAAGTCAAGAGGTTCGGTTTTGCTATCAATTGATTGGAAATATGTTCTTGTAAGTTTAGCCTCTACACAAATGGGGCATTTGTATTTTGAGTCAATATCACAATTTGGTATGCAATTCAGTTTACTTAAACGTTGATGGAATTAAAATTTACGTGTCCTAAACGACCATGCCACATGTTAGAAAATTTCAAGCATATAAGCAGAAGTAGATGCATTCTTATTCATCACATTGACAACCATTACATTCAACTTGAACATGCCATTCATGGCATATCCCTTACCAACATACATACCATTTTTAGACAAAACAAACTTGTCCGACTCAAACACAAGCTTAAAACCAACTTTCTTCAACAACCACCCCGACACGAGGTTCTTCCTAAGCTCAGGGACAAACAAAACATCTTTCAACTTCAGCTCCTTCCATGAAGTCATCTTCAGAACCACCTCTCCGATTCCCTTAACCTCAGCAGTGGCAGCATTTCCCATGAACAACTTTTGGTCATCATTGACCTCCTTAAAGGTATGAAAGCTATTTTTGTCATAGCACACATGACGAGTAGCTCTGGTATCAACCCACCACTCCTTAGCATTTGCTCCAACCATGTTGACTTCAGAGATCATCATGGTTGAAAAATACATGACCATTGCCACCAGATCTTCGTCCATCATGTTGGCTTGACGAGGATTGTCCTTCTTTGGTTGCTTACAATCAGCAGCTTTGTGGCCCGCTTGACCACAATTGTAGCACTTGAACTTCTTCTTGAAGGTTCCCTTTTTAGGGCCAAGACCCTTAGCTTTCGCTTTTCCTTTGTCAACCCGCTTCCCTTTGGCTTTGGACGATTGACCTTCTTCAACCACGTTTGCCTTTGAAGACTCGGCATTGTAACCACCCTTCAAAGCCTTACGATTGTCTTCTTCGATGCGAAGACGCACCACAAGCTCTTCCACGGACATCTCCTTTCGTTTGTGTTTTAGATAGTTCTTGAAGTCTATCCAACCGGGAGGAAGCTTTTCAATCATGGCCGCCACTTGGAATGTTTCGCTAAGAATCATCCCTTCGGCAAGTATGTCATGTAAAACAACCTGAAGATCTTGTACTTGGCTCATAACAGTTTTAGAGTCAAGCATTTTGAATTCCAAGAAGCGAGCAACAACATGCTTTCGCTTTTCCTTTGTCAAGCCAGAAAATTTTTCCGGCTTTTCAGTATGGTTGGCCATGGTGTTAGGCAGCGGCATGGTAGTCACAGTCGTGGCTGCAGTGGTGATCACAGTTGGGATAACAAGCCCGGCAGTGGGGTTCACAGTTGGGGTAACAATCCCGCTCGACATTCTGAAAAGATCGATTATAATTTTTATTAACACCACAGAAAAATTCAAAACAGAAAGAATTATCAAACTGTAACAAATTACAATTTTTGTTTATTCAATCTGTTTATTATCACAATCCGAAACTAACTCGGGAATTACCGAAACTTATTCGGAAACTGATCGTATTAAGCTACTGATTTCAACAGAAAACTATTTCGAACAATTTAAAGAAACGCAGCAGTGAAATAGTTTACAGAAAAAGCAACAATGAAAAAGATTTAAACAAAACGCAGCAGTTTAAACAGAAGCACAACAGAGTTTTTAAACAAAACACGAAAGTAAAACGAATCTGCTTAAGATTGTTAGTATTTTAGAATAAAAACTGAAAGCTGCAGAAGGTGAGGAAGCAATAAAACAGAAGGGAAACGAAAACCGAGGCTCGTGTTAAACACGATTCCCTTAAGCAGATTCGCCGTCTGCTCCCAGGGTACAACGGCACAAGCACTTGTAAACTGCCGGACGTAAACTTGCCTGAAAAGATCGCCGGAAAAACGAAGGCAGAAAAGAGAGATTGTATGGATTTCAGTGTCTTTGAATGAGAAGGTTGGGTCTGTTTATATAGTCAAAATCTGTAACATATGAAACCGACTCATTAACTCGGTATTCAATTCTGGAATCAAAATGTACGTAACTGATAATCTCATTAACTCGAGAATCAGAAACGTATGAAACCGACAGATGGCTTTAATTCAAGAATCTAAAGTTAATATGCTTCATACGTTAAAAAGCATATTAATTCTCTAACGGAAAATTCAGTTTCTGTAACTGAAATGTAAAAGCACAATAAGTTAATATACTTCAGACCTTAAAAGCACATTAAGTTAATATGCTTCAGGATATAAAAAGCATATTAACTGTCAGTTACAGACTGGGTTTATTCTTGAATTGAATGGCTGTTAGTTACTGATTTTGTAACCGAAATTCATTATTGAATTATAGCGTCGGTTATGACCATGGGTCTGCAGCTCATCCGAAGATACAAAACAACAACCCAAGTGCTCATCTTTAAGAGTCGATATCTCCTTCACTTATTATCCGTTTTGGACACTTGACATACCGATTCGAAGCTCTCATATAGTATAACACAAACCCACAAATAAATGTGTCCAAAATTTGGTAAAAACCTATTTTTAACCAAAAAATCCAACACATAATAAGGTGAGGAACTCACCTCGAGTCCTAGCTAAAAGAAAACACTTGACAACTTGTTAACGAATTCCCCCAAATCACTTAGAGTCCAATCAGCCCATAGCTAACTGCAATTAAAGACAAGCGTGAGACGTCGGTCTCACCAAAATCCCGCAGCCACCACCAGACCACAAGGCGTCGTCCTTGGGTGGTTTCAAAATCGAAAAGAGAGGAAAAAGGGCAGTAGGGGCGGCGATCCTCCCCCCCCCTTACGTGTCGGCGAACTAGAAAAAAAGAGAGAGAGAGAAAAGGGCAGCAGGGCGGCGGCCCTCTTCTCTTACCAGCCGGCTGATCGGAAAAAGAAAAGAGAGAAGGCTGAGGCTTCGGCCTCTGTCCTTGGCTGCAAAACGATGAGAGCGAGAGGAAGAGAAAAAGGGGCTTCGGCCTCTTGTTCCTTGGCTGCAGATCGGCTAGGGTGAAAGAGAGGGAGAGAGGGCGACGGCTGCTAGGGTTTGCTTTTTCCCGTGTGTCCCCCTAACCTAGCCACACCCCGGCATATAAAGGAAAGAAAGCCCGACTACAAGCATGCACGGGCTATGGGCCCGATTGTTCCAAATGACCTAACCGACCCCTCACTTAACTAATTAATTAATTTTTGGAAATAAGATACAACTAATAATAAAAATAAGAGTAACGACTTTACCAGAAGTTTCGGGGTGTTACAGTTCCTTTTAGACGCTCCCCGTACGCCTTCAATCTTCCAACGGCCTCGTCAAATAGCATTGTATCCAAATCGAAACATTGCTCTATTGAAGCCATGATTTGGAGAAATGACTTAGATGGTTCATCGACAAAATGAACCCGATTATCATGTTATGAAATTTGTGTCACGTGAAAAGCTATCGAAGGTATGTTGCATTTGTAATGGTTGTTATGCTATATGACATAACTATGCTTTCATCTTTTTGTCCATCCCGTTGTACAAATCCCCCACTTTGGCTCACTCTGGCCATCCTTCGGAAGAGCCACCACACAAGGTTAGGCTATAATGGGTTCGTTTCGTTCCTCTGTATCTAATCATACTTCGTCCTAGTTGAAAAATCCAAATCATTTACTGAACATTTACCTAGGTAAGCGGTTAGTGGTATCATTTATCTTACAATGGTTGCCAATTAAGCATGAAAGCATCGAGAATCTTTTCCGATAAGAGTCGTAACAAGGATGGGGAGTCTTACTCGATAAGTGATGAGAATGACTCTTACCCGATAAGTGCTTACTGGGTTGAAAACGCTTACCAACAACCAATTTTGATTGTTGAGGTGTGATACAATAAGGTAAATACAAAAATGTTCTTGTTGATAAACACTTACCTGATAAATGATAAATGTTTGGTAAACAACCGTTTATCAGAAATAGAGGCTACACTACCAAAAAAATTAATTGTAAAAATAATATTATGAACGAGTTGTTCCACATTACAAACCACATGGACCAAAATGGTGGTTAATACATGATTGAAGAAGTTAGGTCACGAGAATAGGGTGCTCGTTTTTTTTTTTTTGGAAAGTCCCTTTTCACTTTTTCTATCAGACATGTATCAATTAAGACCGTTTCTCTGAAAGAAAAAGTGAGAACACCCTAACTTTCACCTACACTTTGATCACTGCCCTCCAAAAGCCAGGCATCTCTTAAAACACATACACCACCTTGGATTGTTGGTAAATAACTCCCACAAATTTCAATTTTTCTTTTTCGAGGACCGGTTTCTTCCCACCGGTCTTAGTTGCTTAGTTGCTTATATTTCTTTTCTTCCTTATGATCTTCACACATATGAGTGATTTTGCATTTTAAATTGCCCACTTCAACTTTGAGTTGCATCATACTCAAGACGTTAATGTTGATTTCCGGTACGAATGAAACGTAAGGAATGACATACATTCTTTCGTTTGTCTCTAAACTGATTTCTCCGACACCATACAATTTAGAGACATCAGTTTGGAGACAAATGAAAGAACGTATGCGATTTCCTACGTTTCAGTCGTACCGGAAATCAACATTAACGTCTTGAGTATGAAGCAACGTACTCATACTCCAGGGGTTCGAAGTTGAAGTAGGCGATTTAAAATGCAAAGTCACTCACATGTATAACGATCATAAAGAAGAAAAGAAAGATAAGCAAGAGTTGATAAACTCGAAGACCGGTGACAAAGGGAAGAAACCTATCCTCAAGTAGATCATTATTTGTATCTTCATACTCGTTCTTCTATCGCATGTCACATTGAGGGACAAACTTAACACTAATTGCATGTCCCATTCTTGCCTACTCATGACAGGTTACTTTTTTTCCTGAAATAGTAGATCTTAATGTTTATTGTTGATTCAACCTTATATACACCTGATACATTTATGGCAAAATTACATTGGTAATCATTTTAATAGGCATATAATTCTCGATATTTGGATAGAACCAGGTAAAAGAATTTCAATTACAAAGGTTGGATATCTATATATTGTCTTCATTGTGAAGTTTGGTTTAACTAGCTTTCTTGATTGACTTAGGGGCCGTTTACTTGATGCTTACCCGGTAAGTAAGTGCTTATTGGGTCAATTGACCTTACAGGACGAACATGAAAATGACTAGAATCTTACCCAGTAAGAGCGATGGCATGAACAGGTAAGAGCGATGGCATGAACAGGTAAGAGCGATAACATGAACCAAGAGTCTTACCCGGTAAGAGCTTACCGGGTAAATTGTTCCGTAAGATACCATTTTGCGAGACTAAAATATTGTCCGATATGGTGATAGTTTTCAAATTTTATCCGTAAGCATTTACCAGGTAAGTATTCAAGTAAACGGCCCCTTCGTTTCAATGTTAATATTAGTCCGAAAATAAAATTAGTTTATGTGGTGTGTTATAAAGTTCTAATTCTTGAAGGTTGAGTATAGCCCCATTTATTGCAACACTAGCTGTAACATACAATGGTTTTTGCTCATTTCCTGATTGATCGTGTAAATCTTGGAGCGTGATTGAGTATGATAGTTTTGCTCTCATTCTTTATTCGCACTTTAATGTAATAAAGCAGTTGGGGATGGCATTTCATATATGGATGTAAGATCAAGTTCAAATGTGAACTCAATTTTAGTTGTGAACGTGAGGACAAATCTCAGCCAGACATCTTCGGTTACGGTAGACGCAATCACGGAGGATTGACGCGATTCATGGGAGGGTGGAGATTATTAAAGGGGGGGGGGGGACCGGTCAAAGCCGCCTTTATTGACCGGATGAGTGGCTGAGATTCGTCCTCACGTTCACAACCAAAATTGAGTTCACATTTGAACTTTCCTCTATGGATGTATTCTCTTCCTTTGTACTGATTTATGTCTGTTTTATAGTGAAGGAAATCTATGTTGTTCAGCATTTCATTTATATTGAAAATGAAAACTTTTTTATGGTAGATGAGATGATCACTTGAATTGAGAGCAATATAAAGTCATCAACTTCTTATTTGTGATTTGTGGGGGCAAAACAATTTGGTACCTATGGAGATCCCTCCTAAAATTTGTTAATAAGATCCGAGCAAATGAGAGGTTTGCTGCATATATTGTGATTCCGATGTGGCCAACCCAACGAATTCCACTACCCAATGTGTTCTCGTTTGGCTGATTGGTTCAGATCTTATTAATGGTTTGTTGCTTAACGACGGCATTAGACCAACAAAGATATAGCTTAAAAAATAGGGATTTCAAAAGAAATGTTGAGTTTGTAGCATAGATATTATTTTTAATCGCTTCACTCTCTTAGATGGGTTAATTTTCAAAATTCTGTGACGATATTTGCAGGCCAGATTTTCTTTTCTGGTAGAAAGTAGGTCTTTTTGTGCCCTTTTGGATGTTGGTCTGATACAAAATAGCCATCGGCGATCGTGTTTTTGGTGCTTTCGAGATATATAGTCGCCATTGTAATGACGAATGAGAGAAAGCAAAAGCTTATTGGTCCTGGCGTAGGCCTTGGCGCAACCGTGCTGAAAGTAACGTGAGGGACGGGTCCCGGCTTGGTCAAAAGGGAGTGGCCTGGTCTACCTACCTTGTTGGTCCCCGGTACTTAACAATTTTTTTAATTTTAAAAATTAATGAATGTTATTAAAATAACTATAAAATACGTAATTGGGTCACTCAAATATACTTAAAAATACGTTTTATTATAACTTCGATTAACGAGATAGTAAGAACTTACGAAAGACGAATACCGGCCAGTTTCAGAGGAATTGTGAACGTTATTTGCGGCTTGAAGTCGCTTTCCGACGTTCAATTTTGGTGGCCGAGAATATTATACAATAAGTTAAGTGGAGGTAATATCCTTGCCAGTAAGCGCTTATCGAGTAAGCGCTTATCGAGTAAGCGCTTATCGAGTAAGCGCTTATCGAGTAAGCGCTTATCGAGTAAGCGCTTATCGAGTAAGCGCTTATCGAGTAAGCGCTTATCGAGTAAGCGCTTATCGAGTAAGCGCTTATCGAGTAAGCGCTTATCGAGTAAGCGCTATGGTAAACAATAACCCCTGTGTGTTGAGTCTTATAGGTAAGCGTTTAGTAAATAGCCCCTAAGTTTCTGGAATTGATCACAATTCTCTTTCTTTGTTTTATTTAGCCTGATATGTACTATAACTTTTTTTCATTAGTCTCTCTTGATTCTGATGGCTAGGTTTAGAGATGCACAAAAGCCGGGTCGGAACCGAACCGGGTCGGGTCTAGAACCGAACCGTTTTTTTGGCCCAAAACGAGAACCGGGTCTGGGAAGAACCGGGTCGGGTAAGAACCGGTTCTGAACCCAAAAAACCCTGCCCGGTGGAACCGGTCCCGGGTAAGAACCGAACCGGGTCTGAAAAACCGGTTCCAAAACCGGTTCTGAAAACCCTGTTTTTTTTTTTTTAACTTTCTTTATACCATCAAGTTAAATAAATAAGACTTGTAAACCTGCTGCTGTCCCTTGCATCTTTTTCTTTCGGTTATGGTCTTGGTCCCTTGCATCATACATTTTCTTAAATGGAATCAACATTTTGAGCAAGGTCCAAGGCTACGTCTTATGTCCGACATATTTCTAGACAAACTACACTGCTTTGGAAAACTTTTTTGGTTGATATAGTAAAAGTTTTCTCAATCTTTGATTATTGTTTAAACTATTTTTTGTAGGTTTCTAATTGTGTTCTCTAATGCATCTATAACTCGAATGTTTTGTGATTTAAATTAATTAACTAAATTAAAATGATTCTAATGTTTGATCAAAGGAAAATTGCCTAAACAAATTAACATCAATAAGACCACAATTAGTGTGAGGGGCCTTTTACCAAACACTTACCTTGTCCGAGTAAGCATTTTCCAAGTCAAATTATTTTACTAGATAAATATGGCATTGATCAATAATCTTACCCAAAATCCGCAAATACCGAGAATTTTATCCGGTTAGTGAGGACGGAAGACTTTACCCGGCTTGTGGGGTCCTTAGTGTGCTATTTTTACTTTTTTTTCTTTTTATAAAATTGTCAGGGTTCTACCCTTTCCAAAAAAAAAAGACTTTTACCACGGTTAGTGCTTACCGGAATAAGTCTTGCATATGATACCGTTTTGATGGACTAAAATCTTACGCGATAAATAAGCAATAGTGTTGAATTTTACCGGTAAGCGCTTACTAAGGGAAGCGTTTGGTGAACGGAATTGAATTTGATGAATCATCGGCTCAACATGACCTGATTTTAGATCATGTAGTGGGAAGTTTCTTTCTTCTTCTTACCAAATGAGTGTTAGCCTAGTCGTAAGGCTTGGGCACTACATAGTGGTGAACCCAAGTTCGAGCCTTGGGGGACGCACTCTGGAGGTACGGGGGCTTCGACCCTGGGCTGCATGCTTTAGCAGTCGGGCTTCGGCCCAAAATTGTCGAGGATTAGTCTGGGCCCAATGTGGTCTGGGATACCTCTTTCAAAAAAAAAGTTTGTTTCTTCTTCACCCAAGTTTTGTTGCTTATTTACCTTTTGAGAACCGAGCCTTATGGGCTCATTAGGCCCTTTTAAAAGCCCAAAAATCCAATATGAGCCAGCCATCTGAAGTTCTGAACTGAAAATTTCAATAACATAATTAACAATAGGCTATGAATACTTGAAAAGACTTTGCTAATTAGATCCTCATCATTTAGTTTTGCGGCTCCATTTGTAGTAACTTTTTTGTTATTTGAATTTGCAGAACAAAATTTTCCATATATATAAACAAAGAAGATGTAGTGTAATGGCTGCAAGTAATCTTGCATCATGATGCTTTGTGGATTGAGTGTGCTTTAGTTGCAAATTTATCAATGTCTCCTTGCCTACGAACTCAATTTTGATCGAGTTTCTCGTTAGTAGCTCCCACATGGCCTCTATCTATGGTGTATGTTGTCAATCGTAGTTTTCGACAGTTGGAGTTGTAATAAGGGGAGCCGGCTTGACTGTTTCGTTTTAGATTGAGCTACATCTGATCTCTTGTTGACTTGGATTTGCTTATTACTGTAGTTTTTAGCAATAGCAACATCAAACAAAATAATATGATGACACATTTCACGATCAACCCTAAGCAGTGACGGAACACGAGTAAGATAACCTAAGGGCCGAATAATAACATCATAAAAATATAAAGGGTTGAATGTGATATACAAATTGTGTAGTAAGAATTTTCTTGGACGGTGAACACGAGTATACTACAACAATTTTAACCTATTGCAACGACAAAAGTCGTCGCTAAAAATCAGAATTTCGTTACAATAGAGTATTTGCGACGACTGTCGTCGCTATAGGGTGCGTCGCTACAGCCCCGTTGCAAAAGGTCTCTACTGCAACGACAATTTGTTGCTATATGTGAAAATTTGATTTTTAATATTAAAAATTAATATTTTACCTACTGTAACGACGTGTCGTCGCTATATGTGAAAAATTGATTTTTAATATTAAAAGTTAATATTTTACCTATTGCAACGACGTGTCATCGCTATAGGTGTCCTATATTTAATTTATAATAATTTACCTACTGCAACAACATGTCATTGCTAAGGTGTACTATATTTCATTTTTCATATTTTATAGCGCAAAGCTTAACCATGTACAGATCAATGAAAATGATAAGCACGGTAGCACAAGATGGATTGCACGTATCAAAACTAAATTAGCTAGTTAAATACAATATAAATTGTGCAAACATATATAGTAACACAACAACCTATCCCCCAATATATTAACTCTGTTTTTCAGTAAGTTGGTTTTCGTAAAAGCCATTATGCTATACTCCAAAATATCTTTGCTTCTTAGGTTAGTAGCACATGCTACTATAACAAGTTGATTAACATAAAATCTAGCATATCTATATAGCATGCTACTATAAAATCTAGCATATCTATCACAGACACAAATCCATTCATAAATATAAAATCTCAGCCAAGCCAAATCATTGGAAACAGTTCAGAAACCACAAATCAATTAATTGCTGGAAAAAAATCGATAGAGAACACACTTAAACAACAACTAAAGATATTTACATAGAAGTGAATTAGATAAACTACAAAACTGGATAAATTAAACCTAGAAATTGGACAAACTCCTCAAAGATCAATCTAAATTTAAACTAAAATCGCAAACAATTATGAAGTACATATAAGTTCTAATGTAAAACCTAACAGATTCAAAACAAAGTAAAAGTTACCTAATGCTTCAGTGATATTTCGAGAAATTTTGCAAATTGGAGTACTTCCGATAACAGATACGCAACTTATCTGCACAAGTGCTCGTAAAACATTCGATTATATTGGCAAATTTGAGAGAAATGCATACCTAGATAGAGAAAGGGGGAAACGAATTTGAGACGTTTGAGGAGATCATGCACGCAGTAGAGAAATGCACAAGTGCTCGATTGTAAATTTGTTTGGCGGTGGACTTTGACGGAAATGGCGGTGCAATGGGGGAGAAACATGGCGGTGGAGAGACATGGCGGTGGAGAAGGAGGCGGCAATGAAAAAATTAGGTCAAAATTGAAAACCTTTTGTTTTCAATAAAGCGATCTAAAACATACAGCGACTACGGGTCGTCTCTGTAGGGATTATTTATTTTAATTTCTTTTAATATTATAATTTTAATTAATTCTTTTTTCTACAGCAACAACAAGTTGCGTCCGTAGATAAATATTTATTTATTTCAATTTTTCTGAAAAGGTGCTTATATTCATTTCGATAAAAAAGAAATTATTGGTTTTTTTTTACTCTATAGCAACCACAAGTCGTGTGTATAGGTACATATATCTTATTTTAATAAAATAATAACGCTTTCGAAAGAGTTCTATATTAAAAAACTATTTTTTACATTTTCAGCGACGAATTAAGTCGTTGCAATAGGGTTGGTTGCTGTAGATAAAATTTCTTGTAGATTTCATGGTTTATTTTCATTTGTTTTTATAAAAATATCTTCTATGAAAAAAGGTAACCAAAATATTAACATTATATTTTATAGAGTAAATTACACTCCCGGTCCCTGTGGTTTTGCGAAATTTTGGATTAGGTCCCTAATTTGCGTTTATTACAATGGGAGTCCCTATGGTATGTAGAAGTGCACGCTTCAGGTCCCTCTCTCTAACGGAATCAAAAAGATTCCGTTAACTTGGTTAAGCTAGAGGGTATTTCGGTCTTTTGGCTTCTTTTTTGTCTTTTTCCCAAGGACCAAAATTATAACACAGGGACCTAGAGTGTAATTTACTCCATAAACATTTAATACTATATACTTTTAATATTACACACATATATATATATACACACACATATACATGTATATTTTAGTTTTTTGTTTTAAGTTGTAGTAAGTATTCTCAAAATCCAACTATATTTTTTGGTTCATTTTTTATGTGAAAATTCATTGGAAAAGCTTTTCCAGATCGTCGTATTTTGAAGCTACAAATTGGACAAAAGATAACATTGTATATAAATAATAATAAAGTATATATATACACACACTGTATATTATAAGATGTTAGAAAAGATATAAGATAAAATAATATAAAAATAATAATTTGTTAATAAAATAAAATATTATTTTTAATAAGAAAAAAGGTAAATATATGATGTTAAATTTACATAAAGATTAAGATATATATATACACATATATATGTATATTAATAATATTTAAAGTATACATCATATTTTATAAGATTTTAGGAATGATTAAAAGAAAATAATTAACAATAATAATAATAATAATAATAAGTTGTTAATAAAATAAAAAATATATATTTCTTTAATAAGAAGAACACAAATATAAGTTGTTAAAATAAAAAAATGAAGATATATATATATATATATATATATATATGGGTGAGTTCAAATGTGAACCACTTTTTGGTTGTGAACGTGAGGACAGCCGAGAGCGCGACATGTGGCAGATGACTAAGCGCCACATCAGGTTCACGGCGGGTGACTAGGCACGATTCATGGGAGGGCATTGAATTAAAAGAGGGGACCACACTCAAAGTCGCCACGTGTCGCGCTCTCAGTTGTCCTCACGTTCACAACTAAAAAGTGGTTCACATTTGAACATTCCCCTCTCTCTCTCTATATATATATATATATATATATATGTATGTGTGTGTAGTATCAAATGTATCTAGAGTAAATTACATTCTAGGTACCTATGTTACAATTTTGGTCCCTGGGAAAAAGACAAAAAAGAAGCCAAAAGATTATACCTTCTAGCTTAACCAGGTTAACGAAATCTTTTTGATTCCGTTAGAGAAAGGGACCCGGAGCGTGCACTTCTACATACCACAGGGACGCCCAGTGTAATAAACGCAAATTAGGGACCTAATCCAAAATTTCGCAAAACTACAGGGATCGAGAGTGTAATTTACTCTATTTTATAACATTCATAAACTTCGGAAATTTTTTTTAATAATTTAGTATAAATTAGGATGATTTTTTATATAATCAGTTTTATTAAATCTTTGTGTATCAATAAACATCCAAAAATATTATTTATAATATAATTGTTAAGTATAGCAACAAGTTTATTTATAAATTTAAAATACAAAAAAAAAAAAAAGATTTAACTATAATAGATTTGAACCCAAAAGGTTTTTTTATATGTTAGAAATAATATCTACAATATTTGAATTAAAACAAAGATTTTTACATTTAGAAACTTGTCCCAATAATCCCAAAATTATGTTTTACCTATAAATAGGTACCCTTCACTAAATAGAGTTGTTCAGTAGATAAGTTTGATGCTGAAACCAGCAAGCTATAGGCTTATGATAGAAATTTTTCTGTAAAGTTAATATAAGATTAAGAAGGTATAATATCGGGGTCCATGGCCCTCCACACCCCTTATTGTGTTCCGCCACTGACCCTAAGAAAAATTACATTGCAACAGAAGAACGAAGCGGTGTCATGTATGCGCGCATACACTGTAGTCTGGCTCTACCCTTGCTTAAAAGGGTTGAGTTCGAACTCAATGTTGATCGAGTTTAATGAGATTTCATAAAACAATATCATACTTGGTACAAAAACTCAAGCATAAAACTATATTTATTCAACTACTTGAAGAGCTAAATAAATTTACTTGAATTATGTCAATAAAGTAAGCTTCATGTGAACGAATTTATCTTATTAAAGCATGTTCGGTTGAAGATACTAGAAGATAGGAATCGAAATGATCATCATTAATAGGTAAAGAAAATTACGGAAATGAAATTCTATAGTATATGCCTAAACATAGGATTTTTGGAATTTTATTGAGGTAGTTGGTATTTTAACGGATTTTGTATGATTTATTTCTAATAATGTTTTAAAATGCCACCTTTTCATCCTTTTTGTAGTAATCATTTGATAGAAAATAATTTAATTATTTTTTTAATAATTTATAGAATATTATAGAAAATGGAATTTAATCTATTTCAAATCCTACAAACCAAGTATTTTAAAATTTTCCAATTTTAAATATTTCAAAATATGATATTTCAAACATGGGTATGAGATCATTTGAGAGAAATACTTTTAAATCATGATCGCCTTTAATCAAATACCCTCTCATTTATTGCGGCTTAAAAGAGAATTGATCTGGTGCATCTCAATATAGCTTTATTTCAGTGCATCTTATTCTAATGTTTTTCAATTTCTCATCCAATGGTCGATAACTAATTCTCACCATATTGACACTTTTCACAGGAATTCTAATGTCTCCTAGTCAATTTTGTAAGCTTTATTCTCGGGTTCTACTCCCATCTTCGCAGTTGCAGTTGCAGATGAACATGAAAAGATTGATACTTTCTTCTCTCGGAGGTACCTTCACAAATCCTTTCTTATTTCTACAATCAGCTTCTCCAATCCAAACCATTTTATTAGCCCCGTATCATTCTACACTTTTAACATCGTCATCAAGTGTTGTTGCCAAATGTCTTGCACAAGGGACGGTTTTGCCGTCGTAGCTTATGGTTTTAGACGTGGTGTCGTACCTGATGTGTTCACCTTTAGTACCCTTTTAAATGGACTCATTCTAGAAGATAGGATTCTCGAGGCTGAAAGATTATTCAAGAAGCTCATCAAAGGGAAACTTTGTGAACCTGATGTAGTTATGTATACCACGATGATTAAAGGGCTTTGCAAGGTTGGCATCAATGATACAGCAATTGCTTTGCTTAGATTGATGGATGAAAGGGGTTGTAAACCGGATGTTATGACATATAGCACCATCATCGATAGTCTTTGCAAGGATGAAATGTTAGATGATGCTTTAAGGCTCTTCAATGAAATGATCTTCCACAAAGGCATCCTACCAGATGTTGTCACTTATAGCTCTTTGATACGTGGCCTTTGTAGCTCAGGTCGTTGGGATGATGCCTCTAAAATGCTAAGAGAAATGGAAGACGAAAGGGTCTATCCAAATGTTGTAACGTATAATATATTAGTCGATGCACTTTGCAAGGAAGGAATGGCGGAAGATGCACAGGCTGTTTTGAGCATCATGGTTGAGAGAGGAAAGGTTCCCGATGTAGTGACATACAGTTCACTTGTTGATGGGTATTGTTTGTGCGGTAAAGTGAACAAAGCTAAGGAAATTTTTGATTCGATGACGATTAGAGGTCTTCTCCCTAATGTTGTAACTTGTAATAGTTTATTGAATGGGTATTGCAAGAATTTCCAGTTAGAAGAGGCAATACATTTGTTTCATGAAATAACAGAAAAGGGTTTGAAACCAGATGTGGTCACCTACAATACTATGTTACAAGGATTGTTTCAAGTTGGAAGGTGTAATGATGCACGTGAACTCTTTAATGAGATGCAAACACACAATCAGATTCCACCAGATGTATGCACTTACAAAATAATTTTGGAGGGTCTTTGCAACAACCGTCAACTGGACGAAGCACTCTCTTTGTTTCGTATGATGGGTGAGAAGAAGCTTAATTTGGATATTGTTGTGTACACTATTCTCATTGATGGTGCAAGTAAATGCGGGAAACTTGATGTTGCAAAGATTCTCTTCAATGACCTATGTGCTAGAGGTTTGCATCCTGATGTTTGGACATATAATGTGATGATCCGTGGCTTTTGCTTGGAAGGTCTAGTGAGGGAAGCGAAGGAGTTGTTTCAGAAAATGGCAGAGGTAGGTTGTGTGCCGGATCGTGTGACTTACAACATTCTTCTCCGAGGATTGTTAAAGAACGAACAACATGACACGATAAAGATGCTGTTAGAGGAGATGGATGGAAAAGGTTTCTCAATTGATGCTTCAACTTTATCTATGTTAATTGATCGTATATCAATTAAATCATTAGATGGTAGTGTGCTTAAGTTGATTGGTAAGCTTGTACCAAAGGAAGTAAAGTAGGCTCCTTGTAAGTAAAAGTTATGTTTTTGTCCATTTGTATCTTCATGATGCTTGTTCTATCTTATGTAACATTGATGGACAACTTAACATTAATCCCATGCCCTGTTCCTGCCTACTCATTACACGTTACTTTTTTTTCCTGAAATAGTAGATCTTAAATTTTATTGTTGATTCAACCCTATATATGCCGTACTTTTACAACAAAACTAAAATCACTTGTAATCATTTTGATAGGCATTTTAATTTTCGATATTTGGATTAAACCGGGCAAAAGAACTTCAACTACAAAGGTTCGATATTTATATCCTGTCTTCCTCGTAAAGATTGGTTTGGTTTCATTAGCTTTCTTCATTGACTTAGTTTCAACGTCAATATTAGTCTGAAAATTGACATTAGTTTATGTGGTGTGTTGTAAAGCTCTAATTGTTGAAGCTTCGGTTTTGCCCATTTGTTGCAACACTAGCTGCACCGACAATGGTTTTTTCTCATTTCGTGACTGATCATGTGAATCCTGAAGTGTGATTGAATATGATAGTTTCGATGCTGTTCATTATTTTCACTTTAATGTAATATAGCTAGGGGTGTAAGTGAGCCGAGCTGTTCGTGAGCTACTCGAGATCGACTCGTTAAAAGCTCGACTCGAGCTCGAGTTAAACGAGCTCGAGCCGAGCTCGAGCTTCATTTTAGGCTCGTTTAACAAACGAGCTCGAGCTCGAGCTTTTATTATTAAGCTCGAGTAGGCTCGCGAGCCTAAACGAGCCTTAATTAAAAATAATATAATTTATAATTATAAATAAATATAAATATCATAATATTAATATTAAATCATTAAAATTAATATACCATATTTATTTTTTGTTTTTTAACAAGGTAAACAAAGAAAATTACAAAGTTCCTTTCACTTCTCTTATAAAGCTGCTTAGGTGCCATGGAGCTTCTAATATTTTCGATGTGGGACTCAAGATAGCCTCATTCTTTACTCATTTCATCAATTCCTCAGCAAAACTCACTTGCTTTTTGTCCCACATCGCCTTGGATACACACTCTTTGCTTTATGCTTTCCCTATAAATATATGAGCCCATCTCTTATACACCCACTTGGCTATTGACTTAGCATTTCAGCTAAAGCTTTATGGCTTGAGCATAAGTATTATTTTTAAAGTGCCTTATTAATTATTAATTTGGTGCAATAGTTTTATTAATTGTTTGTTTGGCTTGTTAAAGCCACCAAACGAGTGGAGATTTAGTATAAAAAATTATTAAGGTATTAAATGAGTGAGTTTTGGGCTGAACAATAAGATTGTTTAGGCTTGTTTATAACGAGCCGAGCCCGAGCCGAGCTCGAGTATACCAAAAAAATATCGAGCTCGAGCTTAGTATACTAGGCTCGAAACGAGCCGAGCTCGAGCTCGAGCTTTACAAAACCTTAACGAGCCGAGCTCGAGCTTGGCTAGGCTCGGGCTCGGCTCGGCTCGTTTACACCCCTAAATATAGCAGTAGGGCATGGCAGTTCATATCTGGATGTATTCTCTTCATTCACGCTGATTTATGTCTATGTTCTATCGTGAAGGAAATCGGTGCTGCTCAACATTTCATTTATATTGAAAATCACTACTTTTTTTTCTTTTTTCCTTTTTTTTTTTAATTTTATCTTTTTATACATCACATTTGATTTTTAGCATAACTAAGACTAATGACTTAGGGCCTGTTTGGTTGGTTTTCCAATAAGTCCTGTATGGCTAAAGATGATTGTGCGGATAAATGTGTGTCTGGATCTATATATCTTGTTATTTGTTTTTTTGGAAGGGTATCCGAGGCTTTGCCCCAGCCAGTGGCGAATCTAGGATTCAAATATAGTGGGGTCCAACATGTGATAATATGAGTCAGTTGTAAAAATAGACAACATACCTTAAAAAAATTTTATGGGTCGGGTAATATGTTATTGATGGTATGAGGAAAAATGGAGACGAACAGATGATGTCGATAACTATTAGACGTGAAAATCTGTTTAATTTACGTTAATTACTAGATACCTACCTACGCGCGTTGTAGCGCAAATCATCTCGAATTTAAAATCAATAACTCGAAAGATTAATCTAAAGTCGATAACGTGTAAAATGTACTAAATTAAAAGAATATGGATACATCATGACATAATTGTTGAAAAATCACGATATATATATATATATATATCATATTTTACAATATTATTAAGTTAAAGAAATATTGAATGATGAGATTATTTTCAAGTTATCGATAAGATAATTATAATGGTATAATTTATAAAAAGTACATTTTATAATGTATTAGAGTTGGTCTATGATTATGTATTTTAAATGGAAAATGAGAATGTGACAATATAAAACTAATTATTTCATATACATATTTGTGATATTTAGCATTATGATTAAATCAAAAAATATTCAATATTGGACTCATTTCGAAGGTATTCACGAGACGGTTACAATGATATAATTTGTTAAAGAAGAAACGTATGTTTTAATCCATTTTACTTTGTATATGATTATTTGTGTTAATATGATAAAGGTATAAAACGAAAAATGAAAAAAATAAGGAATTAAACTTAAATTAAATGATTAATTACAAGGGTACTAAGTGTAATTTATAAATGAAAAAGAAAATTTGTATGTGGGTTAAGAGAGATTTGTGGGAAGTGGGTTGTATATAGCTTAACAAGTTGTACATTAAGCTTTAAAATATATACCTCTTAATTTTTCACAATATATAGATTAATGAAAATTGAAAATTGTAAGGTGCAAGTCTATTATTCTTGATTTCTTGTGGGGTCATTTTTGCAATTTTAAAGGGGTCCAAAATAAAATTATAACTATAACAATAGAAAAAATAAAAAATTTTGTGGGGTCCACACACCCCACTTCCCACAATGTAGGTTCGCCTCTGGCCCCAGCTAATCCCGGCAAGGTTCACTGACAGCTAGAGCATGTTGCATATCTTGTTATTTGTTTGGTGCACTGAATATCTGTCTGAATGTTAGAAATGACTATTTTAGCCCTTATTGTAATTTAAGCACTTATTAACATAACTCCATTAAAACACATAGCAGGAACTTATAAAAAAAACACCCTAATAAAACAGCCCCTTGAACACATTTGCGAATCCATAAACCAAAAACAAGAACAACCCCTTAAAACACCCTCTTAAAACACAAAGAACAGCCCTTTAAAACACCCTCTTAAAACACAAAGAACATCCCCTCATCAGGCTATAGGCTAGCCCAATAACTTCGAGTACAACTTAAAACAATGGTGGAAGTTATTGGTAGCCCATAACTTGAGGCTTATAAGTTGCTTACAAGTTCTAATCTCTATTCATGTGGGACGAGTTGTTACATTCGATTAGCAGCAGTCTTTCTTTCTCTTTCCCATCGAGAATTGAAGAGTTCCACAGCCAAAGTTTTGTGAAATTGATGAAATCTGTTGTTTGATTTTGATGATGAAACTGGTTGTTTTCTGATGGTAGAGAAGGAAGAAGAACCCACACAGGAAGGAAAAAGAACCTTAAAAAGTAATCCCAAACACCCTCCCTCTAAATATAAAGAAACATGAAACACGATTGCGATTTTGAGTTTGCAGTTTCAAAATAAAGATCCTTCATGCAACATCACATGAGATTTGCAATTAAATTTCCATTCAATTAATTTTATTTTATTTAAGGCATTTAAAACAAGCGTAATTTCAACTTTTATTTGTTACATTATTTAAAAATTACAATTTTCATCAAAATTTATAATTAATTGACAAAGATACTCTCTCTAGCAAACAATTTTTAACACGACTAAAAACACAAGCCGTTAAGAATCATTTCGGTAGTTATTGAAAGTTACGAAGACGATATTGGTATTTATATATATATATATATATATATATATAGAGGAAAGTTCAAATGTGAACCACTTTTTGGTTGTGAACGTGAGGACAGCCGAGGGCGCGACATGTGGCGGATGACTAGGCGCCACGCGGCTTTGAGTGTGGTCCCCCCCTTTAATTCAATGCCCTCCCCATGAATCGCGCCTAGTCATCCGTCGTGGATCTGACGTGGCACCTAGTCATCCGCCACGTGTCACGCTCTCGGTTGTCCTCACGTTTACAACCAAAAAGTGGTTCACATTTGAACCCACCCCTATAATATATATATATATATATATATAGGGGTGGGTTCAAATACCACTTTTTGGTTGTGAACATGAGGACAGCCGAGAGCGCGACATGTGGCGGATGACTAGGCGTCACGTCAAGTCCATGGCGGGTGACTAGGCGCGATTCATGGGAGGGCATTGAATTAAAAGGGGGACCACACTCAAAGTCGCCACGTGTCGCGCTCTCGGTTGTCCTCACGTTCACAACCAAAAAGTGGTTCACATTTGAACCCACCCATATATATATATATAGAGGGGCCTTCAAGGAAAAACCATTTTTTTTGTAAAAACTTTAGAACTAATCTAAGCCTTTGATCTAAAAAGGGCATGATCGTCATTTTAGATTATTTCTCAAGTTTTTACAAAATAAGAGGTTTTTACAAAATATGTGGTTTTTACAATATATATATATATATTCACTTTTTTGTAAAAACTTGAGGAATAATCTAATCCCTTGATCTGAAAATCGCAGTTTATTCATTATATGAATATTCACTATCATATTCATCATATGAATATTCACTATCATATTCACCATATGAATATTCATATTCCCCATATCATATTCATCATATATTCAGCATATGAATATTCATATTCAGCAGATAAAAAATTATATATATTCACCATCATATTCACCATATGCATATTCACTATATATTCACTATATGAATATTCATATTCAGCTTATGAATATTCATATTTATCATGTATTCACTATATGAATATTCATATTCAGCTTATGAATATTCATATTTATCATGTATTCACCATATGAATATTCATATTCACCGGATAAAAACACAATCAATCAAGTAAATGTCTATCGCTCTCTGATAAGAGGTAAAATAACTATTTGCTTTCTATGGCATTTCATCAAACACCTTCACTGCATTCATCCAACCACATCTTTCACATCAAAACTGTACATAAATCTGAAATCAAAAGTTGAAATCCTAAAAACGAAATCAAACAATTTCGAATATGTAACGATCATCGAACAAAAAAGCAAAACGAAAAACCTTTCTTTGGACCAGATCTAGGTCTACAATTATCATCCATACTTAAAAAAGAAAAAGCGAAGAACAGTACATGACTACAAGTATAAGGAATATCTAGGTCTAGAGAGTGTATATGTATACAACTAACTATACAGGCGATTAAGCACCATTTCAGAAGGAAGGAAACGATTCCCACCTTCAACAGCTGTATCCTGAGCTTCACAGACGATTCATCCACCACTACGGACCTCAATTTAATAGATCCAGACGATCGGAAGGAACTAATGGTTGAGTTGACGCCTCTGGATTCCGGCAGGAAGGAGGTCCGGCGAAGTGAGAGGTGAGAGATCGGAGAGGGTTTCGAGAACGGCGAGGGTTTCGAGAACGCCGGCCATCTAAAAAGCAACCAATAATCAAAGTGAAAGGAATAATAGTGAGTGTATGAATGGTGGTGGAGGTCGGCGAAGGTAGTGGAGGCCAGTGACGGTAGACGACGGTGGTGGATATGGCGGTGGAGGCCGGCGACGGTGGTGGACTTCTGGTAGTGAGGTCTGGTGGCAGAGTCTGATGTAGGAGATGAAGAACGCAGATCTGGTGGTGGCGGTGGACGCGGGTGGAGCGCCGGCGGCGGTGGAGCGCCGGCGACGGTAGAACGCCGGTGACGGTGGTCTGAAGGTAAAGTGAAGGTCTGATGGTTTTCTTCCAATGGAGGTAAGGTTTGATGTTGATGTTGTTGTGGTTGGGAATTTAGATCTGATGGGTTTGGATTTACAAAATGTCAAAAATACCCTTTTTGGGTAATAATCTAGTGTGGTGTAGGCTATAAGAGCATCTCCAACAGCATTGCTAAAATAGAAAAAAGTGAGTTTTTTCTTCCTAAGTTGCTCCAACAGCATTGCTAAACCAATTGCTAAAATAGAAAATGTTAGGGTTTTCTCTAAATATAGAGATTTCTCCAAAACTTCTAAATGATGAGAGAGAAACATATTTTTAATGCATTCCACCAATGACATAATTTATTTTTTAAAAGTTTCTAAAAAGTTTATTGGGATAATAAATATAATGTATATTTTAATAATATAAATGATGATAAAGCCTCTAAAATAGCAATGCTGTTGGAGATCAAAAAATAAAATTTTAGAAATTTTGATCTCCTATTCTCTAATTTAGAAAAAATATAGCAAAGCTCTTGGAGATGCTCTAAATGATAAAACTACAAACCAATCATCTTAATTAATAGCCTTTGATTAAAACTCTTTAAAGGTGTTAGATTGGTCCTATAGTTTTTACAAAAAAAGTGGTTTGTATTTGATTTTTCCTCTATATATATATATATAGTCACTTTCATTTACAAACCAAGGTTATAATACAAACTTACAAACCATATTTACCACCCTTGATTTAGAATATCTACGGTAGAAATGAAATTCGTCCATATATGGTAGGAGTGTTTGCGGGGCGGGGCGGGTAGTGAACTTTTTGAGAATCACATGTACGGGGCGGGTACCTAATTTTACTATCCGAAACCGAACCGTGCGGGGCGGGTACCCGCACCGAACTAAATCGAAAAGGAGCGGGTACCCGCGGTTCGGTTCACGGGTACCCGCATTTTGCCGAATGTTATGATGCATACAAAATATATACTAAAAAATGAAGTTATTTTATAACAAAACTAAAACAATTAACCCAAAAAAATATTAGCAAATGAAAATAAGAGCATGGGTGAATGAAGAAAACTCGGTATGTGATGGAGAGTTTTTTAAGATTAGTAATTTTTTTTATTTTGAAGCATTAAAAAATATATTTTATAATAAACTAAGTATATACGGGGCGGGGCAGGTACCCGCGGGTAGTAAATTTTGTGAACCGAACCCGCCCCGCGACTTAGCGGGTACCCTCATTTTCGGGTTTTTCGGGTTGCGGGTTGCTCGGGTATCGGTTTTCGCGGTTTCGGATCACACGGTTCGGTTCGGTTTTTCGGGTTTTCGGTTTTTTGAACACCCCTAGAAAATAAATCAAAAAACACTAATAAGGGTATATCCGTCCTTCGGCTGATTAAATTAAATTAGGAATTGTTTCAAATACCTATTCTAAATAAGGGTTTGTTTTCCTAAATCAAGTTTTTTTGAATCATAGTCGGCTGAGTTTACCGATGCTGCATGTGATGATGAACCAACCACTATATGTATTTTTTTAAATTAATTTCGAAACATAGAATTCCAAATATTTAGGGTTTATTATGTGGCTTTTTATGATAAATTTGAAACATAGCATTTCCCCAACGGGAAAATTAGCTTTTATGATTCATTCATTTAATTCATGTGTATCATACGGATTTAGAGTATACATGTTTCATACAACATTATTGATAGTAAGTTTCATTTCACGTCACCGCAATAAAATATGAAACAGAGAAGAACGGGATGAAACCGAAGATGATCTGAATGAAACCGGAGATGAGGAGGATGAAACGGGGATGATCAGAATGAAACCGGAGATTAGGAGGATGAAACGGAGATGATCGGAATGAAACCGAAGATGAAGAGTATAAAATGGAGATGATCGGAATGAAAAGAATGAAACGGAGATGATCGGAATGAAACCGGAGACGAAAATAGAAGAAAAAAATAATACATAAATTTTAAAATTTTGAAAGTCTAAGGGTAAATATTTATAGTTTTACATGTTGGGTTTTGATGGATCCCTCGTATCGATCTGATACGAGAGTCACTGTGGATCTCAAACCTAACTGGATGAGATACACGATAAAATCTAATGATCAAACTGACCAAAAAGGTTTAAACTTTATCAAACCTAACTGGTTTGATTATTGCGGAAGCATAGAATTAAAACCCGAAATTATTTTAATGATCTTAATCGTTTTAGTTATTTAATCTAACAGTTAACAGTTCAAGATTGTTACCTGGATTGCTTGAGCTTAATCCACCCGTGAACGATCAGACAAATCGCCTTCTAGTTGGCTGAAATCCCGAGATCCCGAAAACGAACTGTTTGCGAGATGTTGACCGGAAAAACCCGAGCTCCGTGGGTTGTGTTTTGGCGCCGGTTTTAGTGAGAGGAGAGAGAGAGAGAATTTTCTTTGTCTGAATAATTGAGTCTGAATCAATTAACTAGTAAACCTTAAGCCTTTATTTATAAGATAAGGTTTCCTAGTTGTAATACAACTCTATAATTATCTTTGGTAATTATCTTATCTTTTTCCCTAAGAAAAAGATATTTATCTAACTAGATAATTACTTTATTAATTAATATCCCTATTATATATTTATTTATCTTTAATAAATACATAATTAATTAACTAATAAACTTATATATATTTATTTACCTAATAAATATATATAATCCATTTCAAACCTTTATCTTTGGGTTCTCTTACATAAAATACCCAACTGGTTTATAATTAACTATTATAAACCCAATCTCTCCAAACTGGGATTTATCTTATTTGATTTACAGATCCTCACAGGTGTGACCCTCAAGTGTCTTATAACATTGGATGTGAGATCACTGATTTGTCAACTTCTGCACATAATTACTAACATTACATACCCTAAGGACTAAATGTTTAACTTGAAAATCACTTCATAAACATTTTGACAGCTATGTTAACGGAGTTAAGAGTGCAAGGACGAAAATATAAGTAATTACAAAGGACAGGAAAGAAAAAAACAATTTTTAAACCATAGGACCAAAATCGTTATAAACACCAAACCACAGGGACGAAAATCGTAGTTTACTCTTCCTTCTATGATGATACCTTGATCAAATGACCTACATACCCTTGTTATATTATTAAATAAAAAATAAAATGAAAATTTTTGATTGGTTGGAATTGGTTTGTAGGTTTGTATTATAACAATGGTTTGTAAATGAACTCTCCTCTATCTCTCTCTCTCTCTCTCTCTCTCTCTATATATATATATATATATATATATATATTTTGAACGGCTTTGCTTCCGCGGTAGAGGCACAAGATTCGAACCCGGTTGATCTTGCAAACAAGTGATCCGTGCCCCGAGTTCGAATCCACTCCATTACACCCCTAATTAATTCGGTATGACTGCTAACACCTGCTTTAAGGGAATATTCCCAAGAGGAGACTAACCCCAAGGAAAAAACCCTCAAGAAAGGCTCCAACCCAAGACCTCCCCCATCATAGGGAAAACTCCTACCATTAGGCGAAAGACTTGATAGCTGATATTTTTATATAAACCATGGGATCAAAAGTGTAGTTAAAATTTGGAAGTCAAAATCAGAGATTGAAAAGATTAGGTCAGAATTCCATTTCCCTTTCTTAACATCCCTCTCTCTCAACTTACAGAAGAAGAATGCAGCTGACGAAGATTCAAAACCATAGGGCCAGGGCTACTCTTCTTCTCTCCAATCCCTTCAAAGGTACCTTCTTCTTTCTACCTTCTTCCAAAATCCCCAATTTCTCATTTTTAATACCACCTACTTTTCTAGCTCCCTTTCATTCAAATTCAAATTTAAATTCACCATCCAATCGTCAATCTTCATTGTTTGATCATCCTCCATCTATCTTTCAAAACATTACTAAGCTTCATGATGCCCTCCAACTGTTCGATCAAATGACACAAACACAACCTCTGCTGCCTTCTGTTGTTAAATTCAACAAGTTGTTGCAAGCTGTTACAAAGATGAAGCACTATTCTTGTTCCATTCATCTTTTCAAACAAATGGCAGCTATTCGTGCTCCTATTAGTGTGTGGACTATTAACATTGTGATAAAGTGTTGTTGTCAACTGTCCTGCACCAGTGAGGGTTTTGCAATTGTAGCCTATGGCTTTAAACTTGGTGTTGTTCCTGATGTCTGCACCTTCAATACACTCTTAAATGGATTCATTTTAGAAGATAGAGTTCATGAAGCAGAAAGATTGTTCAAGAAACTCATCAAAGGAAAACTTTGTGAACCTGATGTAGTTATGTACAACACGATGATTAAAGGGCTTTGCAAGGTTGGAAATAATGATACCCCCATTGCTTTCGTTAGATTAATGAACGAGAGAGGTTGTAAACCAGATGTTATGACATATAACACTATCATCGATAGCCTTTGCAAGGACGAAAGGGTAGATGATGCTTTAAAGCTCTTCAATGAAATGATCCTCCACAAGGGCATCCTACCAAGTGTTGTCACTTACAACTCTTTGATTCATGGCCTTTGTAACTTGAGTCGTTGGGATGATGCCGTAAAATTGCTAAGAGAAATGGAAGACGAAAGGATCTCTCCAAATGTTATAACCTATACTATATTAGTCGATGCACTTTGCAAGGAAGGAATAGCAGAAGATGCAGAGGCTGTTTTAAACATCATGCTCGAGAGAGGAAAGTTTCCCAATTTAGTGACATACAATTCACTTATTGATGGGTACTGTTTGCGTGGTGAAATGAAGAAAGCTAAGGAAATCTTTGATTTGATAAGGATGAGAGGTCTTGTCCCAAATCTTGTGACTTATAATAGTTTGTTGAATGGTTATTGCAAAAAGTTGCAAATAGATGAGGCCTTGCATTTGTTTCACGAAATAACGGAAAACGGTATGAACCACAATGTCGTCACTTATAACACCTTGTTACAAGGACTGTTCCGAGTTGGAAGGTGTAAAGATGCACGTGAACTCTTTAATGAGATGCGAGCACACAACCAGATTTCACCAGATGCATTCACATACGCAATAGTTTTGGAGGGTCTATGCAACAACCATCGAGTGGATGAAGCACTCTCTTTGTTTCGTATGATAGGTGAGAACAAGCTAAATTTGGATATTGTTTTATACAATATCCTCGTCGACGGTGCAAGTAAATGCGGGAAGCCGGATATTGCAAAGGCTCTTTTCAATGAGCTAAGTATTAAAGGTTTGAATCCTAATGTTAGGACATATACTGCTATGATTGGTTGTTTTTGTCGAGAAGGTCTAGTGAGGGAAGCAGAAAGGTTGTTTCTCCAAATGGAAGGGAGAGGTTGTCCACCAGATCGTGTGACTTACAACGTTCTTCTCCAAGGATTATTAAAGAACGGACAACATGACACGATTGAGATTTTGTTAAAGAAGATGGAAGGACATAGTTTCTCAATCGAGGCTTCAACTTGTTCTATGTTAATTGATCACATATCAAAGAGATCATTAGATGGTAGTTTGCTTAAGTTGATTGGTAAACTTGTACCAAAGGAAGCAAAGGAGCAACTAGAGATGTAAAAGGATTAGCTAACAATCGTGTTATTGTTGTGAGATCAAAAACTTTTGACTGCGTTGTTTCCCTTATCTTAGTGCATATAAAATGATTATTTGAAAGGTCAAGGGAAAACTGTTAGTTCTGCTGAAAACCCGAGCTAACCAAGACCTCTTCATGGAGAAATCTTGGTGACTATTAGTTGCAACAACATTGGATTGGCAGGTAACGTTACCCATATGAGCTTTGGGTTGTATCTTTACTTTGATGTTTCAAATATCATGCTTATGAAGAATGAATGTTGTTTTGTGTTCGAATGGTTGTTTCAGAGCAAATCAGGTATGTGACGAAATTGAAGTTTATTGGTTTTTGTTAAGATTAAGTTTTATTTATGTTAGTTATCTATTGATGGGTATTGTTTGCGAGGTGACATGAGAAAAGCAGAGGAAATTTTTGATTTGATGAAGATTAGAGGTCATGTTCCCAACATTGTTACTTATAATAGTTTATTGAATGGGTATTGCAAAAAATTGGAGATAGATGAGGCATTGCTTTTGTTTCATGAATTTACAGAAAATGGTATGAAACCCAATGTCGTCACTTATAACACCATGTTACAAGGATTGTTTCGAGTTGGAAGGTGTAAAGATGCACGACAACTCTTTAATGAGATGCAAGCACACAACCAGATTCCACCAGATGTATGCACTTATAGAATAGTTTTGGAGGGTCTTTGCAACAACCTTCAACTGGACGAAGCACTCTCTTTGTTTCATATGATGGGTGAGAAGAAGCTTATTTTGGATATTGTTGTGTACACTATTCTTGTTGATGGTGCAAGTAAATGCAGGAAACTTGATATCGCAAAGGCCCTTTTCAATGAGTTAAGTACGAAAGGTTTGAATGCTAATGTTTGGACATATAATGTGATGATTGGTTGTTTTTGTCGGGAAGGTCTAGTGAGGGAAGCAGAAAGGTTGTTTCTCCAAATGGAAGAGAGAGGTTGCCCGCCAGGTCGTGTTTCTTACAACGTTCTTCTCAAAGGATTATTAAAGAACAGACAGTATGACAAGATTAAAATGCTATTAGAGGATATGGAACGACATGGTTTCTCAGTCGAGGCTTCAGCTCTGTCTATGTTACTTGATCACATATCAAGTAGATCGTTAGATGGTAGTTTGCTTAAGTTGATTGGTAAGCTTGTACCAAAGGAAGGAAAGGAGGCTGCTTGTAAGTAAAAGTAATGTTTTTGTCCATCTGTATCTTCATACTCGTTCTATCTTATGTCACATTGATGGACAACTTGACATTAATTCTATGCCCCTTTCCTGCCTACTCATGTCAGGTTACGTTTTCCCTAAAATAGTAAAAGTAAATATATACCTGATACTTTTACAGCAAAATTAAAATCATTGGTAACCATTTTAATAGGCATTTTATTGTTCACATACAATCTCTAACAAATTCCATTCTGGTTAAAACTGCAGTTCTTTTCTTCTTCTTCTTCTTCAAGGTTTTATGTTATACACATATATATCTCTCTTGCTATCTTAAAAAGCATTTAGAAGAAACGTCTTAAAGACAACTTATAAAGCATGAGCTGCTAGCTTCTATCCAAGAACCGTGATTCCATGGAGCACTAATTTATCCTTTACATGAAGCACTAATTTTTTCTGTTTATAAGTCACAATTTGATTTTTAGCCATGGAGAGACTGATCTCTCAGTCTGTTCACTATTTGATCATGAAAAGCAGGCTATGGAAAGGCTTTACTGATTGGATCCCCATCATTTTGTGGCTCAAATTCTATATAAAGCTTAATTAAGACTAATAACTTATTTGTTGTTTGAATTTGCAGAACATATATTCAAACATAGAAGATGTAAACGCATCAAGGAACCAGGCTTTTTTCTGCTTTAGTATGATGATGTTACTTCATTGGATCTTTTGCTCTCATGTTTTTAGAATCAAAGGAACTAGACTTGGATTTTCTGGTATAAGAAACCTTGGTTGATTTATAATTATTACCTATACTTCTTATGAGAGGCTGGTTACAGTTTTCTTGTAATTTTAAGAGGTACAACTATTTAAAGCAGTATCCTCATCCCATGCCCCCTCAAATTTGGATTAAACCAGAAAGGATCGGTATTTATATATCGTCTTCCTCGTGAAGTTTTAGATTGGTTTAATTAATTTTATTGATTGACTTAATAGATAGTGTTTACTAAGAGGTTGTTTACTTAATGCTTACCCTGTAAGTGCTTACTGTGTCAATTTACCTTACAGGATGAACATAATAAGGTCTAGAATCTTACCCGGTAAGAGGATGGTATGAACCGAGAGTCTTATCCGGTAAGTGAGATTGACAACTCTTACGGTAAGTGCTTACCAGGTAACTTATTGCATATAGTTTTGAGAGACTAAAATATTGTTTGATATGGTAGGTGATAATGTTCAATTTTCCTGTTAAGCACTTGCCGGGTAAGTATTTAAGTAAACGGCCCCAAAATCACATGTTTGACCTAGATGTTGACCCAACTCCGACTGGGCCAACATGAAAATGATGCTTACCCGGGTCAGATTTTCTATTTTTATGCTTACCCTTGTGCTTGAGAATCAATGGGTGTGGGATCTTGTTCCATAAAAAGGTTAAAATGGTCTTTCTTTTGGTTAGCAAGCACTTACTAAAAACACTTGGTAAACACTCTTACACCACTTACTCAGGTCAACACTCTTACCCGGTAAGATTTTGTAAAAAGCCCCTTAGTTTCTACGTTAATGTTAGTCTGAAAATTGACATTAATTTATGTGGTGTGTTGTAAAGCTCTAATTCTTGAAGGTTCAATTGACATTAAAGGTTAAAATGGTCTTTTTTTTTTTATCAACAAGCACTTACTAAAAACACTTGGTAAACACTCTTACAACACTTACTCAGGTCAGCACTCTTACCCGGTAAGATTTTGTAAAAGGCCCCTTAGTTTCTACATTAATGTTGGTATGAAAATTGACATTAATTTATGTGGTGTGTTGTAAAGCTCTAATTCTTGAAGGTTCAATTGACATTAAAGGTTAAATGGTCTTTTTTTTGGTCAGCAAACACTTACTAAAAACACTTGGTTAACACTCTTACACCGCTTACTCAGGTCAGCACTCTTACCCGGTAAGATTTTGTAAAAGGCCCCTTAGTTTCTACGTTAATGTTAGTATGAAAATTGTATGTGGTGTGTTGTAAAGCTCTAATTCTTGAAGGTTCAGTTGACATTAAAATGGTCTTTCTTTGCTCGTATTCCTGTTTGTGGATGTTTCTAAGATGCTTTTATATGCTTATGATGTAATGACAGCTATTGGAGCATATATATTAGATCATTTGCCAGATATTTGGACTTGTACATACTTATAAAGTTATAATTTTGAGAGTGTTACAAAGTGTTTTACACTTTATGCCAATGTTTTTACCTTCCTTTGATACTTGTCTTAATTCTCTCTTAACTGCTAAGATTCTTGATCCTTGTTATTTTCGCTCAGTAAGGTAATTGAGTTGGTAAGTAATTACAAAATAAGGGGCATTAAAATTGATTGTTTGTAAGGGGCCGTTTACTTGAACACTTGCCCCAGTACAATATTTTAGTCTCTCAAAATTGTATTGTAAGCAACAATTTACCTGGTAAGCTCTTACCGGGTAAGAGTTGTTGATGTCACTTACCCAGGTAAGACTCTCGGTTTATGTTATCGCTCTTACCGCGTTCATGTTATCGCTCTTACCGGGTAAGATCCTAGTCATTTTCATGTTCGTCATATAAGGTAAATTGACCCGGTAAGCACTTACCGGGTAAACATCAAGTAAACGGCTCCTAAGAGTCTTTTTTCTCACTTACCGGGTAAGATTCTTGATCCATGTCATGCTTATTTGTTTCATCTGTTCCCACAACCCATGTGTGAAATGGTAAATAAGTGTTTTAAACCCGGTAAGAGTCTTGTTTCCCACCTTGGTCTTTCATGAAATTCGGTAGAATGATGAGATTATGGATTAAACAACTCCAACTAATCTAAAATTTGTCAACTAATTGTGCATTCAATAACTACTTCCGATATGTGATCGGGTGTATGTAAGTTTGTCTTAGTAGTGTATTTTTTTTTGGTTAATTTCATGTATACCCTTATTAAAACTCAAAATATCATATTTACCCAACTTAAACTACAAATATCATATATACCCTTCTTAATCTACCAAAATATCATATTTACCCAAATAACAATTTTTAATTACTTTAAATCAAATTTAATAATCTATAACTAAAATATTTAATAAATTGACAACTTTACCCTTATTATTATTATAATAAAAAAAACCCTTCCACCATTTCCATCCATGCTTCAAATTAGACTGCTATTCTAATGCCACCAATACCATCTTCCCCAAAAGATGAAGAAATCAATCACCCAAATTCAATAAAACCAACAATAAAGTTAATCTACTCACCGTGAATGGGGGAGATGATGAACCAAGAAAGGTATATTATTTTTGACCAAAATGGCAAAATATATTAAGTGGATTTAAATTTATTTATCTAAAAGTAAAAGCAAAAAATAGGCGTGTGTGCATATACTCAAAATCTATACATACCAGGGTTATTTAGCTAAATAACGTTAAATGAGGTTTTAATTAGCTCCATAACCTTTTAAATTTTGTAATTAAGTTGATAACCTTATAAATGTGCTATTCCTAATATGCCCTTAATGAAATTACTTTAAAAAATAAATTAAAATTATCAAATTTGTTATATTACTAAAATACCCTTAATGAATTTATTTAAAAATTAAACTAAAAATATCAGATTTATTGTATTACTAAAATACCCTTAATGATTTTGTTTTAAAAAATTGTGGAATTTATAGTAACCACCATTGACTTGTTCTTCAATCCAAATTTCCATTAATTTTTATCGAATAAAATTTTCTGCAAGAAACTTCCATTCTTAAAACATCAATCCATTCAACTAGTTTTTATTTATTTATTCTTTGATCTTAATTCTAGATGAGATTGATATATACTTTTCACATTAAAATCAACTTATATCACTCATAGAAAAGATTGAAGCATACAAGAAGTAGAAGAAAAAATGTGAGTTCGTGATATTTGATTTGGATGATCGAAAACTATAAATGTTGGATGGTTAAGTTGTTTTACATTTACACAGATCTAAAATCGTCTTTACAACCATTTTCATTAGAAATAAACATCGATTGATGTAAAAAATTCAAGCACTTGAAATTAGATTGATGGAGAAGATGATACAGGCGAACTCGACTGGACCTGTCAAACACGACTGAATCCAGTTGAACTAGACGTAGAAGACGACTCTCAATTGGCCAGTCGAGCCTATACTGGTTCCAGTCGAGCCTATACTGGTTCCAGTCGAGCCTATACTGGTTCCAGTCGAGCCTATACTGGTTCCAGTCCAATAAAAAGTATCCAGTCTAACATCCGGATAAACCTAGTCAACTACCACTCTAGATGCCTATCGATGCATTCCGATTATTTTAAGTGTTTTATATATTTGTTAAATTGTAAAATATATTTTGAATTCCAAAAAATCACAACTCTTTTATTTTCATAAATGAATCATTAAGTTATCTATCTTTCATATGATGGGGCGTGGACGGCGACTGAAGGTGTATATAAATGATCTTTGTATAACGATGAAGTTACACCAATCTTTGTTGATGATCCATTAAAATATGAGGTGTTTATAAATAAGGTATATGAAAAGTTTGGTTTGGACAAAAATGACATAGATAGAACTGAAAGTAAGTTATATGCCTAAGCCCAATCGTATACTACAATTTTTTTTTTTATTACGAGCTCGACTAGCTTTACCAAGCCCATCTGGTCCAGTCATGTTTTTTGAAGCTCGACTCCACAAGTTGGGTCATACTAAACCAATCCTGGTTATGGAGGAATGAAGCATGCCACAAACAGGGTAGATTGACCCGGTAAGCACTTACCGAGTAAACGACACCTTAGATGATGTAGATCGAGTTGCCATAGTATTAAGCGACAAGGGGGCAGAACAAAAACAGAAGTTTGCACGACATGTAAGATAAATTGACCCGGTAAGCACTTACCCCTACGTCACGACATGTAAGGTTAGTTTTTCTTGAGATAAGATATTTGAGATAGTCTAACTTGGAATATTCAACTAGCTTTGACCTAGTTCGACTGGATCCAATAAAGCTAGACCAGGTCCAATCAACCTCTCTTTCGACTCGACAATTGTTGTCTAACTGGATTGCATTGCAAGTATAAGATTTTCTGCTTTGAATATTGTAAGTTGACAATCAGGATGCTTGCGTATATAGAAACCATTTACCCCATCAAAAACAAATGGGTTGACATATTATTGAAAACAAGGTGTTATTGAAGGTAATAGCTATCCATGTTCCCGATACATACTGAAAGCTTAATGTTACTGTATGACTTATATCACAATGTTAATTCAAACGGACTTTAAATAATTTACAACTTAGTGTAGGTAATAGTGTACATTCATGCCCGCTTTAATAAATTAAAAAGAGATCAACTAACTCTAAGTCTAGTACGATTGGTCCAGTCTAATTCGACTAGTCTAATCATGCTTGCTAAAAGTGTTCTACCAGCTATCGTAGGGTCAGACTCATCCGGTCATTGTTAGTTGATAGAACTCAATTGGCCCCCTTAGGCCTAGAGTAATCCAGTCATGCTACTCAATAGAACTTAACTGTCTCTTGTAGGGTCAATACTTAAAACTGACGTCTAGATACAATGAGCTTAACATGCCCATTCATACGTATTAACAATGTTTTGTTCATCTATTAAGGTCTAACTATGTACTAAGTAGAACTCGGTTGTCTTCAATCATGATAGTAGCATATGTTAAACTACTTTCAATTGAATTTTCACCAAATCTAACAAAGATGATAATATAATGTAATAGCCATTTTTCAAGCTCGAACTGGACTCGAAAACTTGCTCGTAGCTAAAAACTAACCTCAAATTCATCTGAAGCTTGAGTATCTAGTATCTCACGACATTTTTGTTTTTATTCGTAAGTTTATTTATAGAATTATACATTATATTTTACAAACTATATGATAAAACTAATTATATATATATATAATCGAGCATCTCATGAGCTTTTTGAGTCGATTACTGGGTAGCTCGACTTGAGCCTATTAGAGTCGAGTGTTTACTGAGGTTTGACCAAGTTAATCTCTATTAATTGGCGAGTCGTCTCGTACAGTTAGCGGGTTAGGTTGATGGTTCCTTGTACTCCCCTACTTAAAATTGTAGACTAGACTCCTTAAAAGTGGTGGACTAGACTCAATGAATAAAGTATAGTCATACTAAACCAAGTAGTTCGACTGACTCGACTACCGGTCCAATCATGCTCGTTGATATAGATCGACCGGACCAATATAGTTAGAATGGGTCTAGTTATGCTAATGAATAAGCTTGATTGGAGCCAATCTAATTCACCTGGTCCAGTCATGCTCATTGATATGTAGTTTGATTATGAAATTGATGTAGACCAACTGGACCAGTTGAGTCAGAATGGGGTCAGTCATGCTAATAAATAAGATCGACTGGAGTCGGTCTAATTCAACTGGTCCAGTCATGCTCATTGATATATAGTCTGATTATGAAATTGATGTAGACCAACTGGACCAGTTGAATCAGAATGGGGCCAATCATGCTAATAAATAAGATCGACTGGAGTCGGTCTAATTCAACTGGTCCAATCTTGCTCATTGATATCTAGTCTGATCATGAAATTGATATAGACCAACTGGAGCAGTCGAGTCAAAATGGGGACAGTCATGCTAATAAATAAGGTCGACTAGAGTCGGTCTAATTCAACTGGTCCAGTCATGCTCATTGATATCTAGTCTCATCATGAAATTGATCCAACTGGACCAGTTGAGTTAGAATGGGGCCAGTCATGCTAATAAATAAGATCGACTAGAGTCGGTCTAATTCAACTGGTCTAGTCATGCTCGTTGATATCTAGTCTGATCATGAAATTGATATAGACCAATTGGAGCAGTCGAGTCAAAATGGGGCCAGTCATGCTAATAAATAAGGTCGACTGGAGTCGGTCTAATTCAACTGGTCCAGTCATGCTCATTGATATCTAGTCTGATCATGAAATTGATATAGACTAATTGGACCATGAAGTTGATATCTAGTCGAACATACTAATGTAGTTAGACTAAATCCAAACTTTTTTACCACTGATAGAGATCGAACATACCAATGGAGTTAAGCTAGATTCAGTCTTGCTAATTACAAAAGCTTAACCAAATTAATAGAGTTGGACCATATTTGATCATGTTAATTACAAAAGTTCGACTACCTAATATTACTTGAAACATGATAAATTTGATTACTTCAAACACATGTCCAAAACTACTTTATTACATTCATGGTAAATCCAAGAATAAAATAATATGGATTCCAATCAACTAAAAAATATATACAACTAACTAATCTCAACAAAATATCATCACACTCTCCGAGCCTTTCGAATTCGATGATTTCCATGTCAAGTTTTATTAACTTGAGTGTGTATAATCCATAATCATCTTTACCTCTGTTTGAAAAAAAAAATAATTAGATTCACTAAATATATAAATAAAACGGTTAAAAATGAAAATAAGTAAACTTGCTTACTTTACTTGTTGAGGATCATCTAATCAACATTTGTATGACCACAAACGATCGGTAAAAATTACCAAGGATGTAGTATGGGCAAACCCAGGTGAACCTTATCTAAAAAAAAAACGATGTAGATATTCTGATGTATACTCCAATTGTCCATATTAAGCATAGTTGGAACACTTGAACCCCATGATCGTGAGCTAGAGTAGTTCACACTTATTTTGTCTTGAATCACCATTCCTTGTGCCATCCACTAAGAACAAGCTTGTTCTTCGTTGAACTGTATACATAACTTGAAAAAGTGTTACATAAACAAAAGATGTTATTGGATAATTAGAACTCCACTATAAGAACTCATTCTATCTGCTTGACCGACCAGGTCTAACCCAACTGCTTCAATCTATTTGCTCGACCGGCCAGGTCTAACCCAACTGCTCCAGTCTATCTGCTCGACCAGCCAGGTCTAACCCAACTGCTCCAGTCTATCTGCTCGACCGGCCAGGTCTAACCCAACTGCTCCAGTCTATCTAAACCATTGGCCAAGTTTAACCCAACCGGTCCGTCTAACTATTCACCCAACCATTCTAACCCATCTGGTTCAATTGAGTAATCCAGAGGCAACTTAAATCTCAAGGTAATTAGACTGGAACAATTTGGGCCGACTAATTCAAAAGACATGTGTTTCATGCCCACAAAACAAATAGATGCCAATTATATATCAGAAGGTAGATTGGTCAACAATTTACTAAAAAGTGTTTTGTACTTATGTTAAAGGTGTCAGTTTGTAATTGCGAAAAAAACTAACCAGTTATTTACCACAATCATTCAGACAAAGGCAATGCTAACATGTCTAGGAGAAGATGCATATAATATAGAAAAGAGGTATCAAGCTCATCATATAGGGTTAGTTCAAATAATCCTACCCCAATTCCAACACAATACCTTCCCGATGAAGATTTTATAACTCAATTAAGTAGCGGGTGTCTTTAGGTTGGTTGGTCGATTGGCCGGGTTTATGTACACCTATTTTCAATGTATTTCCCATCACCTTTTCAAAACCTCATATTTACATACCTATAAAAGATTTCCAACTTGATAACTTGATTCTACGTCAAGAATATGCAAATAATCAAGAATAAAATCCTCAATAAAAAAAGATATCCATCCACATAGAAAAACATCTTCAATTGCCCATCAAACAGAACTCTACTATACCAAACCCAAAATAAATCCTATAAAATCACAAACAAAGTGTTGATCCAGCTCTCCTAAGACCTGATGAAATGATAATGATCCTGAATCTTTACTTAGTGAATAGGTTTTTACTTCTGTTATAGCTTGAGGAATTATCACTGAGATTGTTCAGTGTTATTCCATGTTACTTATGCTGTAACTTATTTTTATAATTATCAGGATCAGGATCAGGAGACGAACGAGTCTGTTCTGCAGTCTACTGATCCTGTCCACTGAAGTGAAGACCTCCTGAAGACATCAAGATCATACTCAAAGAACCATCAGCGACGTCGAAGAATTAGCTGATGACAGGAACAACATGCTCGTGATCTGAAGACGGAACTCAGTGATAGCAGGCTGCTCAATATCGTATGACATCCTGAAGATTCATCAGGATACAAGTGACCCTGAACAGCATCAGTCTCAGGACTCTACTCACTGATCAGTATCCTGATCCTGAAGGATTAGTGTAATGTCTTAGTCTAATGCACAAAAGGATTATCCGCCTTTACTGACACAAAAGTACATAAGGACAGTCTCTTTACTGTTCCCTCCGTACTTATCAGACCTCAAGGCAACTGTTTACACACTTCCTCTTTTGCACACCATGCAAAGAGTAATTGTTTATAGTAAATAGTACAAAGGACCACTTACATTGTGACACGTACACAAAAGTGTGTCTGCATGCATTTAATGCATTGGGTATAAATAGGACTTGAAGAGATGTTCTCCATACTTCTTCTTCATCCTAAAAAATATCCTAATCCTTTCTTTCTTATTCCCTCTATCTTCTTTCTTTTCTTCATCTTCTCACTTTAGTGCATAGTGAAAGAAAGCTTAGATTGTTTAGTTTAAACTTATTGTCTTTTCTATTTCCGCAACAATCTGTAAATTCATATTGTTAATATAACAAGAATTTAAAAGTGAAATTTTGTGTGATTATATTCAACCCCCCCCTTCTATAATCTCATACACTATCCTTACTTGAAGGTCACCTCTTTGGGACCAACAAGTGGTATCAGAGCAGATACAAGCTCTCATTTTCTTCTCTTAGAAAAATCTTGTGATCCTCTCTCCTAAATCCATGGCTCTTCAAGCTAAGGATAACTACTTTGATACCGGCTCTGCTGGAAAGCCTCCTAGGTTTAACAAAGACAACTTCTCTCTTTGGAAAACCAGGATGGAACTTTTCCTTTCTGGTTCTGATCCTCAGATTCCGTACTTTCTGGAAAATGGACCACATGTGCCTACACAAACCGTCCATCCTATTCCTGCTGCAGGTGGCCAACCAGCTATACCTGAAAGGGAACTGGTAAAGCCTGTGACTGACTGGAATGACGAAGACAGACGCCTGGTCAATATTGACACTAAGGCTAGGTCTCTCATTGCCATGTCACTCCCTGACGATGTATTCCATTCTGTCTGTCACCTTCGCTCTGCTAAAGAGATTTGGGACACCCTCTGTGTTCAATATGAAGGTACTGCTGTTCTCATGGAATCAAGAAAGATTTTCTTGGTTCGTCAGTATGAAAGCTTTATTCATCAGAAGGATGAAACTTTCTCCCAGCTACATCAGAGATTCAACTGTCTTCTGATTGATCTGAAGACTATCGGTACTACCTATCCTAACTCTGAGGTGGTTACCAAGTTCATGGAAGCTCTTCCTGAACATTGGGAAATCTACACCTCCTGCTTAACTATGTCAAAAGACATAAAGACACTCACACTAAGTGAGTTGTACGGTATGCTTCTTAACCGAGAACAACAGAAGAAACTGAAAAAGAATCTCATAAGAGATACTAAAGATACCAAAAGTAACTCTATTGCATTGGTCTCTGATTCAGTTCCTACTGTTGCTACTCCTTCTTCAGTAACTATTACTGAATTAGAATCCTCTGACTCTGACATGTCAGAAGATCCTGAATTCAATGAATCTCTTGCTTTATTAACTAGATCTTTTAAGAAGTTTGCCAAAAAGGGAAACTTCCATAAAAAGAAACATCTTACTATTACTGACAAGCCTAAATCAGACCCTGTTGATAAGGCTACTGCTATCTGCTACAACTGTCAGGGCAAAGGACACTTTGCTAATGATTGCAGGTACAGGAAAAGTCAGTTTGCTCCCTCCTCTGCCAAATCTTCTTCTAAGAACCCCAAATACCAGCGCCTGAAAGAAAAATACAAGAAGATGAAAATTCAGCGCAAGGGTAAAGGTCTTATCGCAGAAGACTGCGATTGGGATGATGTCTCCTCTGATGACTCGTCTGATGAGGAAGATACTCAAGTGGCACTGATGGCCATTATTGAGGAACCTACCTTAGCTCTCATGGCTAAGATAGAAGAGGTCCCTGAAGAGGTTCCTACTCAGGCTCCTGAAGCTTCTTCTTCCACAACTCCTGAAGCTTCCACCTCTGCGACTGATTCTCCCAGTCAGGTACCTATTCCTCTTGTCCCTCTTCAAAGCTTAACTCAGCTGGACCTGGTTACTCTTGATCTCTACAAAGCCCTGAATGGTAAAACCTCTGCTGAGAAAATGAACATTGATCTTCGTGATCAACTAAGAGAATGCCAAGAAAAAATAAAACAACTTACCATTCTGGAAGAAAACTATAAAGACCAGGTCACTGTTAATAAAACTCTTTGTATTGAAAGAGAAACTGCTCTTGCTGCCAAAGAAAGAGCTCTGGCTGAGTTAAATGCTGAAAAAGTCACCATCAAAGGATGGAGTGACGCCTCTGAAAAGGTTGATGAAATATTAGCCTCATGAAGAAATGTTAAAAACAAAAAGGGTCTTGGATATACTCGTGGAGGAACTAGATCTGATTGTTCCATGCTCAAATTTGGAAGATTTGTTTCTTCTATCCCTGATCCTAATGCTCCTGAAAACATCCCTTCTCCTTCTAACACACACTCTGAAGGTGCTCCTAAGAGCAAAAAGAACACAGTCAAGGAAAAATCCAAAACTGTAACACCTTCAAAGACCAAGAGTCCTAAACCCAAGAACAAAGTTCTGGGTGGTGGTCCTTCAGTCTCAGGATCAAAATCTTTTTCCCAAAATCCTGTTCCCAGACTGAAGATTGACTTGAAGCAAAAGACTCTGGAGAAGAAACCAATTCCTCCTCTGTCCAATGCTAAAGGCATACTTGGTACTGGTCCTGCTCATTTGAAGTTCAAAGACTTCCTGGACTCCACTAAACGCTTTCAATATCGCAAATGTTATCACTGTGGATTAAATGACCATATTACGAGTAAGTGTCCTGATGCTACCAAAGCTGAAAAATCAGCTAAGGTAAAGAAAAATCCTAAGACTGATAATTCAGTCAAAGGAAAGAAGGTTGTCAAGACTGTCTCTTCAGTCAAGACTCCAGCCTCAAGAACTGATAAATTAGTTAAGGCTGCCACTGACTCCACCAGTCCTACTGATACTTCTGGATCCATAGTTCTATGGGTACCAAGAAAAACTTAAACTCTAAATTTTACAGGATAAGGGCATCTGGTATCTGGACAGTGGATGCTCTCGACATATGACTGGTTCTAAATCTGTCCTCTCTAACTACCGTGAAGAAAGAGGTCCTGATGTGACCTTTGGTGGAAACGGTAAAGGCCAAACCCGAGGGTATGGCACACTGACCAACGGAGTAACTACGTTCAAAAGAGTTGCTTATGTTGAAGGCAAAGTCACAAAGTCAACTGTGTGATAAGAATCACAAAGTCTCCTTCTCAAAGAAGAAGTGCAAAGTCAAGAACAGACATAAGGAAGTTATTCTCACTGGAGTGAGACATGCTGATATCTACATCATCAACATGAATACTTCCACTGACAACTTCTGCTTTGTATCTCGTGCTTCCTCTGATACAAATTGGCTTTGGCACAAGTGTCTTTCTCATCTCAACTTCAAGACGATAAATCAACTCTGCATCAACAACCTAGTTGTTGGTCTTCCTGACTTTCGCTATACAAAGGTATCCCTTTGTTCAGCATGTGAGAAAGGAAAACAGACCAGGGCTAGCTTCAAGTCCAAGCAGATTTCCTCCATCAGCTCTCCTCTACAACTTCTCCACATGGATCTCTTTGGACCAGTCAACGTCCAATCCATTGCTGGAAAGAAATATACTCTGGTAATCGTTGATGAATATTCCAGATATACTTGGGTGCTCTTTCTTCGATCCAAGAGTGATGCTCCTGAAGAAATCATTCTGTTCGTCAGGAAGATGGAAAGACTCAACAACCTTACTGTTCGATCAATCAGAAGTGACCACGGAACTGAATTCAAAAACAGTACCCTGGAAACCTTCTTCGATCAGAAAGGAATCTCTCAGAATTTCTCATATGTGAGAACTCCTCAGCAAAATGGTGTTGCTGAAAGACGAAACAGAACCCTGATTGAAGCTGCACGATCTATGCTGAGTGAAGCCAACCTTGCCACTCAATTCTGGGCAGAAGCTGTTAACACAGCTTGCTATACTCAGAACAGATCCCTGATAGTAAAGCGCTTCAGAAGAACTCCTTACGAACTCTTTCGTAACAGGAAACCCTCAATCGAACATCTTCATATCTTTGGTTGTGTATGCTACATCCTGAACAACAAAGATAACCTTGGAAAGTTCGATTCCAAGTCTGATGATGGAATCTTCCTTGGATACTCCTCTATCTCTAAAACATACCGTGTGTTCAACAAACGAAGACAAGCCATAAAGGAAACGATTCATGTCAAATTTGATGAATCGGGTCCTACCTTTCCTCACCCTCATGAAAATTCTGAAATAAATCAGTGGGCTGACTCTTTCTTTCAAGTCCCTGAACCTCCCATTATTGATCCAACTCCTCAAGACCTTCCTGATGGTTTTGAAGAAGATCCTCCTATACCACCCACTGAAATACTTACTCCACCTCTGATAAATGCCACTCCAATTACCCAAATCACACCAACTGAACCTGATCAACCCACTAACAGTGAAGACTTTTCTCAAACCACTGTTAGTGAGCCTACTCCTACTAATCTTCTCCCTGATCCATCAGTAAATGAAGCTTCCACTTCAGGACAGGTGTATCAGCCACCTGCTCTTCGATGGACCAAGGATCATCCTATTGATCAAGTTCTTGGTAATCCCTCCTCTGGCATTAAAACTCGACGTCAATATGGTAACGTCTGTCTTTATGTTAATTTCATCTCTGAAAATGAACCTAAAGAAATAGATGATGCCTTGCGTGATCCTGCCTGGGTCTCAGCCATGCAGGAAGAGCTAGCAGAATTCATCAGAAACAATGTCTGGCTTCTCGTCCCTAGGCCTCGAAAACGTACTATCATTGGTTCCAAGTGGATTTTTCGAAATAAACTTGATGAGATTGGTACGATTATTCGAAAAAAGGCTCGCCTTGTGGCTCAGGGATACAA